>JARGCV010000138.1:2077500-2268527 GCA_034064705.1 Bothrops alternatus
AGGGGTTCTCAACCTTGGCAACTTTAAGACTTGTGGACTTCAATTCCCAGAATTCCTCAGCCAGCTTTTCTGGCTGAGGAATTCTGGGAGTTGAAGTCCACAAGTCTTAAAGTTGCCAAGGTTGAGAACCCCTGCTCTATGTCTCAATGAGTTTTTATATACATACATTTAGAAAACACTTTAGTTAGATGATTGTTTTGCCTTATTATCTTTTTTTTTTGGTTTAGTGTAGCACTTTTTGTCTTTCCCTTTTTTGACAGTTTAAAATGGAGTTCCATTTTTTATTACAATGACAGATTAGGTGTCTATTCTAAACTACCTAATTTTATTATAAATAGTAACCTTATACTGCTACTTCGTTTTTATATAATATTATCATTAACCTTTTAAAGAAGAAAGGTCAATTGCAATGTTTTTTTTGACGTTTAAATTAAAAATAAAAGAACTGAATTGCAATAACCTCTACATGGCATCTTATTAACGCTCTCTACATGGGGCTACCCTTGAAGAGTGTTCAGAGACTACAATTAGTGCAAAATGCAGCTGCGCGAGCAGTTGTGGGCCTTCCTCGTTGTGCCCACATTTCATCAACTCTCCGCATGCTGCATTGGTTGCCTATTGGTCTCCGAGCCCAATTCAAGGTGTTGGTTATTACCTTTAAAGCCCTTCATGGCACTGGACCAGGATACTTACGGGACCGCCTTCTGCCACATACTTCCCTTCGACCAGTGAGAGCGCACAGGGTCGGCCTTCTCCGGGTCCCGTCAGCGAAACAATGTCGTCTGGCGGGCCCTAGGGGGAGGGCCTTCTCTGTTGTGGCGCCCGCCCTCTGGAACCAACTGCCCCCTGAAGTCCGTGTTTCTCTGACTCTCCCGGCCTTCCGAAAGAATTTAAAAACCTACCTCTGCCGGCAGGCCTGGGGATGATTGTTGATTGTGGTGTGACTGATGAGTATGTGTAGGGTTTTATTTTTAATGTTTTTTTGTTCAGATTTAGATTGAAATTGTTTTATATATATGTTGTGAGCCGCTCCGAATCTTCGGAGAGGAGCGGCATACAAATCTGAATAAAATAAATAAATAAATAAATAAAATAAATAAACCTGAATACTTGCAGTGGCCAGATTTGCACAAGCCATTTTATGGCTAGTGTAACGTGCAAATGCAGGCAAGTTGCTTTCTGCAGATTGGCACTGAAGGTTGAAAAGCAAGATAAAGAGGGCGTGGCGCACATTGTAAGCCTCCTGGAAGAAATTTAGCAGCCAGTCCCTGATCCTGACCAAGGAGAAGAACTTCACTGCCTGCCTTCACTTCCCCTTTCATGCTTGGAGATGTTTGCACGTAAAGCACACAGAAAGGTCGGGAATTGTAATCATTTACAGAGCTCCTAATATGCTTATTTTGCATTTGTTTGCTCAGTTCAGGCTGTTTTTCAGTCCCAATTTGCATTAGCATTTACAAAAAGCACCAAGGCAAGAAATAAGTTTCGCTGAAGCCAAAACAGCCAAAGACCTTGCTAGAGTCTCTTTTGAAGGCCACCGCTTTGCCCAGACAAACTGAATAATGGCTTAATACAACGGCCTGTTTCCCACCCATTACTCCAGTTTTGTCTAGTATATTGTGCACACCCAGATAATAATAGAATAACAGAATTGGAAGGGACCTTGGAGGTCATCTAGTCCAACCCCCTGCTCAAGCAGGAGACCCTATACCATTTCAGGCAAATGGCTGTCCAATCTCTTCTTAAAAATCTCCAGTGATGTCTGAAGGTGAGCTGTTCCACCGATTAGTCGCAGTGTTTCTCAACCTTGACCATTTTAAGGCATGTGGACTTCAACTCCCAGAATTCCACAGCCAGCATTGCTGGCTGTGGAATTCTGGGAGTTGAAGTCCACATGCCTTAAAATGGTCAAGGTTGAGAAACACTGCATTAGTGGTTCTGTCAGGATTTCCCCCCTTATTTCTAGGTGGCTTCTCTCCTTGATTAGTTTCCATCGGTTGCTTCTTGACCTGACTTCAGGTGCTTGGCTGAATAGGTTGACCCCCCTCTTCTTTGGGTCTATGACAGGGGTCTTCAAACATGGCAACTTTAAGACTGCTGGCTGAGGAATTCTGGGAGTTGAACTCCACAAGTCTTGAAGTTGCCAAGTTTGAAGACCCCTGGTCTATGACCATTTTCCATGGCCAGCTTGCCACAGCCAACTCACCACGGCCAACTTTGCAGCTCTCTGCAATGTATTCTGAATGTACAGCAAAAAAACAACAACAACCCAGGATTTAATTCAAGAGCACACTAACGAACTAGCCGAATGACTGTATTGCTTTTTATTTGGCATAAGATCAGCATTGCCTTTTCTCGGTTTTCCTAAATTGTTCTTCTCCCCTCGGTTTTATATCAAAAGATTTGGCTTTGCTTTTTTTTTTTTAATAAGGGAGTTTCTCATTAAAAACTTCCCTTCGTGCAAGACTGCCTGATTACACAGCTACCCTTCTGTTTCAGAATTAGCACAAGGTTTAGTAAGTTCAGAATCTCTGGGCTTTGGGCAGGAGAAGCCAATATGGAAGGAAGTGCTGGTTGGATAGCCTAGAAAATTAAGGAGGTTCGGCTCAACTGGTTGCAAATTTTTTTTTTTTGCTGGAGAGGGGGGGGGGAATTGTAAGGAAGTGCCCCATTCTCAGTTGGTAGCACTTTGCAAATAATGCCATTAGGAATATGGGATGCCTCAATTTCAGTGCAATTTGCTGTTGTGCTTCATTTGCTTTGCAAACCCCCCCCCCTATTTTCATGCATGTGAAAGAGATAATTTTTCTTATGAATGCTGGGAACAAGTGAGGAAAGAGGGTAGGTAGGAGGCCCATGGGAAGAACAGGGCCACGCAGCTGACAGGTTCTTTTTTTATCACCCCCTTTAAATGACTGTTTCATTAACTGATGCTTAATTATCTCTCAGAGGCTGGTTAATGGAATCACGGTGCCCTTCGGTGGCTGGCAATTCAAGGCCTTTTCAAGGCACGTGGTGTTTGATCATGTCTGCCTGGGTAAAGATGTATAAAAAGCAGCTGCTTCTCTCTGGAATGGCTGTGTTGCCAAAACAGCTGTATGGACAGGCTGAATGGAAATAGCAAGTCCCAGAGCTTTTTTTTTGGTCACAGAACGCCCAGAACGGAGTTCCGGCACCTTTTTTGGATGGAACCTTGTACGGTAGGCAAGGCGGGGTTGTATGACGTGTGAATTCCGGCACTTTTTTTTTTTTTTTTAAGAAAAAAAGCACTGGCAAGTCCAGGAGGGAAGCGGGTTTGAAGGCTGCCTCAGTTGCAAAATGATATTCCCAAAATACGAAAGTGAGGCACAATGGTGCAAGTCTTCTTTTAACACCATTCTCCCCATGAAGGATCCTTTGATCTCCCTCTCCCCCACTTTCACTAGTAAAAGGGGACAGAAGTAGAAATGGGCAGAGGAGATGAAATGAGATCCACTGGATCCAACGGGGTCCATCACTAGACTCGTATAATGGATCACTAGATTAATGATGGACCCGTCCACTGGGTCCATTACTAGAGGCTTTTAAGAAGAGACTGAACAGGGGGTTGGACTAGAACATCTCCAAGGGTCCCTTTCAACACTGTTACTCTGTTCTGTTCTGTTCTATCTCTTTTCATCTGAGGGCTGACTTCAATTATAGTCCTTCCCCACTCAGCGTTTTTCCTTAAAGGGCTCAAAAGAAACAAGTTGAATAAGATGGTCAGTGGTTTTGCTTGGATTTATTTTTTCTACTCCAAGAGGTAATTTGGCTATCTGTGTGTGGTTTCTGTTTTCTTTTAGCATTTTAATACTTCAGTGTTTGTGGAAGTGGGATGGTTATGTGGTGCTCATAGAGAGCCAGGACCCCACAGTTCATTCCTGAGCTACAAATATCCTCTTCTATCAGTACAAATCAACTAAAGTTCTTCAAAACATCTTAAGTAAACTAAATGATTCAGTAGTCCCAGAAGAAAAAACAGGAGTCATTTATAACATAGTGTAAGGACTATACTAGCCACTATATAGGACATTCAGGCAGAAAGACTAACGAAGCACAACTAGCAGTCAGAAGACATGATGAAACTCCTTAATTATACACAACACATGGATAGACTTCCACCATAGTTTCAACTGGGAAACTGTGAGCATCCTAGACCAAGCTAAGTCCAAAAATACTAGAGAATTCCTGGAAACCTGACTCAGACAAATTTGCTGTCAGCAGGCACATAGAGACAAACCACATCTACATATAATTCAAATGGGACAATCAAACAGCTAAAGACCACAACACCCTCTTACCAATTATACCCAGATAAGCCAAGATTAACACCAAGATCAATAGAAGACCAACAATTAATCAGCAAACAATATCCTAATCAAGGAACTACAAATTCAGGCAAACAAGCTAACAGTAAATAACAGCCTAGTCAAGGAACCACTAATATGCTCACTGACAGGGCAAGTCACTTGTATATAAACAGGGACCAAACCCTTCTAACACTGATGATGCTACCTAGTTTGGGTAATGAAAGATCTTCAAGAAAACAACCAAACACAGAAAGCATCAAGGACCCCACAGCTATTTAAATGCAAGCTGGTTCCTTCTTATAACGCTTTCTGGAATGGACATGGATTACGATCTGGAGAAGTCTAGTTACAAGGATGAGCTGAGCAAGGACAAAACGTTCTGGGCTGTATCTGGAAAAGACCCTTATACAGTTATAGACAATCTAAGGGGTGACTTGATCGAAGTGTATAAAATCATGCATGGGATAGAAAAGGTGGATAGAGAAAAATTCTTTTCTCTATCACACAATACCAGGACAAGGGGGCACTCCCTAAAGCTCATAGCTAAGAAAGTGAGGACAAATAAAGGGAAATATTTCTTCACCCAGAGGGTCGTTGATTTATGGAATTCACTTCCAGAAGGGGTCATGACAGCTGTCAGCCTTGACAGCTTCAAGGCAGGGTCAGACAGATTCACGGAGGCCAAATGTATTGGTGGTTATTAAAACGGATGTCCATGTGCCGCCTCTATGTTGGTTGAGGCAGGCAGGATTCCCTTGAGTACCACTTGTTGGGGGTTAAGGGAAAGGGAGGGTTTTGCCTTCTCTTTCTGCTCAAGATCCCCATGTACAACTGGTGGGCCACTGTGTGACACAGAATGCTGGACTTGATGGGCTTTGGCCTGATTCAGCAGGGCTCTTCTTAGGTTCTTATGTTCTTAATGTTTACAATCCAGAACTACTGCCTAATTAAGAAATACCAATAGAAGAGAAGGATTGAACTGTGGTGTCCTTGGTGCTCTCTGAGTTTGGTGGTTTTCTTGCAGAGGTTTCATTACCCAAGTAGGTAACATCATCATTTTGCCCCACTCCCTTCTAGCATGGATGATGTTACCTAGTTGGGGAATGAAATGTCTGCAAGAAAACCACCAAGCTCAGAGAGCATCCAGGACCTCATAATTAAGAAGTGCCCAAAAGGTGGCAATTATTGTTCTACTCAAGACAAGACACTTCCCAATGCTTCTTGGATTAGAGGAGAGCTAGCTACCTGATTTTCTATCTGACCTGCAAATCACTTTTCTGTTATTCTTCTCAGTATAACAGCTTGGACTTTTTAAAAGTCATCTTGCACTGCCAGTCTCTACTACAGGGGTTCTCAACCTTGGCAACTTTAAGACTTGTGGACTTCAACTCCCAGAATTCTGGGAGTTGAAGTCCACAAGTCTTAAAGTTGCCAAGGTTGAGAACCCCTGCTCTACTACTACAGCTTGTGATTTTATGCCTTGGCTCTGGAACACCAATTGTTGCTGTTGTATCTTAAAGAGTATCCTGCTTCTGGCAAGGAGACAGATCTACTCCTTGCTATTGAGCAATTCCAGGGGAAGATGATAATTTATTCTCAGAGAGTTTGTTCTTCGTTGGCTTCTGAAAACACGAGGGTGGTTTTTTTTAATGGTCTGGAACAAATTCTTGTTAATTTACTTTCTTAACCCACTGGAAGGAAAACTAGTTCTAATTTACTTTTCAGGGACATTCAGGAGAAGCAAAATAGGCCAGAACTGAAAAGGACGATGGGCTTTTCCAAAGAAGAGGTGCTTGGAGGTTAGGAAAAAGGCTCGCTTGTTTCAAATGTGCAGCATTTTAATCGATACTCTGTGCAACTGAGGGTCCATTCTTAGAGTTATTACTAAAACATTACTCTCAAGAGATAATGCTTAATACAATCGCTCAGTGTTTCTCCACCTGGGCAACTTTAAGATGTGTGGACTTCAACTCCTAGAATTCCCCAGTTAGCTAGTGGGAGAACTCCAGCGTTAGCACAAGGGAATCCCACACAGCTCCACTTCAGAAGAGAGAGATTCATACAGAGCAACTATGAATATGTAGAACATAAAATTGGCCTTTGTCCTAATGTAAGCAAATCAGAACCGTCAGCAAATTTACAAATTCTATAAATGGAGCAAGTGTGTGGAAAAAAAAAAACCCACGAAGAGAAGGACCTGAGCCGGGCAGTGGCCTTGTCTAGAAGGTCTGTCACTTGGTACAAATAATTCATTATTGATTTATAAAACCCATTTCTGGAGCTGCTGGACTCCAGAACTGTTCTGGGTGGGTTCACACCTTAAAAAAGGAAGGAGCATCGGAGTAGCAAGAAGGATGGCTGTTCTCCCAGGCCTTGGGGTAGAATGTATGGAGCTGCCTTGTTGAATGAGTCCCTATAGGTAATGTATCAATTGGTTGGATGCTAGCTTGTTTATTTGTACTGCACTGTGGTTTTTAGCTTGTTTGTTAGATACTATGAGCCACTCAGTCATAGTTGAGTTGGGTGGTGCCTAAATCGAGTAAGATAAATAGTAAATGAATGATAGATATCCAGCCGGAGAAATCAAAACCTTCTTTCATATACTGCACTCAATGCAAAAGGACTGATGACTACCCAAGCCCTGGGAGAAAGCCAGGTGATCAAGATCTCTTTAAAGGCAGGCAGAGAAGAGGTAGCTTGAATCTCTGGGGCAAAGGCTGCTCCAGAAGCCAGGGCTGCAAGAGAGAAGGCCTGCTTCCTGCATCCCGTTAGATGACACTGCTTAAGTGATGAAACCCAGAGCATGCCAACTGTTAGATTTTATAGAATGGGCAAAACCCATGGGGGGAACAATCCCATGGCTAACTGGGTCCTGTGTCATGGAGTGCTTAAATTGCAGCCAGAAGCCTCTGGGCAACCAGTACATCTCACAGAGCAGAAGTGTTAACTGGGCGTAACAAGACCAGTCTATAATTTCTTACACACATTTTGCAGTCTGAGGAATTCTGGGAGCTGAAGTCCACAAGTCTTAAAGTTGTCAAGTTTGGAGACTTCCGTTTTAGAGCAGAAGAGTTGCAAGAATGATAGCTTTGTCCTCCGGGGCCATCGTGCTGTGGATTCCAGCTGCACAGGTAGGACATTTACAAGACAAGAACATTGTGCCAAGTCAGGATTTGCCCCTTGGTTCAAGCCAATCTGAAAACAGCAAAAGATTTTTAGCGTGGCCATGTTGCATTTAGGACATAGGCAATCTGAGTTGCAAGAATCCCACTTTGCTAGATGACAGCAAAGAGAAGAAGGTTTTTTTTCCTGTTTTTTCATCTGGCTAGTGGCCAGTTGAATTTCCGCAGCTGAGATAAGCCTTAGCTGCTGCTGGCTGACTCACCTTCTTCATCTTAAGGCACACCTTGATACTTCCCCTCTTAAGTTCCTTTTCACAACCGAAGCAAGGACAACATCCACCTGTCTGTTACTCGGTTTGTCTCTCAGGGAAAATCCCCCTTCTGAGCAGGATTTTTTTTTTTTTGCTGATTAATAATAATTCTTTGCTTGTTCTTTCCCTTCTGAATTATTCAGAGGAGATTCTTTTCTAATAAATTCAAATAAAATACGTGCAAATGAAATTTCTAATAATCAAAGGAACATTCAATTGTTTCATCATACTCCATTCCCTCTTGCGGGGAGAGAAAGACCCGGGAGTGGCTACTTGGTTGCTGAGACCCTGGACGTGGAAGAGCTACCAACTCTCCAATCTGAGCCCGTTTTCTCAGATGTACCTCTAGATTCTTTGCACCACGTCTTTGCTCACGGGAATGCTAGCAGCACAGCTGATTATTAGAAGGCTGAAATATGCAAAAATGAAAGGTGCTAATGAAGAGCCTTGTGGGAATAGTAGCATAAGTTGCTGTAACTTTCAAGCACTTCTGCCCTTTGGGCAAGACTAATGAACGATGGTTGAACTGGGCTGAGCCAGAGGCTTTGAACGCCTTGGTTTAAGAAGTTTTCTATTGAAGTGTCCCAGAGTGGCAAACAGTCCTCCACTACAGCCCTCCTTTCCTCTTGATTAAGCAAGACATGCAGTCATTCAATAATAATAATAATAATAATAATAATAATAATAATAATAATAATAATAATAATAATAATAATAATAATAATAATAATAGTAATAGTAATAAAGTTGGAAGGGACCTTGGAGTTCATCAAGTCCAACCCCCTGCTCAGGCAGGAAACCCTATACCATTTCAGACAAATGGCTGTCCAGTCTCTTCTTAAAAACTTCCAGTGTTGGAGCATTCACCGCTTTTGGAGGCAGGTTGTTCCACTGGTTAATTGTTCTAACTGTCAGGAAGTTTCTCCTTAGTTCTAGGCTGCTTCTCTCCTTGATTAGTTTCCATCCATTACTTCTTGTCCTGCCTTCAGGCGCTTTGGAGAATAGCTTGACTCCCTCTTCTTTGTGGCAGCCCCTGAGATATTGGAAGACTGCTATCATGTCCTCTCTCATCCTTCTCTTTGTTAAACTAGACATACCCAATTCCAGCAATTGTTCCTTATATGTTTTAGCCTCCAGTCCCCTAATCATCTTTGTTGCTCTTCTCTGTACTCTTTCTAGAGTCTCAACATCTTTTTTACATCGTGGTGACCAAAACTGGATGCAGTATTCCAAGTGTGGCCTTACCAAGGCCTTGTAAAGTGGTATTAATACTTCACCTGATCTTGATTCTATCCCTCTGTTAATGCAGCCCAGCACTGTGTTGGCTTTTTTGGCAGCTGCAGCACATGGCTGGCTCATATTTAAGTGATTGTCCATATGAACATGAACATTGGCTTGACTGCAGCTTCTGTGTAACCCTCTCTATTTCACAATATAGGTTGTCCTCAACTTACGACCAGTTGCTTAGGGACCATTCAAAGACCTCCCCAAATTGACTTATGACTCAGTTCTGAAGTTCCGATGGCCACCCCGTCCGTGCAGTGCCGTGACTGCATTTTGGATGCTTGGCAAGCGGTCATTTGCCTGCAGTCATGTAACCGTGATTTCTGACATTTTTGGCCCGGAAACCAGTAGTTACTTTCGATTTCCAGCAAAAATGGTCCATAATGAACAACCATGGTGTTTGTTTAACAGCTGCCATAAAAATAAGCTGTAAAATTGGAGCAGTCGTGTAATGACCTGCTTTATGACCATCACAATTTATGATCGTATCTGTCAAGTATGATCCTAAGTCCAAGGACTACCACTATTGCTATTTTAACTCCCACCCTAGATTTTGACTGTCCGTGTTCTATTCCCCTGACTTTGGACTATCTGATTGTGTTGCTTTGCTTTAATCTTGTGGCCACGTGCCTGCAAGGGCAAGTAGTGTGAATTCACACAGGTGCCCAGTTTGGAGAAAGTTTGGGCTTGTCACTGATTTAGAAAGGGAACCTAATGCAATGTCAGCTCCACTAGGTAGACCAGACCAAGACATCAGTTCCACAGGAAGCCTGGAGCTATTATTGACAGTGGCTATAATAATAGAATCTTTGCCCTCTTTATAGTCCAGTGAGTCGGGGTGGGGGCATCTGAATGTTTCCCAGCTCTTGTGAACTTAGAATACGTTTTACTCCTTGTCACCTTGTGGAGCTAGCACATCTCCATCAAGCTTTTATTCTCCTACATCTAAGCAACTGCTGTATCCAAAGAAATCCAGATGCAATAACAGGATTAGTACAGTTATTTATTCCATAATTCCATGATTTTATTTCCAAATACAAAGATAGCAGGGAACTCTCCGTGGTACCGGAAAACCCCTTTGTCCTGCTATTTATAAAAATAAAAGCGGGATAAAAAAAATGTAAAATGTCCTTTTGAATTTCTTCGCCAACACCGCACGCAAATGAAGTCGGTGGAAGATTTCAACAAATTTCTCAAGGGGTATCTAACTTTTTTTTTAAAAAAAATAACATTATTAAATTTTAAAATGGTAAGATGAAACTAAGACAAGCTAATAATCAAGAGAAAAAATAGAAAAGGAAAAAGAATGAGAGCGAGTGAGCAGAAGTGCATGCCATACAGAATTACCCTGTAGCACAATAAATTTGATAAATAAATAAAACGAATAAAGAAAGAAAGAGGAATACAAAAAAAAGAATGACTTCCAACTTCTTTTAGAGCACATATACATGTAATTGATATTAATGCTTGCTCTATAGTTACATGGCATTCATTTTTAAAATAATCTATGAATATTATAATCACCAAACCTATATATCACAATTTCATTCCCTCCCCTGTTTTCTGCAAAAAGTCCAAGAAGGGCTTCTAGTTAGTATTAAAGTTATTAATAAAAGTCTTTTCTCTAATCAGAGCTGTCAGTTTCACCCTTTACCAACCAATCTTCTGTTGTATTATTGAGTCTTCCCATCCTTGGGTACATAGAAGCCTCCTGGCTGTTATCATATAGAAGAATAAAATACCACGCAATTTTTCCAATTTTTTGTCCATTAACTCCAATAGAAATGTCTCTGATTGCAACTGTACATTGACCTTCAAAGTTTTCTGAGTTAATGCTGATGTATTCGAGCCCAGAATTTTTTAAACATTTTTACAGGTCCACCAAAGATGTAAAAAGTTTCTTCTTCAGATTTAATATTTCCAGCACATATTTGAAATCCCATTATACATTTTTGATAGGACTGTTCAGGGAGGGTGACAATTGAATTTTTTTTCTCCTTTGTGATGTACTTAGACCACGGGAAACCATAAAAGCTGGAAAAAAAGAGTGTCCAGGATTCTGACTATCAATGGGTCAGCCCATCAATATGTCAATACAGAAACACCCCAGAGAATCCAGGTGTGCAACTTTATTTCTTTCAAAATGGTCAGGATTATTCCTAGACCTCTCCAATATTCTAGCAACAATTTGCCACTTAAGTATCTGTCAGCTTCTGCTTTTTGTTCCTCTGCCATGCTTTTAAAAAAGCAGAATTACAAAAAGATTGTAATTATATTTGCAAGACTTATGCCCAGTCTTAGAACTGAAGTATAGGTCGTGACTGAAGCTGTTGTGTCATCATAAAAACGTATTTATTTGATTGCAGCTGCTTGATTTTTTTTAACATGGCTAAATTCTACCCCCTCCTCCCCAAAGAGTTGAGGGATTGAACCTCAGTAATGCCTAATCACATTTATTCAGGTTTATTCCAGCATCAAATATAGGATTTATAGGAGAGAGATAGCCACAGCAGGGGGGGGGGGGAAGAAGGGCTGGGAAAATGACGGAAAGCTTTGTGTTAGCTTTTCTCAACATCTGTATCTGCCAGGATGTAATTGTCTGTGAAACGCTTGAAATCTCCACTTAATAAGCCAGCGATCCACCAAAGCAATTAGTATTTACACATTAGACTGATGTATTCCATGAATAGTTAATAGGCTGGGTACCCATCAAGAGACCCCCTCAAAAACCTCTGCATCACCCACACAAACAGATGAATATTCATGGCAAGGGCCAGAAAGTGCCAAATCCCTCTTGGGTGCTGAAAAGCCCAGCACTCTACAGAGCCTCACTTAAGCTGGATAAGGCCACTTCTTTGCCCCTCCCTTACTCTCAGGCCATTGGGGGGGGTCATAGAAGCAGTGGTAATTTTTCTTAATGTATTTATTTTGTTTATTTATGTATTACATTTATTGGCCATCCATCTTACCACACTGGGTGGCTTACAATACAGGTAATCCTCAATTCACAACATATTATTTAGAGCAGGGGTTCTCAACCTTGGCAACTTTAAGACTTGTGGACTTCAACTTGGAATTCTGGAAGTTGAAGTCCACAAGTCTTAAAGTTGCCAAGGTTGAGAACCCCTGATTTAGAGACTGATTGAAGTTACACCAGCACTGAAAAAGGGGATTTATGATCATTTGTCACACTTTTATTAAAAGAGAAAACAACTGACTTTGGCCTTTCCATGTAAAGGGGAGGGGGTAGTACCTATTCCCCCCCTGTCCTGCTCAAGGACATATCCAGCATACCCAACATTTGCTGACTATAAGAACATGAAGGCCAATCCTTCCCTTTTCTTACTCTCTGAGTCATCGATTCATGCTGGCTGGGGAATTTTGGGACTTGAAGTCCATACATCTTAAAACTGGCCAGGTTGAGAAACACTGGCCTAGGCAAAGAGAATAAAGCAGCAGAGAGAGGAATGATGTTATTCCTGAGATACAACAGGATTATTTATTGGACAACCTACATTCTCATATTGAGTGGTGCCTGAGCTTTTAGGTAGAAGACTTCTCTCCCATTAAGGTTCCCAATCAACTGGGAAACCCAGGCTGAGGTCCTCTCTTGGTCACAGAAGCTCCCGGAGGGACTTTGGGCCAATTCCTCTCAGCCTAACCTACCTCACAGGAATGTTGTTTTAGAGAAGGACAGGAGGAGAGAACTTTAGTTATGGTACTTTGAGCTTCTAAAGAAAAGATGAGGTATAAATTAGCATTGGGTCATAGAGAGCTGCAAGGACCTGAGCCAGGGTACTGAGGGAGGTCAGACTAGATGACTCCCCCTCCATCATCACCCCTGATTTGCTATGCTTTCTTACTCTATGTCTTCCTTTCCTGGTTGAGTATGTGAAGTCTGACAACATCTAGGAAATAAATGGGAAATTACAGGCCTATTGACTGCTCATGTGATGGATGAGACAGCTCCTTTATTAAACCAAAGCTGGCTGATGGATTCCTTCACCTTGCATGGGGGGGGTGGCGGGGGGGGAATCTGCTGTCCTCATGTACCTGCTGACAGTTCTCTGGAACGGGCTCAGTATCAGGAGCCCCCCCCCCGTTTCCCCATTCGGAGTGGGAATTATTGTCCATTGATTTTATTTTTGCTCTGTTTTCATTGGACGTTGATATCCAAGCTCACAGGACAGCAGATTATTTACTGAAAGGAGGGGCTGCTCCTAGCCCTCTCCTCTCATTTCAGGAGGCAGAACAGCGCTTGTATTAGAAGGACAACTTACTGTAGTGATGAGATGCCCAGGAGAGAGAGAGAGAGAGAGAGAGAGAGAGAGAGAGAGAGAGAGAGAGAGAGAGAGAGAGAGAGAGAGAGAGAGAGAGAGAGAGAGAGAGAAGCTGGCTGGAGGGGTTTACAAGGTGGAGCACCTGACCAACCCCTTTGCGCCCTGTGACTCCTAAGAGTAGGCGTGTGGCACAAGGACAAGAGCTTCAAAGAGTACCAACTTTGGAGGAACCACACCCGTTTGGGTGTTATAGAAGAACCGAGAGTGAGTGAAACATTAAGAGTCAGAGAGTGGAAACTGCTCAAATTGGTCTTGTAGCAGAAAAAGCCTTCTTACATGTTTCGTACCTGTTTCTGTCCCATTTGCTTTTGAAATATTTTTCAAAGGAGAAGGACATTTTGGTCCAATTTTCCTAGCTGTGCATGTAGTATTTGCGCACTTATGTAGCCGCAGGGGGCTGAACATGCTGGCTTTCACGGGCACGATACTCTTTCCGACATTAGCAGCTCCTGGCTGAAAGAGGGAATGGAGTGTGAAGACCTTTGTTCTCATCATTTCCTATAACTGCAGGCTTCCTTAGGGAATCAAGGCTTAAGATCTCCTGGAGCTATTTAGCTCTAGTGGTTAAATGTAGTCAAACAGGAGCCAGTTTGGTCTAGTGGTCAAGGCACCATGCTAGAAAGCAGGAGTCTGAGTTCAAGTCCCATCTTAGCCATGAAAACCGACTGGGTGACTTTGAGCCAGTCCCTCTTTCTCTGCTCAATTCACCTCAAGGGTTATTGTTGTAGGAAAAATAGGAGGAAGAAGGCATATTGAATATCCTCACCTCCTGGAAGTTACTTGTAAAAATAATAAAGGCAGGATATAAATAAAAATAAAAATTTAAATCAGGGCAGAGGAGCAGAGTGGGAAAAAGTGAAGTCTCTCTCAAGTTGAGTCAACTTCTGGGGACTTCGTGGGCACATCAAGTCATTTTCTTGGCAATGTTAGTCTGGTGGAATCTGCTAGAGTGGGGAGAGCAGTCAAAAGACTGGTGAATTTGGAATCCTTGCAGGGAAGGAAGTGACAGAGGACACACACACACACACACACACACACACACACACACACACACACACCCACCATTCCAGAAGCCTTTATCTGACTGTTTCAAGAGAATGCAGTCAGTCTGGCGAGATTCTTGTAGCTGGATAACTAACAATAAAGAAGCAACTCTCTCACGGTGTCATTCCACTTCCTTTTGCCTGATAGTTATGACATAATAGTTCATCACTGCTGCTTCCTGGAATACTTTCTTACCCTCCCCCTTCCAATCCTGGGAATTTGCTCATGGCCTTCCATCCAAGTACCATCGGTCCATTTATATATATTTATTTCAGCAACGCATAGGACCATCCACCTCATCAAAACCATTTCTGAAACTGATCTTGCTTGGTTTCTGAGCCCAGGCAAAGTGTATTGGTGGTTATTAAAACGGATGTCCATGTGCCGCCTCTATGTTGGTTGAGGCAGGCAGGATTCCCTTGAGTACCATTTGTTGGGGGTCAAGGGAAAGGGAGGGTTTTGCCTTCTCTTTCTGCTCAAGATCCCCATGTACATTTGGTGGGCCACTGTGTGACACAGAATGCTGGACTCGATGGGCTTTGGCCTGATTCAGCAGGGCTCTTCTTATGTTCTTATGTTCTTATGACATGATCATCCAGATGTAGCTATATGTTGGGCTTCTTGAGCTCAATCCTGATAGGCTCATGGACCGGGGCAGGGGGGGGAGTCACCTTTGTGGCAAAACTACTTTGCATTCGTGTCAGCCTTTCTTGAAGGCCCAGAGATTGTGGCTTCCTGTCAGACCTGCCATCCTGCTTAGCTAGATGCCAGGCTGTCATGAGGAACGGGGGGGGGGAGCGAGTTGTGGGTAGGATGAAGGAGGGCAGGAATAGAAGAAAAGAAGCTGAAAACCATCGCACCGTCCTGTGAGGGTCAAGGACAGTTCCAGTGGAATGCAACATCTCCGAACCTGGGCAGCTGCGGACTGTTACCAAAATAATCAATTTGAATACAATTGGACACTGACTGATAACTGTGAGGGGAACGGGACTTGAAGGGGAAAGTTTACTGCTCAATTTGGGCATGAAACATTAGACTCAGCTTTGCTACACTGGAATCACTTGGCTTTAGTAATGTGTACTTTCAACAGTCATGGCTTTGGGAGTCTTTCTTTTCTATTGACCAATTTGGGACAACTGACACTTCTTGGTGGAGAAGCTGAAATGCTGGAGAAGTTGTTCCCATTGTACAAGACAAAAGAAGAACATATTGCCTTCTAGCCCAACAGCTTGGCAGGAATTATCTGTGCTGGATCAATGCTGCAGTGAGGAACAGGAGGTGTATTGATTCTAGAGGATAATCTCCCCTTAGAATGCAGCCAATTAAGCCCTCCTAATTAAAACAAATGACCTAGTACATGGAACAGCTCCCCTGAGGAAGAGAAGACATCAGGAAAATGAGAGCAAGTTGTTTTGGCCAATTGGGAGCTATCGGTGATGAGATACTTTGCTGCCTGAAGCCAGAAGCTGGATACCCTCTTGGCTTCCTTTGCCAGGTCAAGCCAAGTTATTTAGTTAACTGGAATGAACATTTTCAAGAGCAGTTCTCTCCCTTCCCAACAACTATATCCCAATTTGCAGCTTTGCCATGGAACCTAAATTATGGGACAAGGCGGTAGCCCCAGTTTATGCAGAAGGGAAATCTTCATAGTGCTTTACAACCCTGTTCTAAGCGGTTTACAGAGTCAGCATCTTGCTCCTATCCATCTGGGTCCTCATTTTACAGACCTCAGAAGGATGGAAGGCTGAGTCAACCTTGAGCCGGTCAGGATTGAACTACTGGCAGCCGGCAGAATTAGCCTGCAATACTGCTTTCTAACCACCACTGCTCTTCTACTGGGATATTGTATTGGCATCAACAACTAATAGCAGCTTTCCAGTTTTTCAGCGATACCTGGGGATGCAGGGGATCCAGTTGAGGATCTTCTCCAGACCAAACAGGTGTTTTTAATGAGTTATAGCCTTTACTTTCCGTCCCTGATAATGAGTCAACCTTGAGCCTGTGAGATTTGAACTGCTGAACTGCTGGCATAAGCAGAATTAGCCTGCAATGCCGTATCCTAACCACTGCGCCACTACAGCTCTTTGGCACATCTTGAAAACCTAGACTAGAAGGACACCAGGTCTACTTCCAGCTTTCTCTTTGGATAGCATGATTCCTATCACCCTCAGCTATTTAGGACATTGCTTAGAGAAATATGGGAGTTGTAATCCAATTGCTAGAGAGCCCCAGGTGAGGAAATCTGCTTGCCATGAATCAGCATGCTCCTTTGAGTGCAACATGTTTTGCAACTCATGAAGGAATGCAGGTGAGGGTTTCTCCAACCTGCTGTCACTTCTCTCTCCTTCCAAATGCCAGAGGATGCCCCAAAGGCATAGAAACCTTGGGAGGCCCTTGTGGTCTAGCCTTCTCAGAAAATATTTAGCAAGCTTCTGCAGAGATATTCTGCCATCCTATTTGCATTGGATTCCGTCTCGATTCCCCCATCACTTCAACAAGGGCCGGCCAATTAAATATCTATCAGCAGCTTGGAAAAACAAACTTGCAGAGCCCCTAACACACCACATTAAAAAGTTAATAATACCACACGGCACCTGCGGCAAGGCACACGAATTAAAAGCGAGCAGCAATGTAATCCGGCAGACAGAGGAGTAGTGTAATTAACACTCATAAAATGACCCAGCAGCAGTTACTTAGTGGTTGTGCGTGTGTGTCTGCAGACATGTGAGTAGGTAGGGACTTCAAAAAAACAAAACAAAAAAACACACACACACCAAGCATCAGCAACAGCTGTGTGGGATTTAATAGCATTTCATCTGGGCTGCAAGGATGAGCAATTTTTCTCTTTTTAATATCGCAAGTTTTTTCGGTAGGTAGATTTTGGAATGCTACGCAAAGTAAATAAGACAGGGACAAGATAGATTTATTACTTCTACGTGTCTGGGATGGGAGCGTGCAGCGGTATCATAGCAGAGGGAAATGAAAATTGACAAATTTGGAGGATGGGGTGGGATTTTGATGCCTTCTGGCAGATCTCTGGGTGGAGAAAGAGAGAGAGAGAGAGAGAGAGAGAGAGAGAGAGAGAGAGAGAGAGAGAGAGAGAGAGAGAGAGAGAGAGAGAGAGAGATGAACAAGGCTTTACTTGAGCCACATCTCTGCTCCATGTTCTGCAGATGTTTGCTTGTTTTATTTATTTATTTATCAAATTTAGAAACTGCACATTTAGAGCCAGTTTGGTCTACTGGTTAAGGCACCAGGCTAAAAACAGTGGATGGTGAGTTCTAGTGCCCCCTTAGCCATGAAAGCCAGCTGGGTGACTTTGGGCCAGTCACCAGGAGACTGTGAATTCTAGTCCCACCTTAGGTATGAAAGACTGAGTGACTTTGGACCAATCACCAGGTGATTGTGAATTCTAGTCTTGCCTTAAGGATGAAAGCTGACTGGATGATTTGGAACCGGTCACTGTCTCTCTCTCTCAGCCCAACCTAACTCATTGGATTGTTCTTCTGGGGAAAATAGCGGCAGGACGGAGTATCGTGTGTGTCTGCCGCCTTGAGTTATTTTTTTAAAATAATACAGGTGGGAAATAAATAAATAAATCACCCTCACAGAGGCATGTTACCAAATATCACATCACCCTGAAGATGTATATAGTCTGTTTTTTCTTATAAAACATGGTGCACTAAATACTTTTGATGTAAGTCTTGGGTGAGGTGAAATGTTGATGTTTGTTTTGATAGAAAGCAGCGCATTCATTGGAGGAACAAGACTTGGCGGGAGGGCCACTGTTTCAAAGAATGCGGTTTAGCTGGCCACGGGTAGCAAAAGAGAGCACAAAGGCAGAGATGAAGCCGACTTCTGTTCAGTCTTGCAACGTTCCTAGGGTTGTCAGCACACAAAGAGGCTTTGCTTGAGATGTGCCGAATCAGTGTGCAGAAACGCACGCTGTGGAAGCGTCTGAGAAACTGATAAGGGTTCAGAGACAGACAACCAACAACCAGGGGACTAGAAAGGAACTCCTTTGAAGCAATATTGAAACTGTTGGTTGTGTTTAACTTTGAGAAAAGATGACAAGAGGTTGGGAGTTGCCTGCACTTTTCAAGTACTTGATGGGATGTCACAGAGAAGAAGCCCATCTGTTATCTCCCCTTCCAGAGTAAAGATTTAAGCTACATGGAGACAGATTTTGATTGATGGGGAGGAAACACTTCCAAACTGCAAGAACAATTTGCAGGTGAAGTCAGTTACAAAGGAAGTTGAGAATTTCCCTTCGTTAAATGTTTTCAAGCGGAGATTAGATAGACACCAGTTGGGATTGCTTGAATTTGACATTCTGCACCAGAAAAAGAGTCTGGATTCAGTGCTCCCAAGCCACCCTCCAAGTGTAGGCATTTACAACATGGTTGCTGGCTGAGAATGAAGTATCCCATGAGCTATAAGCAGATTGACTTTGCAAAGTTGCCTCTTTGCAGTTGAAGGTAATTTCAGCACCAGGATATGCATGCAACAAATATGTGTGCAACACATGGGTATGGGTCTGCACAGATGGATTCTGCAAAAGCTGGAAGGAAAGGGACTGTATTTCTTAGGAGGGACTACAGCTGTGACTAGAGATAAAAAGAGGAGAGTAGAAGAGTGACAGCAAGCTCAAGATACTTCAAAGCTATCCCCAAAGGTGGAATTTCCTTTCTTTTTAAAACAGATGTACTGTATTACTAGCACAGTAATCCTGCCTTGGATTACTGGGGGACAAGCAGCCAGGAGATCCAAAACTATGCCCAGCCTCCTTTGGTTAACAAAGAAGTTTCAGGAAAGATCAGATGAAGTTCTTGATACTTTCTGAGCTGTAGACATGACATTCAAAAGAGACGATAAAAAGTTAAAAGACCACAGCATCTCCTTGCGAGTAATCAACACCCAGATAAGCAGAGATCAACACCACGGTTAATACTAGACCAACATTCAAGCAGTAGACAACACCCCACTCAAGGAACTACAAAGTCAGACAAACAATCAACATGAAACAACGGCCTAATCTCGGAACCACTAAGAATATTTCCATTGACACTGACAGAGCAAGTCACTTGTATATAAACAGAGAGCAAACCCCACTCCCTTCTAGCATGGATGATGTTACCTAGTTGGGTAATGAAACATCTGGAAGAAAACAACCAAGCTCGGAGAGCCACTAAGACTTTACAGTTATGAGCTACAGATATGAGCAAAAAAGCAATTTCATGTGTTTACAGACTAAATGGCCCAGGATGAGTTCACAGTTCTGACCACATTGAGTTATGGAGATAGTTTCTTGCAACATCTGTCATTCTTCAAGCAAGGCAAATCAATCAGTGATGTGAATGGGAAGCATTGAAGGGGAGGCCTGCACAGACTTTGTTGGAGAAGATTCCCCCTTGGATTCTTTTAATGTGTGTGTGTGTGTGTGTGTACATATATGCACTTGTACAAAAGAACCAGTGCAATGTAATGATTGAGGTGCTGCAGTAAAAGTTGGTAGACCTGTGTTCTAGTCTTCCCTTAGGCACTGACATTGACTAGGTAAGTTTGGCTTGACCCGTCCCTCAAAAATGTCTCTCCATATCCTGGGTCATTGTGGTAGACCATAAGCTCCAAAGAAGAAGCTTTCGTTCTGATAACAGCAGCAACAGTAACACTATACATGAATGCACACACAGAGACACACACATAAACATTTATGGTTGATAAATGCATCACAGGCTGCACTCCTCAAAGTCCTGGATGGATATTAATTGAATTAATAACGACCAATTAAAACTAATTGCCTGTAAAATGAAGCACCCAAAGTGTAGAGTTGATTGATCACCATCTGTGTGGGTGCACACCAATAGATAAATTTCACACTCACCGTTTGTTGAATGCAAATTTTTTTTTTAAAAAGAAAACTCAATGGGACTGTTATGAATTGGGGGGGCATAATTGGGGAGGGGCAAAGTACTACTTCTTACCTTCCTCCCCCCTTCCAGGGAGATCAGTGAAGCTTTGAACCAGCTACTGTTGGAGGAAGTCGCATAGCTGTTCTCTTCTCCAAGTGGGCTCCTGCCTGCATTTTGCTTTTCTTTTTTTAAAGTTTCAGAAAAACCACACCAAGCTGACTAATCTCATGGGATGCAGACGTGGGTCTGTCTTTTGAGCAACACACACCATCTTTCAATCTTTTCTCCCCCTCTCTGCCCCCACATTTTTCCAAAGGAAAGAGCACAAAGAATCCACCATCCCACACGGTTAATTTCCTTCCAACGTTTGAGAAGCTCCAAAACGAGCAATTTTGAGAGCTTGTAGCCCAAATTAATCAGAGTGGAAAATTGCCCATTGTTTCACATGTCAGGGAAATATCATTTTGAACTTGAAAGGAAGACGTGGATTTCATACTTGTAACATTCAATTTGCACTTAGATTTCATTATCGGGAAGCCATATGAAAATGAACTTTGTGGACCCCCTGCCAAGATCTCCACCTTTGCGAGCGCTTCCCTCCTGGATCTTGGCTTGCCTGCCCTGCTTTTCCTGCTTGTGTAGTTGTCCCAACAGGTGTCTATCTAGTCAAATCAAATCAAATATCTTTATTGCAGTCTTTGGCCAGCTTTTACAATGAAAGAGAATAATAAAAAGGGAAATAGTTTAATACAGCAATTGGTTATTGGGGAAGGGATAAAAATAGGACAATAAAACAGCATATCTAATTAAAGGTTTTGTGCAGTCATATGACATGGTGAAGATATCTGGCCACCTGATTTGGGAGTGTGGGGGTTATCCCCTTAACAAATAATAAACATAACATTTATCAGGCTGATCCTCGTATTTGGAAATGATGACCGGGGTGATCAGAGGATATTTCGGGGCATCATGGAAAGGACACCGCATGTGGACATGAGTGAGACATTCTACCTCCTGCATCCACCAGGGCAATGTCTCTCCACATATGGAGCCTCATGAAATCTTCCTGCCAGTGGAGCTGATGTGAAGGAAAAGGCCCATTGATACAGGTACTCCTTGACCAGTGGTGGGATTCAGCCAGTTCGCACCAGCTCAGCAGAACTGGTAGCTAATCTTTTGTTGCCCAGGTCCAAAATGGACTTCTGGAAGTGGCATCCACACAGAGAACTGGTTGTTCACCTATTTGAATCCCACCACTCCTTCCTTTTAGCCATTGCTAGGTCTTGTTGTTATCTGCTTTGCCTAGTATTTAATAATAATAATAAAGTTGGAAGGGACCTTGGAGGTCATCTAGTCCAACCCCCTGCTCAGGCAGGAAACTCTACACCATTTCGGACAGATGGCTGTCCAGTCTCTTCTTAAAAACTTCCAGTGTTGGAGCATTCGCCGCTTCTGGAGGCAGGTTGTTCCACTGGTTAATTGTTCTCACTGTCAGGAAGTTTCTCCTTAGCTCCAGATTGCTTCTCTCCTTGGTGAGTTTCCACCCGTTGCTTCTTGTCCTGCCTTCAGGGGCTTTGGAGAACAGCTTGACTCCCTCTTCTTTGGGGCAGCCCCTGAGATATTGGAAGACTGCTATCATGTCCCGCCTCGTCCTTCTCTTCGTTAAACTAGACCTACCCAATTCCAGCAGCCGTTCCTTGTATGTTTTAACCAATTCAAATTGTTTGTGTGTTTCTACTGGCATATGGCCATATAATATACTTTCCCTTGCCATGTGTTCTTCCTCTGGTCTTTCTTGTAGACCAGTTTGGTCTCTCCACTATTCAGAAAGCATTCAGCGCAGGCCAGTACATCTATCACTGCTTACAATATGATGTCTCTGTCACTCTGCTTTTAAAGGAAAATTAAAGTATGGAAAACAAGACAAAGGAGCTTCTACTACTCTGGGTGTTCTGACCAGTTTTGATCTAAGTGCAAATTATAGCAAATGTCACTGGATCTTTTTTTTCCCTTTTGAGAGATGGTGAAGTCTTAGTCTTTTTAAAATCCTCTCTCTTTTTTTTTAACTCTTACCTTTGTTCTTAAAAAGATGAGCTTGGTCAGGCAAAAATGGACACAAAACCTCCGGAAATCAGAAACACCTTCTCTTAGTTCCAGCATTATTGAGGAAGGGAAAGAACTGCGCAGACATGCAGAGATGTACAGAACTTCCAATGAGTTAATTAGCAAAGGGATCCTATGTAAGTCCATTTAGTAGTAAATCACACTGTTTTTTTTGGGGGGGGCAAAGCAATCAATCTCTCTATGAGCAGCATCCACATTCTTCAGAGCTGCAGAAGAACCATTCTTTCATATATCATTGTCTCCATATGTCCTTCACAACAATCTTTCCCAGTGTGCTGGACCACAATCCACATAATGCACAGCTGGCAGGAAGGGAATGGCACTGCCACATGTTTCAAGAGCCAGAGATTAAGGAAAGCCACTTAGCATATCAATGGTAGCTCTCCATCCTCTGCCTGGTCTCCATGGAGAAAGGCTCTGTTGATGTTCAAAGACAGTTCCTCTTTATTATCTTGCACCTTCCAAGGTGGAACACATGGTGTGTTTTCTGATTCTGGGTCAAGAGCATTCTTTGCAGGTGTATTTTGCACTGGCTATTCTGCACCCACTTCTGGGGTTCTCAGTCCAGTCCCAACGGAAGGAGACTGAAGTCACAAGGCAGCCATGGGAGAAGAAAGATTTCTGCTCATAAGAGAGGAAGGCTCAGGGGAGAAAAACTAGTCAGTTCTTCCCACATGCAGCCATGAAACCTGAGGGAGATAATGGGATGTATTACCGTAGCAGAGATCCTCTGGGGACTTTCCAGTCTCCTTTCTGCTTGTTGAAGGCCATTTCTCAAGGGTCTCTAATACTTAAAATCTAGCATGGCAACGTCATGATCTGTGACATCACTTGTCAACTTGCCCTCCTTGAGATGCCCCTGGCTGGCCAATTTAAGAGGCAAGCAAACCTTCTCTAGTTGGCAGCCCACTTGCTCACCCACCCTGCTTACGAATGGCTTACTGAGTTTCCTTCTGCAAGGTCTGTACAGATGATTTGTAATAGATCAGCCAGAATTTCTGCCTCTCAGTTGTTGCACAATAGCAAATAAATGGCCACAAACAAAACATCAGCCTCCTTGGAGTAAGGTCAGTTTTGTATTAAGTGGAAAGCACTCACGGTCAGCAACCATCCCCAGTACAATCAGTGGCATGTTTGTAAGTTGCCTTGGTCCAGGTCTTTGTGTCTCCTGGTGGGAGTGTTTTGTGCTACAAGCTCTAGCCTAGTGGAGCATTGTGTAGAAGGTCTGGGCGATGAACAAATTAAGGCAGCACTGCTTAACTTCATTGCCACAGTGGAAAGGTCAGTTGAGAAGAAAACTATATAGTGAAAGAGAGAGGAAGTGAGAGGGGGAAGAGGAAGGAAGGAAGGAAGGAAGGAAGGAGGGAAGGAAGGAGAGAGAAAGCTCAAGAGAAGAAGAGAAAGCAAGTGGATGGAGATGGATAAAGGGGCATGTCTGGATTAGAAAAATGGGTAACAGGAAAGAAAGGGTCTTCATTCCCTCTACCAATGGACCAGCTTTGAGAGGACATGGCTTTCAACAATCACAACATAAAGTTCCCTGTCCCTTTTTGAAGACAGCCATCCTCCATCTGTTGCCTTCCAGACTATAATGCTGAGAAGTTTTAGCCATTAAGTTCAGTGGACACGACAGTTTGGAACAGTAACGCCACAAAGCTGGCTCAAAACATGCCACTGGTGCTGGGTTCTGACACGAGGCTCTGCCCTCTCACTTTGTGACTATTTGACACAAGGCCTGGCCTGTGGTGAATTTTGGAATTGTTATTTTAAACAAGCAATTTGGAGCTCTCAAATTCTTGAACTACAGACTGCAGGATTTAGGCTTCAACCTTGGGTCTCCCTAAGTTCTTAAAACCATACTTTGTCTATGCATGACTATGAAGGGAATGTATTAAAGACGTGGCTGGACAGTCATCTTCTTAACTACATTTAGTTTTAAGTCAATTTATATGGAAGAGCCATGCAACCTAATTCAGGTTGTGTCCTGGTTACTGGAAACCAAGCGTGAGTCCTGAAATAGGAACCATGGTGCACGTGCACACTCTGGTCTTAGAACTTCATATTGCTTAGGAAATGGCAGGAGGCCAAGAAGCCATGCAAGCAGGGGTTTCTGGTGGACAATTTGGTGGGTCAAAAAAACCAAGATGGCAACTGCACCCATGTGATCAAAGCTCCACCCTTGGTACACATATCTGCTTCTCTGCACAGAGTAAATCTTTCCCATCTTTTGCTTGTACCTGTAAGTCTTAACAGATCTCTTATAAACCCTTATAGGCAAATCTCCAAGGGATAATGTACTTTTCTCACTTGGCCATTATCAAAATAGATCTTGTTCACATAGAGAGAAAGAGAAGGGCTTGCAAATTCTGGAACAAAGGCTCCTGCTGCAAAAAAAATAATCAGATGCCCATTCTTTGCAGCCAAAGATAAAACTCTCTGAAATGCTGTATACCTCAGCCAGGTCTGTGGACCTACCATGCCCAATATATTTGTCATTCTGTATGAAGTTACCGTATAGTATATACTGATGAATAACTTGAGAACTTTAGGTTTCCAAATATACTTCCAAAATTGGATTTGGCTTATCCACAGATGGGCAGACCCTCAATTTTCTAACTAAACTATTGTGAAAAATATGAGTTGGCTTTTCCATGGGTGGTGTATTTTTCATGGTATTTTGGGTGAAGATCAGAAGGTCAGTTTATTTGCAGATGGGCTTATTCATGAGTATTTATGACAAGCTGTTTTCTCTGCAACAGACTAACTAGAGGTGACACATCTAAGATCTGACACATGTGGGTAGTTTTCCAACCCAGCATCCTCCACCCCCTCCATGGTCTTTTCCAGGTCTGGAGCAGATCTTCTGCTATCTCATTTTCTCCATGCAGAACCGTCTTTCCTTATATTGCATTGATTTGTATTAAACTTTCAATTATTTTGATGTCTTGAGCTTGAGTCAATAACTCCTACAGATCCTTGCTGGAATGACCTTTTCTAGGGCCCACCTTTAGAAAAGAAGAACTGCATTTCTATTGAGCAGTACCACCTTCAAATATCATTCTGGGATCTGGCCTGAGTGTAAAAAAATGGGTGGAAGGCAGCCCACTGGCGATCTTATGGAACCTCACCCCAGCCTCATTCAGGTGGGTGTAAATGGAATGTGTAGATGACCTTGGGGGACGAGGGGGAAAATGTTGCCTCAGAAACAATCAGAGAAGGGAGATAGGGGCCTCCAATGGCTTAACAGACAGAGAAAGAAACTTAGAAATGATAAATATGCATCAATATGATAAATCTTCAGTTAAACCTACAATACAATGGAAACTAATTGAATAGAAGAATAAAATACAAATGGTGAGAGTCAGGAAAAGGTTAACATAAAGGAAGTAAGATAAACATATAGGCAAAAATAGCTGGGTCTGAGAAAGGAAGAAGAGAAGCCATAAAAATATATCTAGTTTTTAAAAGGAAATGGCTAGCCAGGAAAGACAGGTTGAAGGGGAAAATAGGAAACTAAGCCAAATAAGATAAGAGGAAAAGCACACTGAATTGAAAAGCAGAAAAGAACTTATTGTTTAAAATGGGGACATAAGTATATACTGAGTTTAAAATAACCATTTAAATGTCTAATTTTTCTTATTCTTATTGTATATGTGAATATGATTTAATATGTCATCAGGAAATGTGTATAAGCAGATGGAAAGAGTGTAACCTCATAGTACCTCAGCCAATGGGGAAAGAGGAGGGATGTAGCGGCCGGGGACAAGGGATGAATAAAAGAAGGAGATATGTTGGGTTAAAACTTTGGAGAGAACCAAGCTTTGATAGGTTCTCTTCCCGCTTACTGCAATAAACGAAACCAAAGGCATTCACTGTGTCTTGGCTGGTTATTAGTCAGGCGAGCTTGCCTCTGGTCATGAAGGAAAGTAGCCAGGAGCACATAACAGAAAGGACCAAGCACTAATGGATCAAGCACTTAAAAATGACGACGGGAAATTTATATTTTTAGACTTGCAAGGGTCGGTTGATATAATTTTAAAGTAGAATTAGTTCATTTAGTCATGTCAGAGGGACATGACTAAACGAAGAGGGATAGAATCAAGATCACGTGATCTTGATTCTATCCCTCTGTTAATGCAGCCCAGCACTGTGTTGGCCTTTTTGGCAGCTGCAGCACACGGCCGGCTCATATTTAAGTGATTGTCCACTAGGACTCTGAGATCTCTCTCACAGTTACAGCCACCATGAACTGCTTCCAAAAAGGCTGGTGTTTCTCTTTCACCACACAGTGTTTGGTCAACTCTGTATGGTTTTGCTACTTTTACAACAGAGACTGTACCTAAACATTTCTAGAATGCTAAACATTATCATGAAAACCTTAATGTATTAAAGAGAAAGTGTTTCCCAAATGCTTACTGGCACCTCTGTTGACTTTTCTGCCTTCAAATACATAGTATGATAAATTGCTGTCCTAAACACTTCTGTGTCATCTCTGTTATCAAATATTAAATGTCATTATAGGTCAACTATTAGTCCAGCTATTGACATAAAATAATACTGGATATGAAATGCAAATACTTGGTGAATGCCTGGTGACTCTGAGGAGAATATCCAGTGATAAAGCTCTTCAGAACTTATAGACAGTCTAATTTTGAAATGGGCATTTCAGGAAACAAGGTTACTGCTGCTCCACTCCAAATCATCAAGCCATTCTAAGGTTCAAGCCAATCAATCAATACAATGCCAAGAAAAGAAGCAAGTCATTGAACAAATCAACCCATAATCCTCACTCAGTGACCACAACTAAGTTTTTTTTTCAATGTCATCCTTCCAAGCCATGAATCCCCCTTTTTGTATGCCCTGTAGTGTCCCACGTAATCTTCAGTACATCCAATACAAAAAAGGGAGACTTAACAGAGTGTGCAAATGATCACACAATATCCTTAATTTCTCATGCCAGCAAAATAATGCTTAAGATAATCCAGTGTAGGATTATGTATGATTGTAGGATTAAAGGTCTACATGGAAAAGGAGATGCCACATATTCAAGCTGGCTTTGGAAAAGGTTGAGGAACACAGGACATTATTTCTGATGTTTACTGGATAATTGAGAAAGCCAAATAAACCCAAAAAGAAGACAATATGTGCTTCATTGATTATAGAAAGCCCTTTATTTTCTTTGTCACCTCAAGCTATGGAAAAAAACACGTTAGGAAGATTACTGATAACTTCTGGGTTGGAGAAGACTGCTAAGAATACCATAGACCACTGAACCAAAACCAGCCAATCAACCAACCAACCATCAAACAAATCAACCCAGGTTTTTTCCTGCACAAATGACCACATTCAAGTTATTCTACTTTGGACACCTCCAGGATCCAGCTCTCTGGAGAAGTCTTTAATGCTGGGGAAGATCAAAGGAAAGGGAAAAGGACGGAGACCAGAAATATGGTGGATGGACTTAGTTATAGTGGGTAATGAAGATGTGAAGAACCAGGTTAGGAATAGATCATCATGGAGAAAATCTACATGGTCACTAATAGTTGATAATGACTTGATGGCACATAATCAATCCATTTGTGGATACGTATATGGAAGTTCTACATTAGCATGTTATGGAATGATATTTGTACTTTATAATCCTTCAAGTAAAACTATGCCAAATGAGTGGTTTGTTTGTAAATTGCTAATCACATCTCCTCTGCAGGCTACTGATAATTGAAACCATATGTTTATTCTTCGAGTGCTGAAGAATAAATATTTTAGTTCCAAGTAGGGCATAGAGACTCCACTTCCTTTGTTCAGATGTTGACATCCATGCAGCAGGAATATAGTTCAAAAGAATAAAAACATCAGAAAATACTACAACTTGACTTAGAATTAATATCTGTAAGAACGTCTTTCCAGAAAGAAAGCATTATAAGGTACTGTACAAACATATGTTTAAGTGAAGCCTACTCTCACCGCCTCTCATGCAGCCTGACGTCTTACTCAGACCTTTTTTTCATAAACACAAAAGAGTTGGTAAGTCTAAAATGCTATTATGTTTGTTGAATAGGGGGACCTAATCCAAGAATTTTGAGTGTTGATGTTTAACATTTTTACTACTTGTTTAGGCAAATAATAATTTTCCTTATTAAATTCAACCATTATGTTTGTATATCAAATTGATTCACCGCCCACAACATTTTATGAAGAGTCATTCTAGGGTTTCTTTAAATACAGCTTGGAATTGGATGGTATGAGAATAAGGAGAATAATATTTCTTTAACATCAATCCAACAAGGACAACTTAAACCTGGAGTAGGCATAGAGATTACCCCAATCTTAACTTTTTAAACTTATTATTTTTTTTAACTGTCCAATAGCTGAAGCTTTCTGGACATCTTATAATAAAACACATAGACCCAAACTACAGTTTGAATAAAAACTTATATAATAAAATGCAACATGAGACGCTATACAAACTAGGCAACTGTAAGATAATCATTCAAATACAAAAAGAATGTGAATTAAAAGCCGGTGAAAAAGTATGGGGAAATGGACAGGTCTTCTCTTGACACCACAGAATAAAACTCTCCCTCTGGTAGAGGGGATTTGATGAAGACCCTCAAGAGATGTCTGGGTACATGCAAGTACACAACACAGAATGCTATTTCATTTGATCAACTATTAAGAGATTTCAAATTTAAAGGAGTGAAAAGTGAAAAAGAGAGTATTTAGTTGTACCTATTCATCTCTTCATGGGCAATGCAAACAAGGGCTAAGAGGGCTGCCTCAAAGTAGCAGGAGAGGAAATTCGAAGACAGAAGACTGTCTTCTGCTCCCTCCATGGGAATTTTTATCGCTAACCTCTAACTCAGTGCCTGTAAGAGTAGAGAAAGAAGAGCTGAGGGGCGGAGTTAAGCACATAACTAGTTTAGAGTCCTTGCGTTGCCACAACAGATTTCAAGTCCGACCTCCCTTGAATTTGTTGTCCCTTACCTGGTGCCAATTTAGTTGACCAAATTCTTGGGTGTAGGTTTGAACAATTCTTCCATGCTGCAACTTTAGGAATGATCCCGATTCTTTGCACCTGACAGGGGCAGTGCTATTCCTTTTGCACAGTGAAGGTAGGAGAGGACTGTGATGGAGAAGTCAAAAGAGTGGCTATGGCTTCAACTATCCATCGCTGGAGAGGTTCAAAAATAGACTGGACAACGATTTGACCAGGATGATATAATGTCTCCTGCCTTGAACAGCAGGTTAGATTACAAGATCTCTGAAGTCCCTTACAGTTCTATGATTATATGTTATGTTCTAAATTGAGGACAACACGCGCCTGTTGCACCATCTGAAAATACGCAAAAGCCCTCCAGGCCATGACTTTCATCTGCTCTTCTAAGTAGGAACTTTGAGGACCTCAAATGTGGACCTTAATTAGCAGAAATTTGGGAATCAAAGTTGGATAAATCTAAGAATCAGCAAGCTTCTGAATTCACAGCTAGCTTGGGTTGAATCAATGAGCTTTAAAATATCCATTTCATCCCCTGAGTTATAACTATGGCCTATTGAAGGCTATGGGCTGGGGCAAAACAAGCCAACGTATGTTGCAAAAAAGATGATGCCTTAGGCTCAGTAGCATGAAAGGTTCTCCTGTGAACCTTTCAAATCAAAAACTAGTTGAAAGTGTAAAGTCTGGCTGCAGATGGGTTTCTATTGGCACTATCACACCTACTCCTCAAAGTAGCTTTACTCTCAGGAGTCCTGTTACCTAGATTTTCAAAGAGCTTGGCAACAGAGCTGTCTTATCTAGCCAAGCCTTTGAAATGGTTATTTCATGCTTAAAAATGTTTCAAAAGGAAGGAAATTACCCAGAAGCTTGTGGTCAACCAAAATAAAGAATTGCCCTAAGTAAAAGACCCTTAAATCACCCAGGACCTAACTTTGCATAAAGGGATTGGTTTGGCCAAGGGCACATGTGTGCTTATGTGTCTATCTGGAATGTGTGTCTGTGTGGTATCCATGGGAGATATCAAAAGTCAAAATAGCAGCTGAGATGGTACATTGAACTTTGCCCCTTAGAAGGAGCCTCTTATTGACTTTATTGATCTCCTCTGCAGACACCCATTTTTTGTCTACAGGAAGATTAACAAAATGTTATTATGTTCAGTGACCAGAATTCTACCCGTAGATAGCAAAACCCACTATATACAGCAAAAATAAAAACAGGTTCTTCAGTACTGTCAATGCAAACAAATCATGGCCAACTCTATGAACATGAAGAGGCAGAATTTTACCCTGTTCAAAGAAATAAACTTTGCCAGTCAGACAGAAGCAACTGTATATAAATTAAAAAGATCTGTATTGCTTGGAAAATTTTATTTTAAAAAAAGGGGGATTATAAGATGTAATCCTGCTTCTTTATAAAGGGAGAAATATACACGTGAAAGCCATAAAATGTATTAGCAGTAATGATTTCATTGGGAATAGATCTTCCTAGAAATGGATTTCTATTAATCAGAGGTGGTCTGCAAGAGCAAAAGAATGATCTAAATCTTATATTGGTTTTGGAGCTATACAGATAGTCCTCAGCTTATGATTCTAATGGAGCCTGCCCATCATAGTCGTAACCCATCATAATCACAAAGCTAACCAGATTTTACAACATTTTTTGCAGCAGTAAAGCAAATCTATTGTTTGCTATAGGTGTCTTTGGCAAAAACCAGACGTAAAGGCCAGTTTTTGGCCAAAACATTGTAAATCATGGTCAAAGGACCACAGAACGTTACAAACAACTGTAAATATAGGCCAGTTGCTGAGTTTCCAAAATACAGTCATGTCGCTATAAGAAGAGGACAGCTGCCAGAACTGTAAATCGAGGACTACTTTTCTAAAGCACAGCTGTTCTTTCCCCTGTTCTCAACAAAATGCTCTGTTAATATAACAGAAAATTGAAGCGGCTCTTTTGACAGTTTCAGCACCTTCCTGTTTCATGCATAATCTGTGGCTTACCAGGATACTCAGATCCTTGTCAGAAGTACTAATGGGCAGGCCAGGTACTATCAGGTGCATTTGGTTTTTCCTACTTGTGTAGTTCTATCTATCTATCTATCTATCTATCTATCTATCTATCTATCTATCTATCTATCTATCTATCTATCTATCTATCTATCTATATCATCTATCTATCTATCATCTCTCTCTTTCTATCATCAATCATCTCTTTATCATCTATCTATCTATCTATCTATCTATCTATCTATCTATCTATCTATCTATCTATCTATCTCTATCATCTATCTCTTTTTTGTCTATCATCTATCTATCATCTCTCTCTTTCTATCATCTATCTTTATCATCTATCTATCTATCTATCTATCTATCTATCTATCTATCTATCTATCTATCTATCTTTCTATCTATCCATCCATCCATCCATCCATCCATCCATCCATCCATCCATCCATCCATCCATCCATCCATCCATCCATCCATCCATCCATCCATCTATCTATCTATCTATCTATCTATCTATCTATCTATCTATCTATCTATCTATCTATCTATCTATCTATCTATCTATCTATCTATCTATCTATCTATCTATCTATCATCTATCTCTTTCTATCATCTCTCTCTCTTTCTATCTATCTATCATCTCTCTCTTTCTCTCTATCATCTGTCATCTATCATCTCTCTCTCTCCCCCCCTCTCCCTCTCCCCCCTCTCTCTCATCATCATCATCACCAGGGATTTTTTTCTCATAGAACACCCAGAACGGAGTTCCGGCACCTTTTTGGGATGGAACCTTGTAGGGTAGGCAAGGCGGGCTGTATGACATGTGTGAGTTCCAGGACCTTTTTTTTCTTCAAAAAAAGCACTGATTATCACTATCATCTCTCTCGTGCATGCTTTCTCTCTCTCTCTCTTATCTTTCTATTCTCTCTCTCTCTCTCTCTCTCTCTCTCTCTCTCTCTCTCTCTCTCTCTCTCTCTCTCTCTCTCTCTCTCTCTCTCTCTCTCAACTCTCTCTCTCTCCCATTCTGCAGCTGTTTTATTGGAGAATATTAGGCAGTGAAATGCTACACACTAGCAGCTTTGAAGACCCTCCAGGTGATCACAGCCCCCCTGGCTTCCCAAAAGTGTGGTCTCAATTGTTGGATACACACATCAGTGTCACTGAGTGCCAAATTTGGTTTCAGGCTAGAATGTCTGACAGTGTTCTGAATCTTTCAGCGGGGCTCTTGGGAAGTTGGCAAGAAGCTACAGCGACACGGAAGTGAGCAGAGCATATTCAACTGCTGGAGCAAAGTACAAAATAGAAACTAATCATTTTGGGTAGAAAGGAAGGATTTGGCACTCAAACAGCATTATCCCTTCTAGGTTTTATTGAAACTTCCAGCATCTCAGCTCCTTCCACAGAGATATTCTACCCTACCCTGCCAATATTGGTGTCCGAAGAGCAAGTATAACGTAAGAAACCCTAACAGAAATACTCCTTCCTTGTTATGCATGGCTTCAAGAATATAATTCAGTGTATTGGAGCTGTTGTTCCCACATCAGCAACAACTGACGGACCCCCATTTCCTCCCAACGATGGGAGAGAAACACTTTAACATGTGAATTGTCTTTTATATCATCCCCAAATGGTTCTGCTGTCATGAGATCTGGGACATTTGCTTCAAGTGATTTTCAAGAACCACATTTGTTTCACTCTCTTATCCCTCCACCCAGAGAGAGAGAGAGAGAGAGAGAGAGAGAGAGAGAGAGAGAGAGAGAGAGAGAGAGAGAGAGAGAGAGAGAGAGAGAGAGAGAGAGAGAGAGAGAGAGAGAGAGAGAGAGAGAGAGAGAGAGAGAGAGAGAGAGAGAGAGAGAGACACTTAGTGCTTTTGGTACCGTATTAGAGAATTTATAATGGCAAAATGTTCAGGCTGTGGACAGGTCCTTAGGAAAAAACCACTGAAGGATGAGTTACATTTATGAGTTACAAAGAATATGCACACTTAGATTTTTATTGTTAAAGAAAATCATTGCAGGTCCTCACGGTTCACAGGAAAAAGTTTTCTACAGATGAAGTGGTATTTTCAAGAGCCTTAAATTTGGAGCTCAGCTGCAAGGACTTTGCTCAGAGAGAGTCAAAAAGGTGAAGATGGCAGCTACATTCATACAATCAAGAGTCACCGACAGTGAGATCGGTGAGATATAAATTTAATAAAAAATAAAATAATAAAATGAAATAACAATAATAGTAATAGTAGTAGTAGTAAAGTTGGAAGGGACCTTGGAGGTCATCTAGTCCAACCCCCTGCTCAGGCAAGAAACCCTATACCAGTGATGGTGAACCTTTTAGAGACCGAGTGCCCAAACTGCAACCCAAAACCACTTATGCATCATTGAGTGCCAGATGGGTGTGGCCCATTGGGTGGGCGTGGCCCATTGGGTGGGCGTGGCCCATTGGGTGGGCGTGGCTGCAGTGGTAACGGCAGACTGGGTGGGACTAAAAAGTTCAATCAATCAATTCCAACTTTGCAAGATCTTTTTTTTTTCCCCACAAGAAGTTGAAATTGACTGATTGATTGAACCTTTCTTTTGTACACGGTGGCAGAGGCCTAAAGCGAAAAGGTTTCATAAAACCCAGCTGAAGCCCTAGGACTGGGGCAATGGCGCGTGTGCCCACAGAGAGGGTTCTGAGTGTCGCCTCTGGCACCTGTGCCATAGGTTCGCCACCACTTCCCTATACCATTTTGGACAAATGGCTGTCCAGTCTCTTCCTAAAAACTTCCAGTGTTGGAGCATTCACCACTTCTGGAGGCAGGTGGTTCCACTGGTTAATTGTTCTAACTGTCAGAAAGTTTCTCCTTAGTTCCAGGTTGCTTCTCTCCTTGATTAGTTTCCACCCGTTGCTTCTTGTCCTGCCTTCAGGCGCTTTGGAGAGTAGCTTGACTCCCTCTTCTTTGGGGCAGCCCCTGAGCTATTGGAATACTGCTATCATGTCCCCCCTCGTCCTTCTCTTCATTAAACTAGACGTACCCAATACCAGCAGCCGTTCCTTATATGCTTTAGCCTATGAAATGAAATGAAAATAAATAAAATAATAAATTTCCTTTTTTTAAATGTGTGGCATGTGCAGACCGCAAGTGAAAATGGCAAGTTTTCAGTCAGGCAGCTACAGGCACCTCCTTCAGTTTTTTTAATCCATCTGTGCACATTCCACCTCACCTGTGATGGCTTCCTGTAAACACACAAAATGTTATTTTGGAAAATAATAATTTACTAGTCCTCGTGGTTTGGGAGAAAAGCTAGACAATGTGGAAGTTAAATAAGAAAAAAAAATATTTATGGAGATTTTCTTCTTGGCCAAATGAGAGCTGTCTAAGTCCACAGGCCTTAGACAGGCTCGTCTTTAGGAATACCCATCAAAAACCGTTCCTTTTCGTCGTCTTTACAGTGGTGACAGCCTTTCCCTAGCTGTAGCTTGTCCAACATCTCAGACAGATGGTCTTTCAGGCAGGTCTGTGAAGAAATGCCAGTTTGGCTCCAAGGACCTCTTCAGAGACTTGCCATCAACCGATAATTATGACGGAGTGACAGAAGCCCCTTGTCTGAGCTGAACGGTGGAAGAGAGGGAAGGCCATAAATACGAAGTTAATGGGGCCTGGAAATCACAGCCTTTTCCTTGACGAATTTCCTGACAAAGAGACTTAAATGCCCAATATTAGTTATGTCAACTCTTGAAGGGCTTGACCCAACGCTGATGAAGGCTGAAGCTGGTAGGGCAGGGGTTCTCAACCTTGGCCACTTTAAGACTTGTGGACTTCAACTCCCAGAATTCCTCAGCCAGCAAAGCTGGCTGAGGAATTCTGGGAATTGAAGTCCACAAGTCTTAAAGTGGCCAAGGTTGAGAACCCCTGTGCTAGGGGTATCTGTAGGGAGGAGACAGTAAAAAAAAAAAAAGTCAAAGTGGCAGGCTGTGATTTTAAGATCAATGCCCCAATCTTATCTTTTTAAGCCCCTCCTGTCGAAGCCCTATTTGGGATCTAGAGCAGGGGTAGGTCTGGAAGGTGTGCTATGGGGTACCCCAGTTTGGTCATCTCTTTATTTTGTTCTAAGGCAGAAACCTAGCGAAGATCAATATGACTTAACCATTATGAATTCACGGAACAATGTTACAAGAGGACAGTGGCAGGCAGAAGGCAGAAGCTCCTAGCAAAGGATTGATATCTATTCCCTAAACCTAAACCAAAAGACACAGTAACCCCCCTCAAAAAAACAACAACAAAAAAAAACAGGTGCCGCTTACAACGTACAATGTAAGGACTGTAAAAGCCACTACATAGGATAAACAGGCAGAAGACTAGCATAGCACATCCACGAACCCATCAGAAAACATGATGAAAACATAACACATGGACACCCTTTATCACAGTTTCAACTGGGAGACTGTAACCAAGACAAGTTAAAAAATAGTAGAGAATTCTTAAAGGTTTGCCACTCAGACAAATCAGCCATCAACAGACACATAGAGATAAATAATATCTACATACCATTCAAAAGAGACAACCAAAAAAGCTAAAACACTACACCGCTTTGCCAGCAATCAACACCCAGATAAGCAGATAAGATTAATACTAGACCAACAATCAAGCAGCAAACAATATCCCAATCAAGGACCTACCAAATCAGACAAACAATCAAACCTTAAACAACAGCCTAATTCAGGGACCACCAAGAACACTCCCACACCAACACTGCCCCTTTTGTATGAATAGAGATCCAATCCCATTCCCTTGTAGCACAAGTTGAGTTAGGAAAAGCAAGAAAACAAACATGCTCAGAGAGCATCAAGGACCTCATCTAATCACTTGTTCTGCCTCTATGATCTAAGATGGGGATTTTGAACTTCACCTGCTGAGCTGACCTGCTGAATGTTGAGCTTTCTGTGATATGACTATCACAACTTATGACTGTAATGGGCAGGCTTCATTATGAATATAACTTGAGGGCTGCTTGTACTTAGCAGTTACCAAAACCACTACCCTTTGTCATGTACAATGTCTACCACAGGACAGGTGAAGAGGCCTCTCAGACTGCAGGAATAATTAACAGGAGATTAAATATTACAGTTGTGGGAGAGATGACAACTTCCAATTCTGTCGATCTTAATACGGATGTGCCATGAAGTCATTTTTGACTCCTAGTGATCGCATAGAAAGCGAGTCAGGTCCTAAATCATTTACAAAATTCGTTTATTTCAAGTGGGCAGGAAATTGTTTAAATTTCTTGAAGATGATTTGAAGGTATCTGAAGATGGTCTGAAGATGATTGTCGTTCAAACGCTTCCTGTTGATTACAGCTTTGTCCCCCTAAAGCAGGGATAGGCAACCTCGGCTCTTTTATGACTCGTGGACTTCAACTCCCAGAATTCCTGAGCCAGCCATGCTGAGTGGAAAGGGAGAGGTTTCCAAGCTGAGCCATGCTGGTTCAGGAATTCTGGGAGTTGAAGTCCACGAGTCATGAGGGGGCCATAGTTCCCCCATGCTGGCTCAGGAATTCTGGGAGTTGAAGTCCATGAGTCATAAAGCAGCCTAGCCCTAGGCCTGAGGTAGGCAACCTAGGCCCTTTTATGACTCGTGGACTTCAACTCCCAGAATTCCTGAGCCAGCCATGCTGAGGGGAAAGGGAGAGATTTCCAAGCTGAGCCATGCTGGCTCAGGAATTCTGGGAGTTGAAGTCCACGAGTCATAAAAGAGCCAAGGTGGCCTACCCCTGCCCTAAAGTAATGGGAGGTATGGGAAATTTAATCAATTTGAAAGTTTTGAGAAGCAACAATCCTTAATATGGGTCCCTCTGAGTTATTTTTCCCTTATAGCACAGGGTGGGCATTTGCAGCAATTGATTTCCTTCCTACCTTTTCTATTTGGAGGTGGCACTCATTTCTGGGTCTCTTTAGCTGCCCCCCCCATCAACCGGAGCCCCTGGGGGGAAAGAAAAGACTATTTAAAAGCAATTCAGGAAAGCCAAAGTAATTTATGGGAAATTAGAGTTTTGTCACCTTCCAAGCATGGCGGGTTTTTCCCCTTGCTGCCTCATTTTCTCGAGACCAGGACCATAATAGCCGGCTCATTCTGCACTCTGGAGGTGTCTCGCAAGGTGATATTTTAAACAAATCTCTCGAGTCCGATAAGCAGAATCATTAATCCCTGATGAACGGGGCTGCGATTAAAGACGGGAGGAAAGGAGAGGGGCCGGGTGGGCAGAGGGACAGATTCCTTTTGTTCAAGCCCAGTAGAGCCAGAAAACAATTTTAATGAAAAATTTAAATAGATACCATTCACCTGCTGGCTGCCTGCCTGATTTGATTGGGGTTTTAATATTGAATTTGATTAGTGTGTCTGTCCCTCTGCCTGCGTGTGTGTAGAAGAACTTCAGGCTTTCTCGGGCTCCTTTACATCTTTGAATCTTCCTCTTTATTTTCATAGTGCAAAAGCAGTGCCTCGTTGCTGGAATTGGGGGAAACTCTGACCCACGGCATTGGGAGGGCTTCAGGATGGACTTGGAGAAGGGCAGGCAGGCTCCGATTCAGCCTTTAATGCACAGAGTCACTGCAGCACTGAGATGGGTGGCCTATAAACCAGCGGACCCTGCAATGCTCATTCCCTTCTGAGCCCAGCTGATTGTGGCTTAATCCTTGCGTCTCCCTACCCTGTTAGCTACGGAGGCCTATTAAGGCTCTTACCATGGGCTTCCAATGGTCTTTTCAGGTAGTCTTCCACTTGTAACCTCAACTGGGATCAGAATTTGCATAAGTCAGTTGCACCCAATGTAATGACATTTTTTGTCACGTTGTTAAGTGTATCACTGCAGTTGTCAAATGAATCGTATCTGGCTTCCCTGTTGAATCCAGTTGGGAAGGTCACAAATAGTGATCACATGACCCCAGGATGCTGCAACTGTCATAAATATATGGGTTGCCAAATTGTGATCATCTGATGCTGCAGGGATCATAAATGCAAGGGTTAGTTGTAAATTACTTTTTTCCCCAGTTGTTGTAACTTTGAATAAACAAATGCTTGTAAGTCAAGGACTACCTTACTTCTATTAAATTTGCAGAATCCGTTCCCTGGCTTAGCATTCCCTAACTTGGTGGCCCCAGGCACTACCTGTACATCCTAGAATCCTGGGGTAGGTAGGGACCCCTGAATGCTTCCAGGCCAATCTCCTGCTCAGGAATTTGAAAACAAAGGTCTCACACCCCAGAGGGCTCTTTAGTGTTCTCCTGAATACATGCAGTGAAGTAAAACCCTATGACCTTGTTCAGCTGGATTATATTGTCAAACTGCTCTTCTAGTTGGGAAGTTGTTCTTACATTCATCCATTGCCAGGCCCAAAGAACCAAGAATGACATGTGGAGTTACTTCTGAGTAGGTCCTTTATTGTTATTCACCTATAGGCAGAATCTTGCCAGATTAAAATTATTAACCGCAATAACTGCAGATATACTTGGTGAATTGTTAGGGGGGTTTTGGACTTGCTTTTTTCTTGCCCACCAGACATTCCAACCTCTGCTGTCTTTTTGCCCTCTAGGTAACTCCAGACTACATTCCTCCACAGTAACAGGATGGTGCCTCTCTTCTGGTTCTTCAAAACTGCTCATTTCCTGCCCCCTGTCTTCTGTTCTCAAGGCTAAATGAGTCCCATAATTCCATTTTTCTTGACCTAGCTTCTTAGTCCCCCTTCTCCTCCCCACCGCCAACCATCTCCTTGTCCTCCTAACTTCTTTATTGAAATGTAGGCATCAGAAATGGACAAATTACTTGAAGTGCACTCTAATCAAGGAGGTAGATAAGATAATGGAATTATTATTTCACACAATTTGTAAGCTTTGTTTCTAAGGATCCAGTCTAATATGCTATTTGTTCTTCTTCTTTTTTTTAAAGAGACATGGTTTCACACTGCTACCTCATATTTAGGTTGTGATTGGTGACAGTTCCAGTTCATTTTCACAATTACTATAACCAAGATAAACCTCCAACATACTGCACATCCTGTACAATGGTTCTGTTGAAGGAAAAGTCTTCATCATGGTTCAGTCCAAGCCGGGAATAAACAACATGGCGACTGCTTTAGAAAGAAGGTTGCAGTTTATTGAAGAGGAGAGACAGACAGAAAGATGGATCTGGAAGAAAAGAGAGAGAGAGCACATGTAGGGAGTGGGTTTTTATACCCTTTGGGATTCTTGAGGTTGTTTCCTGTTCCTTTTTGAGGCTTTATATTTCCTGTGTCATGTATTTTGACCTGACTGTGACCCTTTGGCATCTGTGGGTTAATCCTATTATGCCCTGTCTTAGAGTTTGGGTGGGATATATAGATTTTAGGTGTCTTTTTCTTCCTAAGCTTCTAGCTGGGGGCCTCCAACCTTCCTGGATTATTTACATCCACATTACTACAGAGCTGGTTTCTGCTTGGGGAGGAGACTTGGGACTATTAAGAAAATGCTATTCTGCCTCTTTAAAATCCTTTGAGGAAATATAATATTCAGCCCTTTTAATATTTCCTTCTCTGGGTGGGGACTGACTTCCCACAGTTCCTTGTAATTTCCTGAGGAAATATATATTTGTTTTTATTTTGTTCTTTTCAGCCCATTTCTCTAACCCACAGCAACTTTCAGACATGTGGACTGCAACTTCCAGAATCCCCCAATTGGCATGTTTGCCTGGGGAATTCTGGGAGTTGAGATCCAGACAGCTTAGAATTGCTAAGGTTGAGAACCTTAAGAAAGCAATTTAGAATTTTATTTCTGCTTACTAAGTTATCAGCTATTATTCCACTCTGTTTTATGTCATTCACCTATCTGATAAGAATTCAGTTTAGCTCTTCCTCTGCTTCTAAATTAATGAACATGATGATGAGCTCCATCCTTGAACTAAACCTTGGGGTGCCCAATCTAATACTTCCCCCCAGGATGATAAGGATTTTTAAAAAAAAAAACAACCTAGGGACCAAACACATTTAGAGTAGTAAGGGGTTTGACAACAGCAGCCCTAGGCCCCCTCATGCCTTTCTCCTGTTTTATGAATGAGACCCTTATCCCTGCCTAAGAAAGAAATCAGTTAATCTTATCAATATTCTCCGATCTTCCCTCCAAAACCCCTCCAGATGGTGTATTCACCAAGGATTTTCTGAGTTCACCTTGAAATTCACATTAGATAAAAGAGAGTGGCAGTCAGAGCCAGCATGTGAAGATCTCATGCAAATTTTAAAGCTCTTTATCCAGGGTGCATAAAAATGAAGCATAGCTATGAAGATCAATGAAGGAGAAAAGGTGGGAAGTAGGGAGGGAGGGAGGGAGGGAGGGAGGGAGGGAGAGAGAGAGAGAGAGAGAGAGAGAGAGAGAGAGAGAGAGAGAGAGAGAGAGAGAGAGAGAGAGAGAGAGAGAGAGAGAGAGAGAGAGAGAAGCCCAAATGCACAGTTACGTTGTCTGATTAGGATCAATCAAAATACGGCACTAAAAGAATATTTCTTAACCTTGGCAGTGTTAAGATGGGTGGACTTCAACTCTCAGAATTCTAGCTGGGGAATTCTGAGAGCTGAAGTCCACTGAACTTAACTCTGCTAAGGTTGAGAAGCATTGCATTGGAGAGTCTACAATTTCCTCTTTAGGCAGGATGCCCCAAGTCAGGAGTCCTCAACCTTGGCAACTTTAAGACTTGTGGACTTCAACTGGCTGAGGAATTCTGGGAGTTGAAGTCACAAGTCTTAAAGCTGCCAAGGTTGAGGACCTCTGCTCTAAGAAAATGTCCTCCCTACTTTGTGGGAATATCTTTCTAGATGAAGGATTCTTGGAAACTTACATTTGCAACCTCTTTTGTTCTATTTTAGTTGTTCCTAAAAAGGGGTGCATCAGACTGTGAATTCTGGCTACATTTTAATTGACTTTTTTGTATACTAAAAAGTCTTCCTTTTAGATCTATCTCTTTCTCCATTAATACCAAGTTGATTTGCTCTCTGGGGTCATAGAGTAGCCTTCCTTCTTCTTGCAATTGGAGAAGCCCACATTTAAACCTGACAAGACTCATCACCACTAAACTGTTATTTCTTTGCATAAGTAACTTGCAGGTCATTCCTAAAGTGTGAGCTTCAGATGTAATTCTGGTTCTACTCTCCATGCCAAGAGCTGAAATGACTCGGGGCCTGATAGCTCATGGATCTGTGTCTCTGATGTAGCTTTGGTAGGACAATATATGGAACAACTTTAGGCTTCTTCTTCTTTTTCTGAAGTAGCTTCCTCTGTGCTGTGTGCTAAGGGGGCTTTGGAGTCTTCTCCCAGTAATGGCCTCTTGACCTGCAGCTAAGGTATTGGCTGGTATTGTGTAGGTGCCTGAGTGTGTTTGACTTGTGCTTTGTCAGTCTGTGCATACTGTTCCCAAGTGGAGGCAGAGGCCCTTTTAATCACTTGCACTTCACAAAAAGAGTGGGGATAGGAAGTGATCAGTGGAATGAGAGCCCCTTTTGAAAGTTGCAAGCACTGGGTTCTAGGCAAGGGAATGAATAAAACTGTTGAATTATGGATGGACTTTAAGAAGTAAACACGTCCAAAGCCAGCTGGGATTGGCAATGCAATGTGGTGTTCTAGTGCTTTGGCCTCTCTTTCTCTCAGCATGCTCCACTGTCTTCCATTCATAAACTCCTGATAGCTTAACAGGGCAGTTCAGAGCATTAGGGAGAGCAGAGGATAGTGCCATTGTTCAGATAGAAATAATTTGAAACCGCAAGTGCATTTCTGCTTGCTTGATTTGGCCCACATCTGAAAATCAAAGAGAGAGAGAGAGAGAGAGAGAGAGAGAGAGAGAGAGAGAGAGAGAGAGAGAGAGAGAGAGAGAAGGTCTCTTGTTTATTCATATTTTGTTCTGAAATGTGCAAATGGAGAAGTGGGGGGTATCAAGGCAAGGGCAGTATGTTTTCTTAGAGAGGAAGCAGCATATTCCAAAGAGGGTCCTAAGACTCCAGTGCCAGGATGAAATTAAAGCAACAGAGGATTCTGGAAAGGGACGTTTATATCTGGATTAGCCGTGCATTTGTTTACAGTTTAACAGAGGAATAACAAATATAGAACAGAAGAACCACTTCTGTCCAAGGAAGTATTAAAAAGATTGCAAAATGGACAGGCAGTGTGGTGGAACTATTGGGTAAAGGGGAAGGGGGAGTTAAGAAGTGGCAATGATGCAGGTGATACCACAGAGGGAGATCAATTGGAAAGCTGATTTTTGATGTTTTACATGTGTGGGTTATATGCACCCTCTCTCTTTCTCAGGGAAACAAATGCATTATTTCTCCATCCTTATTGCATTCACAGAGTGCTGCCCAGGTGCCCTGTTCACAATCACCTGGTTCCTCCCGTGGAAAGGAGGGCTCAGGTGATCATCTTCAAGGCCATGCAGAGGAATCTGTGGAACACCTGATGGGCAAAGTCACTCAGATTCATTCCAGTCCAGTCTCTTCTTAAAAACTCCCAGTGTTGGAGCATTCACCGCTTCTGGAGGCAGGTTGTTCCACTGGTTAATTGTTCTAACTGTCAGGAAGTTTCTCCTTAGTTCTAGGTTGCTTCTCTCCTTGATTAATAATAATAATAATAATAATAATAATAATAATAATAATAATAATAATAATAATAATGATGATGATGATGATGATAAAGTTGGAAGGGACCTTGGAGGTCATCTAGTCCAAACCCCTGCTCAGGCAGGAAACCCTACACCATTTTGTACAAATGGCTGTCCAGTCTCTTCTTAAATACTTCCAGTGTTGGACCATTCACAGCTTCTGGAAGCAGGTGGTTCCACTGGTTAATTGTTCTAACTGTCAGGAAGTTTCTCCTTAGTTCTAGGTTGCTTCTCTCCTTGATCAGTTTCCATCCGTTGCTTCTTGTCCTGCCTTCAGGCGCTTTGGAAAATAGCTTGACTCCCTCTTCTTTGTGGCAGCCCCTGATATAAGATAACAGAAAGTTGTTGCTGGAGGGACCATGGAAAACAACAGGTAGCCCCTCCCTGTGCACAAATGTGTGTGTGTGTGTGTGTGTGTGTGTTTGAATGTCATGGACATATAAAAGATTGCTGAAGTGTAGGCATCTCCAGATTCCTAAGTGCTCATTTATATATTTTATGATTGATATTCTATTCTTCTGCCTGCAGGCACTAAGGCAGCTAACAATAATTTTGGGGGAAAAAAAGGGTACAGATAAAGGTATAAAGCTAGGAGATTGATTTATTCATGGATAGCGCACAAGAAGGGTGAACAACCTTTGTGGAGGGTTTTAACGTCCCATTTGTGTCGCTATTGTTGACCGTGCTGGCATTTTAAATACCTCCTATATTATTTAAAGATTTCCAAATGGGCTGCAGGTATATTTAATATAATTGCTTCTTCTGTCATTTGGAGCACGAACAGCAAAAGCTTAATTAACTTCCTTTTGGAGTGAAAACTTGTAAATGTTCTCTGCAATCAGAGAATGGTGAGCTTTGGAGATGAGAGGTGAGGGGGACCAGGGCGAAAGTGCATCTTCTGCTTTGTTTGAAGATGCCCATAAAAGGCTCCCTGGTTATTATTCCAGGAGGCTCTTTGCTCTGGGGGAATCAAGTATCGTTCTCATGACAGTTTCTGCATCCAGCTGTGGACGGTGTTTGCCAATGAAGCTGAAGTTTGAAAAAAAAAGTATAAAGTTGTGCAGATCAGCCCCAGTTAGAACCATTAATTTTGATTCAGGAATTCAAACCAATTCTGAAAATCAAGTTGATTCAATATTTCCATTCAAAGCACTAAATAGGATTGGTTCAATTTTCTAGATCAACGTGCATAACTGATTGTCAAATTAGCTCAGGGAGCCCTGGCTTGAGTCAACAATTTGATTTGATTTTCCCAATTTGACTCAGCAAACAGATTCCATTTGGAGATTCAATGGAAACTGCTTCAAGTTGAAGCTCTCCAATTCAACCGTGAATGCTCCCAAAGAACTGTTGAGCTCAGATACCCTGGCACCACTTCTCAGTCTCTGCCCCAAATTCTTTCTCCTCCAGTGCTAATTGTCATTGCAGACTGGACAGCATGACTGAAAAAGGGACAGACAGCTTGGAGGTCTTCTCCACAAAGAAGCTGGGGAGAAGCAGCATGCAACCCCCCCCCCCATTGCTGCAGAAACAAAATTATACCTTGAAAAGAAATAGCAGACTTTGGAATGGTTTCAAGAATACACTGATTCATTGATCCATCAATCCATCCATCAATTCTCCCACATCTATCTATCTATCTATCTATCTATCTATCTATCTATCTATCTATCTATCTATCTATCTATCTATCTATCTATCTATCTATCTATCTATCTATCTATCTATCTATCTATCTATCTACCTACCTACCTACCTACCTACCTACCTACCTACCTACCAACTTCTGTCTGTCTGTCTATCTATATCTGCCATCGTATTTATATAGCTGCTGATCTCACCTAGTGGCTCAAACAGATACACATGATCTTCTTTATTATTTAGCTTATTTACTTATTTACTAACTTAGAAATAGTTCAGTCCAATTTTGAAATAATTAGACACCATTTCATTGGATTCAACTCCTGGCAATTGGGCAGACAAATGCATGTTTTCTGATCCACTGTCTTTAATTGCATTTTAGAGCTCTAATCCTTGTCTGCTGTGCCACCATTCTGAGCTGGTGTAATCAAACCCAACGTTATTTCCTCATTCATGCCAGATTGCTTACAATTTTGCCAATTCCAGACATTGCTATTTCTCAAGTCCAGCTGAGGCTTAGCTAAAATCCGCAGGATTTCCCCGACCATTTTCTTCTCACACGAGGAACAATAGAAGGCAAAAGACCTACAAGAAGACCCAATTAATTAGCTGTGGTGGTTCATGAAATCCCTCCCCCACACACTGTTTTTAACTCAACAAAGTGAGTCTGCAACCACCACTATTTCTTGCAATAGTGTATCACATAATTAAATTATGCATGGTGTGATAAACTTCTTTTTCTCAAACTGTGACCTATTGGCAGTCAGCTTTATTGAATAAACCTTGTATGGGTGTGCATATTTGTGTGTGTGTGTGTGTGTGTGTGTGTGTATGAGAGTGAGAGAGATGAGAGAAAGAGAGAAAGAGAGACTGAGACTGGGACTGAGAGAGAGAAGGCGTATACCTTCCTCTATTGTTCTTCTCATATGATTCTACCTGTCCTGACATATACTATAAATACATAGGAGAGATCTACTGGATAGATAATCTGCTGCAACCTAAGCTTCTCCACTTCTTCGAATGTTAAATGATGCTCTGCTTGTCTTGAATGCTGCCCACAGGATGTGGGATCCCTGCTCATGTGCTTAGCTTCGCAGACACGTATCTCCTGGAGGAGAAGCAGGGAGACCTCAGCACTGACAGGTCCATCTATCATCTCTTCTTTTCCAGCCAGGTACCACCACAGGACTCATCCATCAAGAGACTCCGGAACTGAGAAGACAAGGCTGGGCGAGGCAGGGAGCTACAACAGCCATATGTTATCCCTGCTCCTTTCTGACAAATCAACCCCCCTCCCCACCAGCTAGCTGAATTCTGAAGAGCGGTCCACCCAATCTCAAGAGGATGGGGGAAAGGGCGCTTGTTTCATCAGGAAGGGGACAACAAAATTATCTGAATGTGTGCACTATATTTTCATACAGGTGAGCATTCACCTGGCTACTCTTGTGGGGGTGAACCATTGAGGATGATGATATCTTGTCCATTCACACCTTATTGCTTTAAATTTTGAATATGGATAGGACTGGGCTAAATATGAATGCCTTTGGAGAATGACAAGAGACTTTCAAACATTTTGGAGAGGTCAGGTTTAAAATTAGTCTATGTCTCTCAACCTTGGCAGTTTGAAGATCTAAGGACTTCAACTCCCAGAATTCTGTGCTATGCTGGCTGGGGAATTCTGGACTTAAAGTCCACAACATCTTCCAACCGCCAAGGTTGAGAGACACTGATCTATGCAATCTTTTTTGATATTATAAACACTTCTTGGGATAACTGTGGCCACCCCCTTCAGGCCCCTTGTATGAGTATCTGATTATGCTTAGGACTATCTCTTAAAACTAATATCTCAGCAATAAGCCGTTTTAAAACACACAAACATTTCAGTCCCCTAAAACCACCACCTTTGAGAAGTGTTGAAATGTAATACAATGGACCCGCGTTTGTAGAATTATAATTCTGATTTTTACATTATTATTTTCCAAATAATTTTAGTCAGGAAGACCTTGGTGTCTACCCTTGCTGAAAAATAATGTAAATTTAGAGAAGATGCCAGGAAAATTTCCTGAAAGCAAATTTTGAGGCTGATCTGGCAAATGAGTGGGGTTTAGGGGTTGTGGAGAAGATCAGGGACATGATCAAGTTGGTTTCTCCATATAATATTTGGTGGATTCAAGCAGAAGAGTTGTTTGACAGTGCGATGGGTGGCATATAAATTAAACTAAGAAAACAGTGAGTGTGGATGGTAGAGTCAGCCATCTCTAGTCTGTTCCTTATGAAGAAGGAATCACCATCTTCCTGGTGGTATCAGTCCCTTATTAGCATAATCCTGGAATTTTATGTCCAAGACAGGGCAGTGAAGGGAAAGACAGTTTTTATAGCATTCCTAGATATAAAGCACTAAACCCAGCTCGCAGTGATAGAAAATACATATCATAAAAGATACAAATTGAAAGAGTGTGATTACAGTCATTGAAAGGACCTATGGAGTAGGCTGTATTGCTATTATCCTTGTTATCTTCTCTTCCTTCTGATCTTTCTCACCTCTCATATTTCCTACTACCTTCTCCTATTGGTATACTGTATTATGGTTTATCAATTGTTGTTTTATGATTTATGATTGTATCTTGTGATTTATGATCTATGACTTATCACTTTATTGTTTGTTTATGATCTATGACTTATCACTTTATTGTTTGTATATACACTGAGAACTTATGCACCGGTGACAAATTCCTTGTGTGTCCAATCACACTTAACCAATAAAGAATTCTATTCTATTCTATTCTATTCTATTCTATTCTATTCTATTCTATTCTATTCTATTCTATTCTATTCTATTCTATTCTATTCTATTCTATTCTATTCTATTCTTTTTTCTATTCTATTCTATTCTATTCTATTCTATTCTATTCTATTCTATTCTATTCTATTCTATTCTATTCTATTCTATTCTATTCTATTCTATTCTATTCTATCCTATTCCATCCCATCCCATCCCATCCCATCCCATTCATTGAAAACACATTATTATGAAACATATATGTTAAGATGCAAATAATACAAGTCCTACTCATTTTACATTTGATTGTCAATTTGCTGTTAGATTGGACAAATTATGTCTTTTTCAAAGGGCTGTATAATTTGGGACATCATTCACTTTTCAGATAAATAGTACTGTAGAGTGTTTTTGTCATTGTTGTCCGTGGTTATTTTAGGTTTTGGATGTTTTCAAGGTTTACTGTTTCCTATTGTTCAATGGACTATGGAGGTTTTCATTTTTCTAAGCTGCCATGAGTTCAGATTAAATTGGCAATAGCTTGATAGATAAATAAGCAGGCAAAATGGAGTCTATCTAGTAATATGCAGGTTTGTTTTCTGCAAGAAGTAAGACAGAGTCTCCTGGGTGTCCTGATATTTTTTTAGTTTTTAAATAAGGATCTAAGTAAATGGTGCTTTCTGCAGAACGTAGTCTGTAATCAAATAGGATTTGTGCAATGTTTTCAACAGCTGGTGCACCACAGATTCAGAACCTTTTTTCAAATAGAATTCTGCTCATTGCCAGGAGTTCAATCCTGACCAGCTCGAAGCTGACTCAGCCTTCCATCCTTCTGAACTTGGTAAAATGAGGATCCAGATTGTTGGGGGCAATGTGCTGACATTGTAAACCACCCAGAGAGTGCTGAAAAAGCACTATGGGCCGGTATATAAGTCTAAGTGCAATTGCTATCTTGGCTAATATGAATATATCAAAAATCAGTATATTTCATGTTTTGTGTATACATAGTAAATATTTGAATATTCAGAGAATATCAAATTGCAATGATGAATCACTGGAGAGAAGTTTTGGAACATGTCTGTGATCTTTTTTAGTGGGGGGAAGAAAGACAGGGCATCCAGTAAGATAAAACGAGTCTAAATTGACCTTCTCCTTGTGACTGGCAACCTTCTGCAGCAATTAATTTGCAAAAGTGACAAGTTTGGGAGCAGAGAGAAAGAAAATAATTAATAACAGAGGGAGGCCAAGTTCTCAGAGAACTTGTAGAGTTACTGGATGACAGGAGTCACATTTTTATGAGGGCGGTTCCTTATAATTTTTTATTCTGTCAGCAAAGTCTCCCATTTTTAATGGTATTTAGATTTTACATCTCCACATTTTAAAGGTCATAACAAGCACAATTACACTGGGTGCTCTTTTGGTGTAGATAATGAAAAGAAATGTGGGGAAACTGCCAAAACCTGAGGCTGGCTCATCTGCTCCTCAAATACCCCACTGACCATATCATCCAGAAGGGTGAAGTGAAAGAGAACATCAAGGACCTTCAAAGACGTGTGAAGGATGAATTGACCAAGGGAATGGGCCTGAGGACAATCAAAACACCATTGGAGAAATAGGAGAGCTGGGGCTGGACTGATTTTCTGCTTCTTTTCCTACAAACCACAATTCTGTGGAGACCAAACAGATGTTGTTTTCTTCACACAATCTCTAATTTATAGTTGCACCATGGAAGGTGGGAAATCACAGTAGGGGAGAAAAAAACATTTCAGTAAAGAATCTGCATCCATGCAGTTTTGCACTCCTTTCTCAGAAGTCGATATGTTAATTTCTCCCCTAATTATTTTCTGTTGAAAAATGGGGCTGCAGAAGATGGTGTGAGACCAAGGAAAATCTCAAACTTTCTCAGTTGGATCAGTCTAGTCTTCAAATCTGTTCCATCCTTAACCTAGGAATGGAAATGTTCAGGTTCAATAAACGGTAGGCAGCCTGCTTCCTCTGAATATACTTCTTAGCATGTAGATGGACTGATTTGTTAATTGCATTATTGCAGTTTCTGAGTTTGCAAAACTGGAAAAAAAATGAAATTTCAATGCACATAGATGCAAACTATTTTTAAATACGAAAATTTCTTTTTAGTGTACTCAGACTTTGCAAATATTGTTCCCTATTATAATGCTTTTTTGTAATTATTTCCATGACTACAGGAGTTGGTTGTATAGGCTCCCTTTTAATATATATTTTTAAATAATGGATGGCAAATGGTATTGTAAAATTCAAGAGAAGGTCGCATTTTGCCTGATAATAATTCAGTTTTAATATGAAGGATTACAAAGTGTGAAACCAGATCATTCCAATATGAATGAAATTAATTTCTTTCCTATCTTTACCACAGTTTCAATTGATGGATAGTGGCAAATATCTCTTAATAAATTCTTCCATATAAATCAGTCAGTCTGTCTTTCCATTCATCTATCCGACCATTCTCCTACTTTCAACCAGGGTGGTTGTTAGGGGCTTCTTAAAGAGAAAGGGTCCAAAAATTAAGATGGTGCTCACGACTGTGTGATTGAAGCCATGCTCTTTGTAAGAAAGGGACGGGGATTTGATCACATTATCCCAACCACCATTTTGACTTTTTTTGCCACCATTCTAAAGACATATTGCCTTGTCCTCTAGTAGTAAATCTCATCGAACTATCTCACTTACAAACCTCACTGAAATAGTAAAGGAAAAAAAACTACTTAAAAAAAACAATTGTATATGAACTTTTGGACTTTCCTCTGAACGATTTGGTGATCTCAAGTTTCCAGAAATATTTTCTTTATACTATCAACCACTGATTCTGTCATGTATGTCTGGAAGAGTTCCCATATAATTTTACTGGTGACCATCCATAAAACTATGTCATTTCTATAAACCAGATATGGACAACTTTTCGTGCAAATAGCTACAATTTTTTTTAAAAAAAGAATATATTTTCTGGGCTGTGGACTGCAGGGGACACCAAAGAGATGTAACTATGACATTAAAACTAGGCTTTTCAGCTTACTTTCTCCCATATTTTGTGATTTTACGGGAATAGATTTAATATAAGCATTAAACGTACTGGAAGTTTATATCTCCATTTATTTTATGGGTTTCATTCAGAAGTGCCAGGAAAGTTCAACATTATTATTCAGTGTCATCAAATTTGACTTGTCTAACCTTGAGAGACTTTGGACCAACAAAACAAAGAAACAAGCAAACAAACAGAAGGAAGTGTCCAAATATTCAAGATGGCAGGCATGATTGCATGGCCCTTGTCCACTTTTTTTTTTACATGTGTGCCCATCACAATGCACATTTACAAAATCTAAAAGAAGATTTAGTGGAACACAATTAAATGCTCCAGAACTTGTTGTAAGCACAAGGCAAACAAATATGTGAATCTTTGGTATTTCACCGTTCCTGGTGACTTCAGAATTTTTCATTTCAGAGAGAAAGGGAAAGATATGTTGGAGGACTGGGTGAGAGTCCCTTGCCTATCGATACAGTGTGCTTAATAACTTTGAGATGTTAAATCAGGAAGTCACACATTTGTGATAAAAATTGCAGCAAAAAAAATGCAAACAAAAATTCTACTTAGGTCTTCATGTATATGAAATTACTTTTTTAGCATCAGAAAGACTGATTTTTCAATCACAATACGATTCTAACAATTCTAACAATATTTATTTTCAACAGTATATGCTAGCAATAATATAGAATCAAAGATATTCTTTCCAAAATCCACCCTAGAAATATATGACTGATTGTTTGATCTACAAACTTCCAGTGATCATAGATCTGAAGGATTGAAATCAATGTCTGAATTCAGGAAATCAATTAAATAACGCAAAATGAGTCTGTGAACAGACAAGAAAAAGGAAGAAGCGGACAATTTAAAAGGTCACAATAAACCAAACTTTGAATGACAGTCTGAAATTTAAAAAAAAAACCTCAAAATTGATTCTTCTTCTTCTTCTTCTTCTTCTTCTTCTTCTTCTTCTTCTTCTTCTTCTTCTTCTTCTTCTTTCTTCTTCTTCTTCTTCTTCTTCTTCTTCTTCTTCTTCTTCTTCTTCTTCTTCTTCTTCTTCTTCTTCTTCTTCTTCTTCTTCTTCTTCTTCTTCTTCTTCTTCTTCTCCTTCTCCTTCTCCTTCTCCTCCTTCTCCTTCTCCTTCTCCTTCTCCTTCTCCTTCTCTTCTCCTTCTCCTTCTCCTTCTCCTTCTCCTTCTCCTCCTCCTCCTCCTTTCTCTCCTCCTCCTCCTCCTCCTCCTCCTCCTCCTCCTCCTAAAAGATGATAGGCAAAGGAACAGTTGCATTGGAAAAGGAGTTACAAATCATCACCTCCAACATATTCAAAGCCAGAACACTGTTCAAATTTACCAGTATTCAGACTTTCTCTGTTTTCTGATTCTCTTATTGAAGCAAACAGTGGGTATGTCTGCATGGATGAAAGAGAAACTTCTAAGTCCAACTCCCTAAATGTATTATTCTGACTTCCTTGGCATAAAAATCAAGATGGCTTATATACAAGGTAAAACACAACTGGGTCTGCTTGAAGCACCTGAAAGTTTTGAGGGCAGAATGTCCATTTTGAACCTGCTGTTCCTTTTCATTGCCTCTTAGGTAAAAACTATCTTTCTTTTCCCATTATTTTTGCTCTTTGAAGCCAGTGGTCCAGCAAACTGGAATGAGTGGCGAAAGCAAAGGCGCCCGTGGGATTACATATGAGACAATTCATTTATTGATTGTCCCAGATGAAAAGCATCAGTCCATCTGATTGTTCCAAATATTAATTGCATGCTGGATAGAGCTCCCTTGATCTGTGGGACTCAAACCAACCATCCTGAAAGCGACCCTTAATAAAACTTTTGTCTACTGCAGTTCAGTTCACTTAGAAAGAGGCAGCTACTCTCTCACCCACACCTTGATGTTCCCTTTCCTTAAGGGCATTTCGGAGAGATCAGGCTTGTGAATCTGGTTGATTTCTTCTGAGAAGCCCTAGACCTCTTCAGGAGAGCAGGTCTACTCCTACAGAGTTTGGTGCTGGGGGAACCTGGGCAGGAAGCTGAATCAGCATTGAGACTAATGGCTCCTACAGAGTTGTGCTTAGCTGGATGTTTTGCTCAGCAAGTATCTCTCTTTTTGGAGTAATTCATTTTGATTGTACAAAACAGCTGGACCTCACACAGCTTATTTCCCTGTGTTTTTCTAGTGTGGTTTCCCTAACCACCCAAGAAATCAATCACCAATTTCCATGGAGAGATTTGCAGGGGGAAAGCTATCGCTTATAAAAAGTAAATAGAAGCAGTGACGGGAACTGTGTAAGGAGAGAGGAAAAAAATTAAAAACAAATCGCTCCTCTCACAATGAAGATTGCCAAACCAGCAGAGAAAACATTGATTCCTTGACCTCTTCTCATATTATTCTCATTTTATTCTAACCATCTCTCTCTCTCTCTCTCTCTCTCTCTCTCTCTCTCTCTCTCTCTCTCTCTCTCTCTCTCTCTCTCTCTCTCTCTCTCTCTCTCTCTCTCTCTCTCTCTCTCTCTCTCTCTCTCTCTCTCTCTCTCTCTCTCTCTCTCTCTCTCTCTCTCTCTCTCCTTTCCCCTCCCCTCTCCTGCCTCGTTTTTCTCTCTTTCATTGCAAAATGTGTATTTTGACTGTAAAAAAGGGAAACCAGCTTCAGTTCTGGTGCTGCTTAAGTCAGTTTGTCCTTGAAGACTTAGAGGAAGTATGGACCACAAGTGTGTAATATACAGAAGGGCAGTTTGTCAATTGCATTTGAAGTAGTTTATTCTATCCTGGGAATCCTGATCTAACAACCATAATCCCTATCCAATTGTGGGAGTCAGTTCCCAACCCAGAGCTCAACAGTCACTTTAAAAAGGCTGAATAGTAGCCAAAATGGAGAAGAAGGTGGCATTAAACATTTTGTGTTTTGGTTAAACTCTTCGGGCACATTATGCCAAGATTAGCTGCCTGGAGATGCTGAGGAAGATGGAAAGAAAGAGAAAACAAAGATGACCAGCCAGAAGGTAGATGGACTCAGTTCTAGCAGCAATGGATGCACCATTAGCAGGTCTGAGGGATCAGGCTGGGAAGAGAACATCCTGGAGAAATCTGTTTATATGGTCACTAAGCAATGGCATTGACTAATTAATCAATCAATCCGTTTATGAACTGGATGGAATGTGTAATCAAGGTGTAATCTTGGATAACATCAAGCCCTGAAATTTGGAGAATTGTTTTCCCATGATTATCTTAAGAGCCAATTGCAAAATAAGCATCCGTAGGGAATGAGAAGGATGTTCAGGGTCTTAGAAATAAATTACACTTGTTTATTGATTAAAGTATCATTGTGCATTCTTGGTTCAGGGATGTAAATAGAGCAACTGCCAGGTGAATGGATCTATACTGGGTCAGGCATCTCTGGCTGCTCTGAATGGTCATGCTGCCTTCTCCATGGTCATATAATCGCATGTTAGATGGGTCAACTTTATGGACATGGCATTGTGACCATGACTTGTGACATATTTTGCTGCTTTCCAGCCTTTTTTGACCAGTTTCTAGTAAAACACACCACTCAAATGGATGGTCTTGCCTAATGACAGCAAAAAAAGTTGAAGAATTACTTCTGGTCACTTGGGTGCTCAACCTATCACTGTAACAACCAGATTTCCAGTCCAATTTGGTCGTAAATTGGGGACTATCTGTACTTAAAGATTCAATTGATTTTCCTGCATACTTCAATTCTTTACTCTCCTTGGCAATGTAAATTATTGCAAGTTTGTCTTTTGAATTTTAACAAACCCCCAGCTTCTCCACCCTTCCTCCTCCACCCCAATTGCTCCCTTTTTAATAAATGCTGAGGAGGATGACAATCAAAAGCGAAGCTCTTCTTTGTTGCAAAGTATTATAGACTCCATCTATCTATTGCACCCTTTCTTTAAGTTCTATATATAGATCAATGTGTCTTCCAGCTAATCTATTTATAATCATAAAGCTATTAAATTAATTAATGCAAGTGAAAATGGCAATGCGAGTGGGTCCCTGAAGGGTGTGCAATCATTTTACATTTATTTGGAAAGGAAATCTGCTGGTGCAAGCGATTCTTACTATATTTTTTTTTTATTCTGAAGATGGCTAGTTTTGATAAGTTGGTTGGTTGAGCCACTTCATCTTTGTCTAGATGGAGCATTGTGCAGACAAACTGGAATCTTAGGTACTTCTCTGAGGGATTAAAGTTGCTTGTAAGAACATATTTGATTTTATTTGCATGCTTTACATTCCATGCTTCTGCTCAATAAACACTTGGGGCAAGCCACTGGACAGAGACATTCAGGAAGGGATAAGGATCTGAGTGTCCCTGTCAGAAGCCCAATTAGCGAACCCAAGAAAAGGATTCCTCTAGGCAGTTAAGTCCAAGCAGACAAAACTTTATTGGGTACAGCATTTCAGAATTAAAGAAGCAAAACCAGCTCTGGAGTTCCCGTACAAAACTTGCATACTATAGTTAAACCCCCATCAAGTGTTCACATTATCCAATAATACTACTCCTTTTTGTTATAGGAACAGATCGCTTCTCCATCGAGCACCTGGAGATCTGCTGCTGTGTCATAACTACGGTTAAAGGCTGTCTCAACTGTCCTGTCTCTTTCTGGAAAGCCCAAGATTACTGTGATGCCTTTCCAACATTGCCACCTGTGGCATGGCAAGCCATGGATACTCACAAAGTCAAGAAAAGAGACAAGACACGGGGAGAAGAATGAGGAGTGGGTATTGTTCAAAATCATAAGAAAGAAGACTAAGGATGTTCAGATGGATGCCATGATCTCAGAATCCCTTCTGGGCAATTGCTCCCGAAGAACTGCATAAGTGAAAGGAAGACACTCAACATTGTCAAGACGTTTTGACTGAAAAGGACCTGCCATATTTACCTTGGATTTCCCCTTAAAAAATACGTGGCTGCTGCCCGGTGCTTCTTCATCATTTTCCCTCTCCCTTCAGCATTTGGCCAAACCTTTCCAGGGAGAGACACCCCCCCTCCCTTTTAGTATTGACAAGGCACCATTTTCTACACAGTTCTTTCAAAATGAGAGATGGATTAAATGAGCCTGTCTGAGGGAGATGTTATTGCCTTCAGGATTTCTCATTTCCCCCAACTCAGCTTGGTGGGACCCGGCAGCTATTTTTGGCAAGGATGAGCTCATCAGAAAAGGAATGCAGGTGTCTTCTGATAGGATAATAAGCCTAAAGAGCTGATTAGGTGCAATGGAAACTGTGTCAGTTTCGTGTCAGTGAAGAGAATGTGGCTGAGTTGTGGCTTAATCTTTGATTGACAGTATGGGATTGCAGGCTGACAGCTGATCAATCACTCGAGGTGATGGGAGAGGGAAATCTTCCCTTATCACAGTCCAACTCTATTACTGAGGAAACCTTATATACCAGGAGAAGAAAACGATTGTCAGCAGATAAGTGAATGGCGTACAGATTCCAAAAGGGTGCAAAAATTCTGAAGAAGTATAGAAAGACCACCTTAAGAAAATGGGATGACCAGGCTCTGATGGATTATGATCCTGATTTGCATTTGTGGCACATGTTTAGATTATTGTAGTTAGTTAATTGGCTGATGGGGACACTGAGGAAAGTGTTACAATTTGGGCAAAGAGCATGAGGTATCTGGGTCACTAACTGGTGGCTTCTTGTCCTCCAGATACTTGGAGAGTCTATAACTTCACTGAAGTTGCAGAATAAGAGCTGTGGTGGTGCAGTGGTGAGAATGCAGTACTGCAGGCTACTTCTGCTGACTGCCGGATGCCAGCAGTTCGGCAGTTCAAGTCTCACCAGCTCAAGGTTGACTCAGCCTTCCATCCTTCCAAGGTTGGTAAAATGAGGACCCAGATTGTTGGGGGTGATATGCTGACTCCTTAAACCACTTAGAGAGGGCTGTAAAGCACTGTGAAGCAGTATATAAGTCTAAGTGCTATTTCTCTAAGATTCTAGAGTTACCTGGAAGGCATGTTCTCTTGTGGTTGCTTCCACAAGCTTGCAAAAGAATCTGAAGTACAGGAAAGTTGGATGCATTGACTAGGTCAGGGCTTTTCAACCAGTGGTACAGGTACCACCTGTGGCACATTGGCACCTGGCAGGTGGTACGTGACCATCCTAGAAAAGTGGTAGTGGAGGAGGGGAATGAGCTGAACTGGTGGCAGCACCGCAAAAGCCTGAGCGAGAGACGGTTGGAGCCGCAGGGCTGTCAGGGCTCAGTGGAAGCGCCAGGATCAGTGCTTCTTCGGGGCTGTCAGGGCTCAGTGGAAGCAGCAGGATCAGTGCCAGGCTCCAGCTGGAGCTCGGTGCTGATCCTGGTGCTTCTGCTGAGCCCAGAAGAAGCACCGATCAGCTGGAATGTTGCAGCATCTCCAGGGTCTTGTGATTTACATTTAGATGCTTGGCAACTGATTCATATTTATGAGGGTCACAGTGTCCCAGGGTCATGTGAAGTGACCAAAACCTGCTGCAACCACCCAGCAGATGGGGGGAATAAAAACCAAACACCCCCACCCCACCCCCGCTGCCAATCCTCAACAGAAATGCTCACAACAATGAAAACCTCGGACAGGAGGAAGAGCGCCACTGAGCAGATAAATAGATCTATCTATCTATCTATCTATCTATCTATCTATCTATCTATCTATCTATCTATCTATCTATCTATCTATCTATCTATCTATCTATCTATCTATCTATATGGTGAACAGGTAAGTCCTGACCACAAACTAGAAAGTTTTTCATACAAAGACAGACCTCATATCAAGCTAAATTGTAACTAGAACATATTTTTGTGATTATTTCTGCAAAAAGGATTCCAGCCCAGTCTATTATGTGTTCCCCTGGGAACTGGTGAGGTGTAGGTGGAAAGAAAGAAAGAAAGAAGGTGACACTCTTTTCCCTGGAGCATAAGAAAATGATGTCTCTACTGCAGTTTTTTTAGATAATATTTCTATTCCATTTTCCTGCCTATTTACAGATGGGAAGTAGACCAAATGTTGAAAACTCAACATGATACTAACCTATGGCTCCCATAAAAGCTATCAGGAAAAGTGTAACAATATAAGGGGTTCATTCATTAACCTCAATTAAATTGTATTCAGTCTTGATCTCTGCACTTGTGTTGGACAACACTTCCCACATTTTTCAATTACAGAGACTATCTTGCCACATATCTAGAGAATTGGGGCTATGGAAAACCACTTAGATGTTTGAACTTATACTGTTGCAAGAAGGTGCACCTGAAAGCTGCCAGGATATTTTACTTATTTTATTTTATATTTTGTATCCCTTTATTATTTTTATAAATAACTCAAGGTGGTGAACATGCTAATACTCAGAAGAGGAACTCATCAAATTTGCAGGTGACACCAAGCTGGCAAGAATAGCCAACGCTCCAAAAGGTAGGCTCAAGCTACAGAAGGATCTTGACAGACTTGAACACTGGGCCCCTATCTAACAAAATGAAATTCAGTAGTGAAAAAAGAGCTTTTAAAAAAGAGATTGGATAACGCTTTGTCCGGAATAGTATAGTTTTTCCTGCCTGAGCAGGGTGTCAGACTAGAAGACCTCCAAGGTCCCTTTCAACTCTGTTATATTCTGTTATTTTCCCCACAACAACAATCCTGTAGGCTGAGAAATAGGGATTGGTGCAAAGTCACCTATCTTTCACGCCTAAGATGGGACTAGAGCTCACCATTTCCTGGTTTGTAGCCTGATGCTTTAACCACTAGACTAGACCAAACTGATTGCCCAAGGATATTACGTGCCCCATGAACAGTACTTTGGAAATTAGGAACAAGCACCATTCAATTTTTGGTTCTTGGGATAGGAAAATGAAACCTTGGAAAAATGTAACCATTGGACAATTGCGCCTCTAATATAATCTTCAGCATCATTCAATCATGTTCATTCAAGTTAATCCAATTAAAAATCCAGGTATAATATCTAATCTTATATAAATAACCAAATCTTTCTGGCAGGTATTTCTAAAAAAGAACCCTTAGCTCAGTAGCATTAAAAATCTTGTTAAATTCTTATTGAGGAAGAATGATTGTTAATTCAGAACATATCTGTTTCTATTTTAATTACCTTTGGATTGAAGGTTATATATTGCTCTGCTTGAATTGTGTGTTACATTGAATATTTCCAATATTTGGGTTTTGATGGTGTAGATAGCTAAAATGTCACCAAAAAGAAATAGACAGAGAAATGAGCAAGATTAGGGAAAGAACAGAAAAAATGTTAAGAAGAAACTGCTCTCAGCTGCTGCTCTCTAGCTGCTCTCAGCTGAATTCAGAATCTTACCTCAACTCAGCTAGAAGATCTGAAAGTAAAGGGAGAGAAAGAAATATAGGAGACCTAAGGGAGGGGATCCCTTAGGCTCTTAACGAACAGTATATATAGTGCTTTTGCTTGTAGACTCCTAGCCACTGCCTGGACAGGTTCATGAACTTTTCTTGGCAATATTTGCAGAAGTAATTGCCCTTGACTTCTTTCTAAGGTGGAGAGAGAGTGACTGACCGAAGATCATCCAACTGGCTTCAAGCATAGGTATAAAACAAGTGGTATGTGGCTCAACAGTGGTAACTCTAGGAATGCTAGTCAACAATCACTTAAGTAGGAGCCAGCAGTGTATTGCAGCTGCCCCAAAAACCCAATGCAGTCCTAGATTGCAACAACAAAGGTACAGAATCAAGATCATGTGTAGTACTAGTACTACTTTATACTGCTTGGGTAAGACTATGGAATACGGCTGTGGAATACCGCATCCAGTTTTGGTCACGGTGACACGAAAAAGATATTGAGAGTCTAGAAAGAGTGCAGAGAAGACAACAAAGATGATTAGGGGACTGGAGGCTAAAATATGATAAATGGTTGCTGGAATTGGGTATGTCTAGTCTAAGAAAGAGAAGGTGATGTGATAGCAGTGTGATGTGATAGCAGGAGGCCGACCTGGCATGTATCACCGAGACCTGGCTGGGCACGGAGGGGGGTGTTCCCCTCTCGGAAATGTGCCCAGCTGGGTTTCGGGTGTGGCACCAGCCGCGACCCCAGGGAAGGGGGGGAGGAGTGGCTATAATAGCCCGGGAGACCGTCGGCTTGCGCAGGCTCACTGTTTCCGAGATTTCGGGCTGTGAGTCCCTCCTGGTGAAGTTGGACCTAGGAGTTCAGGTGGGCTTGTTGCTTACGTACCTGCCTCCCAGCTGCGTGGCATCAGCCCTGCCTGCGTTGCTCGAGGAAGTGGCTGGGCTGGCAGTTGAACTCCCGAGGCTGATAGTCCTGGGAGACCTCAACTTGCCTTCGCTTGGCCGGGCCTCTGGGTTGGCGCAGGAGTTCATGGCTTCCATGGCAACCATGGACCTGACTCAAGTAGTTCAGGGTCCGACCCACCAGGGGGGGCATTCGCCCGATATGATCTTTCTCTCGGAACAGCTGAGTGATGGTTTGGTGTTAAGGGGTTTAGTCACGGTACCCTTGTCATGGTCAGACCATTTCCTGCTGCGGCTTGACTTTGGGGCTCCAATCCTCCCCCGCAGGGAGGCGGAACCGATTAGGTGGTTCCGCCCCAGACACCTGATGGATCCAATGGGTTTCCAGACGGAGCTTGGGGAATTACCAGATTCGCTCGTACACGGTTCGGCAGAGTCCCTTGTGGCGGCCTGGAATATGGCTGCTGCGGGGGCTTTGGATCGGATCGCGCCTATGCGGCCTCTCCATGGTTTCGGACCCAGGAAGTCTCCTTGGTTTACTGAGGAGCTCAGGGGGATGAAACGTCTTAGGAGACGTCTAGAGAAGCGTTGGAGAAGATCGAAGGCTGAATCTGATCGAACCAGGTTGAGATCACACATTAGATCCTACCTGAGAGCGATTAAAGCGGCAAAATCCCGGTATTTTTCCGCTTTAATCGCGTCTGCGGAATCGCGCCCGGCTGCCCTGTTTAGGGTGACTCGGTCTCTCCTTGGTACGGGGAGGTCCGGGGGACCCTTGCAGGGAAGTGCCGAGGATTTTAACAACTTTTTCGCAGACAAAGTCGCTCAGATCCGGGCGGACCTTGACTCCAACATTGTAGCAGTGGTGACTGATAATGATTCAGTCGAGGTGACTGGGGCTCGTCTTAGTCAGTTTATTTGGGATGAGTTTGAAGCTGTTACACCTGATGAAGTGGACAAGGCCATTGGAGCTGTTAGTAATGCCACCTGCTTGTTGGACCCGTGTCCCTCCTGGCTGGTTTCGGCCAGCAGGGAGGTATCACGGAGCTGGATCCAGGAGATAGTCATCGCTTCTTTGAGGGATGGGTCCTTTCCGGCTCCTTTAAAGGAGGCACTAGTGCGCCCACTCCTCAAGAAGCCTTCCCTAGATTCAGCCATTCTTTCGAACTATCGTCCTGTCTCCAACCTTCCCTATGTGGGGAAGGTTGTTGAGAAGGTGGTGGCACTTCAACTCCAACGGGCCTTGGAGGAAACCAATTATCTGGGTCCCTTGCAGTCGGGATTCAGACCCGGTTACTCTACGGAAACTGCTTTGGTCGCGCTGATGGATGATCTCTGGCGGGCCCGGGATAGGGGTTTATCTTCTATCCTGGTGCTTCTTGACCTCTCAGCGGCTTTCGATACCATTGACCATGGTATCCTTCTGCGCCGACTGGAGGGGTTGGGGGTGGGAGGCACTGTTCTCCAGTGGTTCTCCTCCTACCTTTCTGGCCGGTCGCAGTCGGTGTTGGTAGGGGATCAAAGATCGACCTCTAGGCTCCTCCCTTGTGGGGTGCCGCAGGGGTCGGTTCTTTCGCCCCTGCTGTTTAATATTTACATGAGGCCGCTGGGTGAGATCATCCATAGACACGGGGTGAGTTACCATCAGTACGCTGATGATACCCAGTTGTACGTTTCCACCCCGTGCCAAGTCAGCGAAGCAGCAGAAGTGATGTGCCGGTGTTTGGAGGCTGTGAGGGCCTGGATGGGTGAGAACAGACTAAAGCTTAATCCCGACAAGACGGAGTGGCTGTGGGTTCTCCCTCCCAAGGACAAGACCAACTGTCCGTCCATTACTCTGGGGGGGGAAACTTTGAACCCCTCGGAGAAGGTTCGTAACTTGGGTGTTCTCCTCGATCCACAGCTGCACTTAGACCAACATTTGGCGGCTGTGACGAGGGGAGCATTTGCCCAGGTTCGCCTGGTGCACCAGTTGCGACCTTATCTGGACAGGGAGGCCTTGCTCACAGTCGCTCATGCCCTTATCACCTCGAGGATCGACTACTGCAATGCTCTCTACATGGGGCTACCCTTGAAGAGTGTTCGGAGACTTCAATTAGTCCAGAATGCAGCCGCGCGAGCAATCGTGGGCTTACCTCGGTATGCCCACATTTCACCAACGCTCCGCGAGCTGCACTGGCTACCTATTAGTCTCCGCTCGCAATTCAAAGTGTTGGTTATTACCTATAAAGCCCTACATGGCCTAGGACCAGGTTACTTGCAGGACCGTCTTTTGCCTCATACCTCATCACGACCGGTCAGAGAGCACAGAGTTGGTCTTCTCCGGGTCCCGTCGACCAGTCAATGTAGGCTGGCGGGCCCCAGGAGAAGGGCCTTCTCTGTTGCGGCCCCTACCCTCTGGAATCAGCTCCCTCCGGGGATTCGGACCGCTCCCACTCTTCTGGCCTTCCGAAAAGAATTAAAAACTTATTTGTGTCGGCAGATCTGGGAATGATTGGTGCTGAATGTTGGATGAATGTTGTTTTTTTTTTTTTTATTAAAAATTTGGGGTATTGTTTTATTTATTTCATTTTAATTTAATTTATATTAGACTTTAATGCGATTGTTATTATCTATGTTGTAAGCCGCTCTGGGTCCCCTGGAGAAGAGCGGCTTATAAGTCTAATAAATAAATAAATAAATAAATAAAATAAAGTGTTCCAATATCTAAGAGGCTGCCATTAAGAAGATGGGGTCAAGCTATTTTCTAAAGCATCTGAGGTTAGGACAAGAAGTAACGGATGAAAACTAATCAAGGAACGATCCAACCTAGAACTAATTTCATAACAATGAGAACAATTAATCAGCCATTTGTCCAGAGGGTCTTCTGCTCAAGAGAAGTTGGACTAGAAGACCTCAAGGTCTCTTGTACCTCTGTTATTTTGTATTCTGTATCCGAGTTAGTGGAGAACTTGTCTTTTCCCATTATTTTTGTTAGCCAAGAGCCTTAAGGAAAAGGAAGGTAATGTAATGTCCCACAAGATGGTGGAGATCACTGGAGGGTGAGGTTCATTTCATTTCTTTATATGTTTTCCTGCTTTATTCGCCCTTAAGTATATCCAGAGATTTAACACACCTTATGACCTTTATTTCCTTTTGGAAATTAGAAAGAAAACACGCAGTGATTTGCCGCTGCATTTCAGCAACACAATCAGACTCATGCTTTGATGAATTTTACAACCCACAAATAAAAGGCTTGGGGACAGCAAATGTCCCAGAGGCCATGGATTAAGACTCCTTACATTAGCCTAGCGCAGTCAAACATAGCCTTCTGCAACTTGGTGTTCTTCAGATGTGCTACAAAATTTATTTCCAGCTTGGTACCAGCTCATCTGGAGGATGCCAGAGAGGAGGAAGTTTGATCTAATAGACCTAATAAACTACTACTATTACTAATAAATGGTGTTCAACCGGTCAGTCCTAGAAGAGATCAACCCCGACTGCTCTTTAGAAGGCCAGATCCTGAAGTTGAATCTCAAGGACTTTGGCCACCTAATGAGAAGGAAGGACTCCCTGGAGAAGAGCCTGATGCTGGGAAAGATGGAGGGCAAGAGAAGAAGGGGACGACAGAGAAGGAGGTGGCTGGATGGAGTCCCTGAAGCAGGAGGCGTGAGCTTAAATGGACTCCAGAAGATGGTAGAGGACAGGAAGACCTGGAGGAACATTGTCCATGGGGTCATGATTGGTCGGACACAACTTCGCAACTAACAACAACATTACTAATAAATAAAACATTGCTAATAAATAGAATACTACTACAGGTAGCCCTCGTTTAGTGATTGTTTGAAGTTACAACATCAGTGAAAAAAGTGACTTATTTTATTTTATTCTTTGATCAACTAAAAAAAAAGGAATCTTCCCATTTTGAGTCCAATACAAACCAATCAATATTATACTGATCCGTGTCCATGCTCCAGCCTCCGATGCAAAGGAATTGGAAGATGCATCATTCTGTTATGATGTGCAACACCTTGTTGATACAACATTATAAAGATATCATATTATTAGACCTGTATGCTAAAGTTGGAAGTAAAACAGAATTTGGAACAATGAGAAAAAAATTGGCCTTGGCCTTCCAAACAAAGCAGGAGAAAGAGATTAATAAAACTCTGCCAAGGATACTAATTATTTATAGTAAATATGTTCAACCAACATTCATGCATAGGTGACTCCATGCATGGACATTGCCAGATGACGCCACAGTCAGGTTGTCTACACAATCTGCAGGCAACAGTGGAAGAGCTCTGTTCTGCCTGAGCTGGTGCTGTCTGCCGTTCAGATCATGAACTTGCAAAATTACAACTTAACTAAGGAAAACAAATAAAATCATCAACATCTGACCTCAGCAATATTCCACATGATTATGTAGTGAAAATAAAGATAGATTTAATGGATTAGATTTGATAAATAGAGTGCCTGAAGAACTCTGAAGAGTGTATAACATCATTAAAGATGAAGGAAACAAAAATGTTCTCAAATGCAAGAAGCCAAAGGCAGCTAAATGATCCTCTGCTGTTATACCGAAAATAGCTGAAGAAAAGCAGAAAGCAAAAGGCAGTAAAACGAAGGGCGACTGGCCTAACCCAGGATTAGGCAACCTTGGCTCTTTATGACTCCTGGACTTCAACTGAGCTATGCTGGCTCAGGAATTCTGGGAGTTGAAGTCCACGAGTCATAAAAGAGCCAAGGTTGCCCACCCCTGGAATAACCAAATGCTGAATTACGGAGAAGGTCCAGAAGAGACAAAAAGTTATGTCGAAAGAGCTGTTTGTTTCGTTGTACCCTGCACAGAACAACTTGCTTGTGAGATGAGTAGGAGGGAGGGAGGAAAGAGGAAGGAACATGGGAAGGAATTGAAAATAACAAACAAACAGAAATAACTAAAGATCGATTTAAGAAAACTGTAGGCGTCAAGGGAAGCTTTATTTGCAAAATTATGTAATGATAAAAGACAAAAAAAAGAGAAAAGGCAAAAATCTACTGGAGAAAAGTTTTTAATCCCTAAATTGGAGCCAGACATTCTAGAACATGAAATTAAATGGGGCTTAGGAAATATTGCTAAAGACAAAGTTGCAGGAGAGGTTAGGTTTTATTCTTGGGAAAACTCCGTACAGTAGAATAGCAAAAGCCACTTTTTTATATCTTTCTCCTGTTTCCTATTTTCTCCTACCTTTTTTCTTTATTGCACTTTTAAGCTTTTCCTTTCCCTTTTCCCCCCTTTCCTTTTAATTTTCTCTGTTCTATTTTAGTTTGTATCGGTTCTTATTATTGCTGTAAAAACGTTCAATAACCATTATATTTAAAAAGAGCAAAGGGTAGGTGCATTACTGGCTAAAACAGGTGAATCCACAAAGCCTCCATCAGTGACTGTGTGTTAATTGTGACTGTGTGTTGTATGAATGTGTGTCGGATTGAATGAATGTGTTTTAGATTGGATGGTTAATTGTCATTGGTAAATTAATTTTATTGTATTATTGTTGTAAGCTGCCCTGGGTCTCAGGAGAAGGGCGGCATAGAAATTTAAATAATAAATAAATAAATAAATAAATAAATAAATAAATAAATAAATAAATAAATAAATAAATAAATAAATAAATAAATAAATAAATAAATAAATAAATAAAGCCTTGGTCTGTCTGAGTCAGAGTTTAACACTCCTCACCGGGGGGGGGGGATTATTGCATCGGCTTGTTGCAGAAGAGAACTGGGAGAAACAGAGTGAAAACTTCAGTCGTCTCAATAAAGAATTTCCTTCATGTGCAATCAATAACTGGGCTTTATCTTTGGCACCAAGCAGATCTCTTGCTGTAAAAAGATTTCAGCAACAGAGAAGCTATTACACCAAAAGAGGTATTTGATGAGACATCAGAGTAAATCACTTTATCAAAAAGCGGTGGTGAGCCGAGAAAATGCATGCACCCCCAGTTGCGTGCGAAGCAAATAAATAATCCAGTGGGTAGGGAAAGTGAAGAGACCTTAAAGAGGAAGAAGAATCAAGACAAGGGTTAACAGAGGCTTAATAGAATAACAGAGTGGGGAGGGACCTTGGAGGTCATCTAGTCCAACCCCCTGCTCAGGCAGGAAACCCTAATAGGTTGTCTGGTGCCCATGTCTTTGCAACACTTGATAAAGTTTTTCATTTTAGTATTGCATTATTTATTTTATTTTATTTTATTTATTTTATTTATTTTATTATTTATTTTATTTTATTATTTTTATTTATTTTATTTTATTTATTTATTTTATGAAACCTTTGCGAAGACACTGATCACTGCTTAGCGACTATCTCTGTTGCAAGTTTATCTGCAGCCTTTATTAATATCAGTATTTTTCTGCGATGCTGTTGATTTTTATTGTGCTACATCAGTGTGGTTTCTTTATTGCGCATTTTTAGCAGACACACCATCCTGAGCCGGAAGCTGTGGTCGATGGACCATTTTGGAACACAATAAGTAAATAAATAAATATCTGGCTATCCTTGACTGGTGGCAGAGAATATGAGGTAAAACCAGACTCTGTTGAGAGAAAAAAAAAATCCTCATAAAGGAAAACTTTGCAGCTTACAGAAGATAGTGTCACTTGAAAATCTGCAGGTAGCGATCTTCACTGTGTCATTGAGGATTAAAAGTTCACCTGGAAATTAGTCGAAATGTCATCATTGACACTGAAAAATGGCTGCTAATTCCAGGGTGATTGGAGGTGGACTCTTCAGACGTCTCCTGAACAAAGAGTGAATGGCTTATCATAAACTCTGCATGTATAAGACAGGTAATCAAGACTCTTAGATGTGATTGAAAATGAAGCCAGGTGTTAAATCTGCAGTCTTAGAATGTTTAACCTCTGAAAACCTTATCAAAGGTTGTATCGGGCACTGAGACTCTTTCACTGACTCCTTTTTCCTCTTATTTAAATCTGTCTAGATTCTTTCCCTGGCTCCTTACACACTATGGAGATCTGTGATTTCTCCTTTGAGCGACTGGTGTAAAGGAGAGGTACAACCTAGAACAGGGGTAGCAACCGTGGCTCTTTTATGGCTCATGGACTTCAACTCCCAGAAGGTCTGAGCCAGCTTGGCTCAGCTTGGAAACCTCTCCCTTTTTCCCCCTCAGCATGGCTGGCTCAGGAATTCTGGGAGTTGACGTCCACGAGTCATAAAAGAGCCAAGGTTGCCTACCCCTGACCTAGAAGTAAGGAGAAACAGGGAGAACAATTAATCAATGGAATACAGTATCTTGCTACCTGGTGTTGTGGGTGCTCCATCACTGGAAGTTTTCAGAAACAGACTGGATAACCATTTGCTAAGGATAGTATAAGGCCTTCTGCCTTGGACAGGTGGTTGAAGTAGAAAATCTCCAAGGTCCTATGATTCTATGTTATACATACATACATACATACATACATACATACATACATACATACATACATACATACAAAGATATATACCTGAAGGACACCAAATGGGAAAATAGAAAGCAACAAAAACAGACACTGCAGAACTTTCTGCAATATCACCCTCCTGTTTTCTTTCAAACAACAATTCTTCATTTAGACTGACTCTAAAAGATAAAGAACCCACTTAAGGGGAAAGAATCAAGGTTTCCTAGTCTCTCTTCAGAATTCAGAAAACAAAGGAAGAACAAAAATAGAACAAATAAAATGTAATTATTACTTTGGCTACTTTCCCCATTGTCCAACACAGCTAGGGTTTCATAGTTGCTTTGTTTTGGTCCTGTGGGGTATTTTTTCCTCAATAGATTGATAGCAATATATATAAAAAGATGATTAAGAAAGAGAGTAGCACTCTAGTGGCTGTGTACAAAGCACTCCATTCTCCAGGCTATGGAAGTCAAATTTGGATAACCATTTGTTCTGGAGTCTGACTCCTTCTGACGAAGCTACATCTATATAAAAGCCACCCTCAGTTGCAATTGTTAAATGTCACCATTATAGCTCTGGCAAACATGATACAGAAACATCCATGTATCCTACAAAGCTGAAAAAGAAAGGGAACAATGATTGCATTGTCACTCTCTTTTCCAAATGTGCCACCTGGATTCCTATTACATATTAGAAAAGAGTAAATTTGGCTGAGTCTTTCTGGCTCAGCATGTAATAAAAGCTGAGCTGTGGCTTATGAACCAGGCTATCATATTAATGGTTTATAATATGTTTATCCGCATCAATATTAGCATGTCAGAGTGTCAGGAAACAGACCTGGTGGAGGTGGAGTTGCATTATATGTAAGAAATCCCTATGTCTCTAAGAAATTCATAAAGCCAATTATGAAAGCCTCCTTAAATGGATATGAGTTAATATAAAAGGGAAAAAAAGAATGACAGGGTCATAGGTGTATGCTGCAGGCCACTCAACCAAGCACATAAAATAGATGAACTTTTTCTAATCAATTAGCTAGGATGTATAGGAAACACACCACAATAATAATGGGGGAATTTAAGTACCCTGACATCAATTCAGAGACAAACTCTGCACTAAGTGGGAGATCAAACAGGTTTCTGATGAGTCTACGGTAGCTGACAACTTGTCATCCAAAAATTGAGGAGGGAACTAGAGGGTCAGCTATGCTGGACTTAATTCTTATTAACAGAGATGAAAGGGCAGAGGGGGTTGAAGATGCAGGAGAGTGACCATATCATACTGGAATTCAACATAATGCAGACACAAATGTTTTAAATAAAGTCAAACTAGACTTAGACTTTAAGAGAGCTGACTTCAACAAACTGAGAGGGAGTTTAGGAAGGATTCTCTGAAGGGAAATCCAAAAAAAGGAAAATAACTCAAGATGCTTGGGAAACTCAGAAAAATGAGATTACAAAAGCCCAATTTAACAAAACACCACAGAGAAAGAAACACAAGAGACCTCAGATGAAGCCAGCCTGGTTGCAGTTTTCCAGTACTTGAGGGGCTGTCACAGAGAAGTGGGGGACAAGCTATTCTCCAAAGCACCTGAAGGCAGGACAGGAAGTAACAGGTAGAAGATCATGAAAGAGAGATCCAACCTAGAACTAAGGAGAAATTTCCTAAGAGTGAGAATAATAAATCAATGAAATGGCTTGCCTCTAGAAATTGTGGGAGCTCCAGACTGTAGGGTTTCAAGAAGAGACAGGACAGCCATTTGTCTGGAATGATATAGAATCTCCTGCCAAGGACTAGTGGTTGAACCTGAAGATCTCCAAGGTCCCTTTCAACCTTATTATTCTGTGTTCTAGGTCCTAAGAACCAAGAGCCACACATGACATTACTTCTGAATAGTTTATTGTTGTTGCCTATAGATAAAATCTTGCCAGACAAAAGACACTATTGTGGTGCAAACACTGGCTGAAGAGAGAGAGCCCCACTAGAGGGAGTAAAGAGACATTCCAACTTAGAATTCATTCAAGGGAGGAAACATCGGAGGTTACATCCTTGTGTCTATATCTGCCATTTCCCAAGGTAAGGTAGACAACTTGGCAAGATTCTTGTAATATAGATGATCAGCAATAAAATATCTGCTTGGGTCTATGAGTAGTTCCGGTTGCTTGCATTTGAGAATTATCTGCATAACTATTAATATAGTTATGTGGTGTGACTGAGGAGTATGTGTGGGGTTTATTTTTAATGTTTTTTTCGGATTTATATTGAATTGTTTATTTGTATGTTGTGAGCCACTCCGAGTCTGCGGAGAGGAGCGGCATACAAATCCGAAAAATAAATAAATAAATAAATAAATAAATAAATAAATAAATATTCTCTGTGAGTTGCTAGAGAGGGCCTGTCCTTCCTCTCTTTCTGCCTACCAGACATTTCAAGCTAAAATATATCTTTGTCTGTTGGAAAAAGCTCCTCCCTCCTAATAATTGTGTTTTGCTAACCTGGATTGGTCCACATTTGATATACGTTTTCATCAGGCTTCAATGAACATCTGATGGAACAATTAGACTAGAAAGCCAAAGAAACATTCCAGAAGAACCATTTCTGCATTATTGCTAAGAAAATCACAGATGCTTATGAAGTTACATGAAGTCAACCTCAGGTTAAAGAATACTTTAGCATTATTGAGATCAGAAAAGGATTTGAGATCCAGGGAGAGCTCATGGGATGCTGCTGTAGAGAATAAGGAAGATGAACTTGTTCGAGATATGAAGAAACCATTACCTAGTCCTAGGCAAAGGGTGTGTGTGTGTGTGGGTCGAAATATTTTCTAAGTCCAGAACTATGTGGTAGCATTCAGAAGCAGCTCAGCTTCCCTAAGGATAAGAGTTATAAGAAGAAGGAAAAAGTACAAAGCAATTAGACTTGCAAAATTCTGTAAAATCTCAATAAAAAATAGTTTTAGTCTTCCTCTGGAGTTACTTTTTTGGTCTGGTCTATCTAGTGGGGCTGACCATTGCTGACCAATGGTTTAGTAAATGGAACCCATTCTCTTTCCTTCTGTAAAAATAAGTTACAAAATGTGGGGTGATAGGAAACAGGGGTGTCAATATCATGGCTGGCTGGAAAATTCTGGGAGTTGAAGTCCACAGGACAACCTTGATATAGACCTTGAAAGTTTGGAAAAGGGGAAATGCTCCTTGTAAAAAAAAAAATCTGGAATCTGATGGTGCTGGGTTTCCCCTCTTTCTTTTCTTACTGATGTCTCTTTGATCTGCCCTCTCTTTCCTCTCTTTTCATCATCCTTCAAACTGTATGAAACCAGGGAGCAGAAATCAAACTGTCATCATTAACTGGACTTTGCTTTCTTGTTTTCTTTTTTTAATCCTTCCTGATGGGGATAAGCAGTAAAAAAAAAAATGCTCTTCAACTTTCACAAAGTTGGAGAAAGCTTACATTTATCTTCTGACCTATTAAAAATGCACAAGAGCATCCAAAGGGAGCCAGAAGAGTTATTCAGCCAAGTGAAATGTCCAAGAACATCAAACATTCTGCTGCTTTCACTGCTGTGCAGAATGCATATGACGGGCTTTGCTGCAGGACAATAAAAATGAAGCTTGTTGAAATCAAATTAGTCCAAGATGGACCAATAACGGTTCTCTTGCTTTCATTCTTTTTGTGTGTGTCCTCTTAAAGTGACCAAATTAGTAGACCAGCGAAACGCTGTGGACATAGTATATTTAGATTTCAGTAAGGCATTCAACGAAGTGGACCACAATCTACTGCTTGGTAAGCTAGAAAAATGTGGAATAGGCAGCGTCACTACCGGATGGATTTGTAGCTGGCTGACAAACTGTTCTCAACGAGTAGTCCTCAATGGCACCACCTCCACATGGAGAGAAGTAAGCAGTGGGGTACCATAAGGTCTGTCTTAGGCCCAGTACTCTTCAATATCTTCATCAATGGCTTAGATGAGGGAATAGAAGTGAACTCATCAAATTTGCAGGTGACACTGAACTGGCAAGAAGAGCCAACACCCCAGAAGAAAGTTAAGAATCCAAAAAGATCTTGACAAACTTGAACAATGGGCCCTATCCAACAAAATGAGTTTTAATGTGGAGAAAAGCAAAGTTTTTACATGTAGGCAGGAAAAACAAAAGATATAAGTACAGATTAGGTGAGACCTGGATCAAAAACAGAAACTGTGAAAGGGAGCTTGGAGTCCTAGTGGACGATCACTTGACTATAAGCCAGCAGTGTGCAACAGCGGCCAAAAAAGCTAATACAATACCAGGTTGTATAAACAGAGGCATAGAATCAAGATCATGCGAGGTGTTAGTACTGCTTTATAAAACCCTATGTGGAATTTTCCTCCAATGGGATTTCCCCCTGTATTTTACCAGGAAACATAGATAGGGCAGGCTAGAAAAGTTAGTGCCCTCCTAACCATACCCAAGCACTCTGAATTTGTTGGCGATGTCCATTTTGCTCACCAACACATACTTACTGACATATACTTTTTAAGTGTATGACAAAAATCCAGGAAATGCGGGCTTCTGATTATTAAACAAATGAACTTGTTCATTCCTACAATGTGCATTCTTGTTTATTCAGAAGGCAACATGCAGTAATAAAACATCAAAAATATCCAAGCCTCTGTAGGCAATCTCCTACCAGCTGCATCTTCTCTAGAGCTTTCGCCCACAGCTCTGTAGAGATTGCCAGCCCAGTCTCAAGCTCACAATCTATTTTAAGGAGAGGTGTGCCACGAAGCCCCCTGTGCAACATCCTCAAATTATAGTCTCGAGCTCTGATGGAGGCCCCACACCTACTTGACCCAACCCCCTAATTACCTTCAGTTTCTGCAGCTTTCAGGCCTTTCAAATACACACTAAAATGATGTTCTCTCTCTGACAGGATGAAATTAAGTTTTCTAGGGCCTACCTCATCCAGTAGGGATGCAGAAGGGATATCGTCCATCTTCGTTGGAAAAGGGCTTATTATTCTACAAAGCAGCGTTCCCTATATTTTTCTGTAGAGCCATTTTTATTCTTTAGCAATTTAACCTCACGGTTCATTTTCTTTGGGTTGTCATTTCTTAACGTTGGTCCATTTAATTCCACATGTTTGAATAAACCTTGAAGTTGCCATTGTTTTTCCCCCTTTCTGCTCCCCCCCAGTTGGAAACAGCCTTAATAAAATGCCTGATAATTGTTGACAAAGAAATAAGGGATTTCTGATATAGCCATTTCGAGTTTCTTAACTCTCTTCAGTCAGAACTCACCCTTCCGGGATTCGAACCTGGGCAGTCTCTAAGCAGATGCTTTAACCTATTGAGCCACAAGTTCTCTCCTGTTTTGTCAGTAGTCAGGGAGTAAGGATATGTGTCAAGTGCTTATTTTTTAGAAACTCGAAGATTTTCTTGGCTAATGTGCTTCATATAACTTGGATTTCATTGTGCAATTTCCTTGGATAGCCAGGGATGATGGCAGCCAGATATCTATCCTACTAAACAAGCCAATTCCAAACTCTGACTTGTTTACTTGGCTTTTAAAAACCAACTATGGCTTGTCTTAAATAACAATTCCTAGCTTGTACAGAAGATTATAAATCAGTTCCTGTTGGCAAGGATGGCAGTGTACTCTCTGAAAGCTTCTGCCAGAAAACCTATCAAGTTTTACTGCAGGCTTTTGTGTGTAAAGCTGTAAGGACTTCCCTGAAATCTTTCAACCCATTTTAGGAGATGCGGCAGCTTCCATAGTAATGGGGCGGTTGTGTGTGTGACAGAAGCAAGGCAGTTTTTCTAACCTCAAACAACAGCATTTGGGTTTCACTGAAACCAAATCAAGCTTTATGTCTGTCTGCTTCCCTAACCTCTTTTGAAATGCATAAAGCTAGACTCCCTACCACCAACTGCCACAAACATAAAAAAAGAAGAAGCAAAAAAAGCCCCCATATAAAGAGAAAAAAAAAACGAAACAAAAAGAGAAGAGAAAGAGAAGGGGAAAATTGAAAACTGCATCAGTTGGAGGGGATGATGCATATGTATCATTCTGCAAGTGATGAAAGAGAAGGGGAAGGGGGAGAGAGAGAGGAAGGGAGGAAGGGAGGATGGAAAGAAAGAAAGAAATAAGGAAGGAAGGAAAAAAGAAGGGAAGGGAGGGAGGAAGGAAGGAAGGAAGGAAGGAAGAAAGGAAGAAAGGAAGGAAGGAAGGAAAGAAAGAAAGAAGGAAGGAAGGAAGAAAGAAAGAAAGAAGGAAGGAAGGAAGGAAGGAAGAAAAAAGGGAAGGAAGGAAGGAAAGAAAGAAAAAAAGAAAGAAAGAAAGAGGAAGAGAGGGAGGAAGGAAGGAGGGAAGGAAGAAAAGAAGGAAGGAAAGAAAGAAAGAAGGAAGGAAGGAAAACTCCATTTTGAAAGGAGATTATATTCAGCAAATATGCAAAAATCATAAAATAAGAGAAGGACAACAAGACCAGAATTTGCTCCCCTGCCATGAAAGAGCAGTTCTGCCAAGAATTCTCATGCTTGTGCTTCAGCACCATGAAATTAACATTTCATTCGGATGGATGTGCCCATTCCGTGGCATTCATTCTGTAACTGCCATTTTCCAAGATGACTGACCTGTAAATAAGATTGAATGCCTCTAGAAAGATTGTTCTGAAGGCCCCATGCAGTGGTTTATTACAGTCTATTCTTATCAGCAGAATGATCGAGTGGCACCATCTAGAAATATCTTTTGCTGTACAGACCATCTTTCAGGTCTATAGAATGACACAATGCTTGTAAGAAAGTCTAGACATTGTTGATGGACAGAATGTGTGGGAATCATAGTATTAGTGAATCTGTAAGGAATAAACTGGAATGAGACCGATTAGTGAAGGGAAAAACAAACTGGGTTGGGAGAGGGGAGTTAGGGATAGGAGGACCAAAGTTCATATTCTTGCTCAGCTATGAAACTTGCACCCAAATGGCAGTTTTTTCTCTTCACCTATCCTACCTCAACAGGGTTATAATGTTGATAAGGAGATAAGGTGACTTAGAAGGTAGCAACGTATGCTCAGACTTGTCTGCTCAGAAACTAAGTAGGGTTGAGTCTAGTTAATGTGTTGCTGGCATCTTCATGGAACTGAGGAATTATCAATTAACTTTGGAAGATGAAGAAAACTTCCTGGAAGAAAAAAAAATGGAAAAATTGCATCATTATTGTTATTGCTAAAATATCTGTCTCCCTAACCACCAGTGTAAATCTGAATTCACAGGAAACTTAGGAGGAGGAGAAAAATATGGGTGTGCTGGACACACAATTATTGGAACTCAATTTGAGGGCATGGCATGGCACTCTACAATATATAGGCTTTCCCTAGTAGGATGCCAGTTACAACACACCCATTTACCAAAATATAGATTGGTAAGGTTCTTCTTCACCATCTCTTCTGATCTCCCAAGATGCTGTTTAATAATCCCTTCCCTTTGTCATTTTTTTTCCTGGGCAACAGGGGGTACTTGAAAGAAACCATTGGATTATAGCCCTGCATTATTTTGATTTTTTAAAATAAAGGTGACAATGGAGACCGGTGGTTTAGTCTGGAGCCTATCAGCTTCCCATTCAGTATTTTAAATAGAGCTTTTCAAAATATTAAGCAAGATGGAGCAGCTAGCCTTATGGAGCCAAAAATGATGTAGACGGGAATCCTATGGTCCATATCACTCTGAATTTCTTAAAGAAGTAATGCACAGGTATATTTCTATAATATGAATTGAAATTAGGCATGATGTCCAAAGTGGCACATTCATATTGGAATGTGATTTAAGACACACGTAGACATTGTTTTACAGGTGCATAATATAGGCTGGTTTGGAGAAGTTGCAACTCCTTATATTTTCATGTTTGTGTAGAACTGTTTGTACTCCTGAAGATCTAGCATTCTTCTAAGAAGCTATAAGGTCTTTGGATTTGGGACAGGAAACTAAGATAGACCTCCAGGAAGTTCTCCAAGTGGACACAGACAAGGCTTTGTGCTTCAGAGATGGTGACTTTCAAAGAAGATTATAAATTTCTTTAGTCTTCCTAGTCATGTTATGTCTCCTTAATGGTTTCAATTACAGCATTTATTGGCTTCCCACTCAACAAGTTGGAAAACTACAGGAAAGTGCAGTGATTTGGGTTGGAGGGTGTCCCATCAAAAAAGGGGCCTCAAATCACTCAGCTTGACTTCCACACTAGCAAACCCCCCACTCCCTTCTGGGTACCTGATCAATAAAGGAAAATAGAATTTTCTGCTCCTATCAACCCTCAGCCTGCCAATAGTATCAATTCCTGCAAATCTTGATCATACTCTCAGCAGGAATCATTCAGCATTCCCTGACTCTTTTTCCTAATAGGGTGTCTGTCTCTTTGGGGCACTGTTTCTTTCTCAACCTTGGCAGCTTTAAGATGTTGGACTTCAACTCCCAGAATTCCCCACCCCACATGTGGGAGTTGGCGTCCACACGTCTTAAAGCTGCCCAGGTTGAGAAACAGGGCTCCAGAGAGTGACAAATTGTACTATCAGTACAAACTACCATTCCTGCTCCAATAAAAACGTGAGCTGTTACTCAAACAATGCACAATTCAACTCAGAGCACCAGAGGCAAAGCACCAAACTGAGGCATCTTTATAGCTCATTTCCACACTGAGCCCAAGATACCCACCCAGACTACAAGATCCTCAGGTGCGTGCATGTCCTGCGCAGGCCTGCACGTACACACACAGACTGAGAAGGATCCAGAAAAGATCGAAAACTAATAAGATGCTCTTGTTATTTTAATTGTGTCTCATAAATCAAGAGTCAGGCAGCCGAGTGAGAGGGAATCAATGTGATTTTCAGATCCACTTATTATTATTATTATTTTTGCTTTCGGCCACAAGTTCAGGGCTAATTATATATAAGGGCTCTCATTTCTTTGTGTATGAAGCTGAGTGCAGCTACTTCAAATCTGCTTGTGTAGGTACAATACTTAGCAGGAATCAAGGCTTTTCATGAACTTGAGAAACTATGTGGGCTCAGATGTTTTAAATCCTGTTTCTCAGAAGGTGGACCTCTCCAACTTGTTATGCATACTTTCTTTTACTTGTCTATTCCAGGCTGGGGCCCATCAGACTGCAGGTGCTCTCCCTAAACCCCAATGACTCATTGGGTGGGGGAAGAGTTTATGAATAAAATCCCAAAACAGAACGACATTTCCCACGCTCAAAGGGGGAAATTCTACGACTGGTTCTTGATTAGGTTGAAGAAATGGGCTAAAAAAAAAAAAAGCAATGGCTTTTATGAGCGGCAACAGAAAATTCTTCATTTAGAAAAAAGAAATGAAATGCATAGAATTACATGGTAAGGAATACTTGGTTTGGTAACCATACATAACAACAACAACAACAACAACAACAACAACAATAATAATAAATAATAATAATAGTAAAGTTGGAAGGGACCTTAGAGGTCATCTAGTCCAACCCCCTGCTCAGGCAGGAAACCCTATACCATTTCGGACAAATGGCTGTCCAGTCTCTTCTTAAAAACCTCCAGTGTTGGAGCATTCACCACTTCTGGAGGCAGGTTGTTCCACTGGTTAATTGTTCTCACTGTCAGGAAGTTTCTCCTTAGTTCTAGGTTGCTTCTCTCCTTGATTAGTTTCCATCCGTTGCTTCTTGTCCTGCCTTCAGGCACCTTGGAAAATAGCTTGACTCCCTCTTCTTTGCGGCAGCCCCTGAGATACTGGAAGGCTGCTATCCTGTCCCCCCTCGTCCTTCTCTTCGTTAAACTAGCCATACCCAATTCCAGCAACCGTTGTGGATTCAAACATGTGAATAGACCATTGATTGCAAACTGAAGATGAATCAATAGGGTTAACAACGCTGCTAAAAAGGTAAATATAATTTCAGGCAGCATTAATAGAAGTAAAGTTTCCAAATTCTAGAAAAACAATCCTCTAAATTCTGCATTGATTAGATGCTGCCTTGAGTACTACATGCGGTTTTGGTCATGATGCATTTAAAAAAAAATATTCCTGCAGCAGAAATTTTGTGAGCCATAAGTATCCATGGACCCCACCACTTTGCCTAACTCTTTGTTTACACATGCTGGAAAATAGAATTATTTCCGCCTCCCCCCCCCCAGTTGCAAATTTCATGCTGGGAGTAATGGGAACATGTATTTTCTCTTATGGGAACAGAATGTCCTACATCTAGTAAATCAGCATGTGAAGGAGGAGAGTTTTGACCTTGTTTATTTTCCTGACAAGCTAGTTTTGAATACTCATGTGGTTTGTCTTTTGTTTTCCTTTTAAAATACAAGCAGGGTATTTAGATGAATCTGGGAAGATTTCAGCCTAAAGGAATTGAGTCTGGGAAAGCTTAACACTCAATTGTACTGATTGCTTCTTTAATTTAATTTAACTAGTTAGAGTTGTCAAAGGGCTGTGTAGAAGTCACTGGATCCCTTTCAAGGGTCGGCTCTGAGGCTCTGAAAAACCTTGAGTTTTGTCCTGAAGGAGCATTTCCAGAGTGGTCAAAGAAGTCATAATAGAGGCTGCAACAATGCAACTCAAACTCAAATCCTTCTTATCTGTGTTACAGATGCATTCCATATAAAAAATGGGGTGGATTTTCATAGCCACTATGTTGGCTTTTTTAATTTCCTTCGCAGATGCCCCTTTTGTTCCAAATTGGCCCAGAAAATGCTGGTTCTCTTTTGGGGGGGGGGCTGCGAAATTTCAAATTAAGTTTGATCTTGGGAATATTCTCCTGACAGTATTCTTTTCAAAACTTTCTCCCAAATTTTTGTCCTTTGCCTGAGAAAGTAGTCCTTGAACCTGGCATCTATGATGCAGTCCCACCTACTCTTTGAAGCCTCTTCTTCCTAGGCATTCTGCACTGAGCCCATTTATACAACGGACTGAATGAACACATCCTGAAGTCTCTCTAGATCTGAACCATCAAGCAGGTTAACTAACCATCAAGCAGATTAACTAATTGGGATTCACCCAATAGGCTGAGCCATAAACCCACCTTGTAACCAAGATTAGCCTAAGCAAGCTTAACAGTTAGAACAATTAATCAGTGGAACAGCTTGCCTTCAGACATTGTGTGTCCTTGATGCTCTCTGAGCTTGGTTGGTTTTCGGCAGACATTTCATTACCCCAAATAGGTAACATAATCACTATAATGTAAAAGATGTAAAAAATAGATATTGAGACTCTAGAAAGAGTGCAGAGAAGAGCACAATGATGATTAAGGGACTGGAGGCTAAAACCTATGAAGAATGGTTGCAGGAATTGGCCATGTCTAGTTTAATGAAAAGAAGGACTATTGGTGACCATGATAACACTGTTTCAATATCTAAGGGGCTGCCACAAAGAAGAGGGGGTCAAGCTATTCTCCAAAGCACCTGAAGGCAGGACAAGAAGTAGTGAATGGAAACCAATCAAGGAGAGAAGCAACCTAGAACTAAGGAGAAATTTCCTGACAGTGAGAACAATCAATGGAAGGACTTGCCTTCAGAAGTTGTGGATGCTCCAACGCTGGAGGTTTTTAAGAAGAGACTGGACAACCATCTGTCTGAAATAGCATAGGGTTTCCTGCCTGAACAGAGGGTTGGATGAGAAGAGCTGCAAGGTCCAACTCTGTTATTCAGTTATTCTGTAAACTTAATATATTCTATAGAGGTGGAATCTAGGGCACTGCTGCTACCATATTATTGAACACTGGGTTATTGCCAAGAGAGATTTGCTTGCATTTGCCCCTAAAAGAGTATGCAACCCTCTCTTTCTCTCTTCTAGAAAGTGGGAGAAGGAAGATCCCTCATTCCGAGACAAGTTGAAGTCCACCCATCTTAGATTTCTAAGGTTGAGAAACACCGATGTAGAGCATGGATATATATTCAGAAAGGAGTAACTTAATAGGAACTCATTCTGAGTGGAGATTGGATTCCACTAGACCTCAGAGGGTCTGTTATCAACCATATTTTGGTTTGGATTCTTACACTTTATAGTAGGCTTTGGACTTTAATCAATACTTAGGAAAGTAGTATGACCTGAAGTGATTTCTGCATCCAGGGCAAATGTCCTTCTCCATTTTCCATTGTGCCATTTTCACAATTCTTATCCCATCTCCTCCTCCTCCTCCTCCTCCTCCTCCTCCTCCTCCTCCTCCTCCTCCTCTTCCCCGCCCCCCAGGGCTTCTCTTTTGCCAATCTTTGAGAGCAACAGATTGGGAATACAACTTCACAAAGGGTTCTGATTTTCACCAAGCCTGCCAAGAAGACCCACAGTGTCTCATGTACATGACAATCTGTTCCTAATTATCCCGAACCATCTTGAGCTTTGCATTTGGAATGCAAACCATATTTTGTAACCTTCTCTAATTGGGTGCTGGGAAGGGGAACAGCGCCCAAACTAAATCTAGTCCTGCTGGGTTTACACAGAGCTTCTCTCCCTGTTTCCAGAGTTCTAAGGTTGGAGATTGTTCTGAGATGCCCAAAGGTAACACAGGTCCAGCCTTTTATTTATTTATTTGTTTATTTTTGCTGATCAGTTCATCCCATTTGCATACAGGTAGTCTTCAGCTGACAACCAAAATGGAGACCAGAATTTCCATTGCTAAGCAAGGTGGTTGTTAAATGAATCATGCCTCATTTTACCACCTTTCCCCCCCCCCCATGGTTGTTAAGCCGCACTTCACTGAATTTATTAAGTGATTCTGGCTTTCGCCATTGACTCTGCTTGTCGGAATCTGGCTGGGAAGGTCGCAAATGACCCCAGAACATCAGAACTGTCCTAAATACAGGTAGTCCTTGACTTAGGACCACAAGAGCTCAAAATTTCTGTTGCTAAGTGAGCAATTATTAAGTGAGTTCCCCCCCATTTTACGACTTCTCTTGCCAACGTGTTAAGTGAATCACGGCAGTTGGTAATAACCCAGTTCTTAAGCGAAACTGGCTTCTCCGTTGATTTTGCTTGTCAGAAGGTCGCAAAGGGGGGATCACTTGACCCCAGGACACTGCAACCATCATAAATTGAGTCAGGTGCCAAGCAGACGCTTGATCATATGACCACGGGGAGGCTGCAACGGTCATAAGGGTGAGAAACGGCCATAGGTCACTTTTTCAGTGCTGTTGTAACTTTGAGTAGTCACTAAACAAACTGTTGTAAGCCAGTGGGGTATCTACTACAGTTGTAAGTGTGAGAACCAATCATAAGTCACTTTTTTCAGTGTTGTTGTAGCTTCATGTGGTTGCCAAAAAATGGTTGTAAACCGTGGACTATCTGCATTAACTTTAAGTCCAAACTACAATTTGCAGATATTCTGTGTATATTTTTGTGGTTGTGCACTTTCAGTTACAATTTTGCCTAAATGCCTCTTTCTGTAGAGGGTTTTCAATGCTCGAATGCTTTTTTAAAACATTACTTCCAAGGATAAATGCTTCTTTGTGCAGACATTCCTCTGATGTTGTATTTTTGACTGGTAAAGCACACTGCGACATAGAGAAAACAAAAATCAAGCTCAAGAGATCCTTGAATTTCACTTTTTCCCAAGGTTTAAAAGTTGCATAATGTCACATTCAGAGAATTAAGAAAAGGATTTTTTTTCCCCCTGCATTTTTTGTATGTTTATTTGGCAAGGCAGTTCCCTGGCTGGGAACCTAATGCCCCTCATTATTTTTCTACTTTGCTATCTCAAATTTACCTTGAGGAAGATTACCCAGAGCCATGGAGGACCAAAGTTCATAGAATCATAGAAACATGTGGCTAGAAGGGACTTTGGAGGTCTCCTACTCCAAACCCCTATCCAAGTCAGGAGTAGTTATATCATCTCAGACAAATGGTTGTCCAATCTTTCCTTGAAAACCTCCAGCCATAGAGTACCCACAATTTTGGGACACAAGTTGTTCCATTGATTAATTGTTCTCACTGTCAGGAAACTCCTTCTTATTTCTAGACTGGATCTCCCTCTGATGAGCTTCCGCCCATTGCTTCTTGTCCTGCCCTCAGGTGTTTTGGAGAACAAATTGAGGTCCTCTTCCCTGTGGCAGCCCTTCAAACATTGGAAGACTGCTATCATGTCTCCCCTGAGCCTTCTCCTTGTTGGGCTAAACATACCAAATTCCCTGTTGTATGGCGTAGCCTCCAGTCCCTTTATCATCTTTCCCTGCATTCTTTCTAGGGTCTCATGGTGACCAGAAATGGACACAACATTCCCAGTGTGGCCTCACTAGTGCAGTATAAAGCATTTAACCCTTCAGACCAAAGAAAAATACTTGGCCAGCAAATAAGCAAAATTTGTTTTCAGTATTGGCACTAGCTGAAAACAAAATAGCCTGTGCATTCAGGCTTTGCATATGCAGCCTGGACTGATTTAAGTACCAATGGATTAAATCTTCAAAAGAGATTGTCTTTATCCAAATAGATAATCTTTTCTGTCCCTTGATGCATTTTAGGCAATTCGTCTGCTATGTATCTCCTTGTCCCGATGACCCGGCTCAGAATTTACCCAGAAACTCTTTAACTGTTAGCTACTCATCCTTTGGCGTTTCCAGCTCCCTGTTAGAAATGTCATTCTTCAACCTGTTTGATGAGTCCAAGACCTTGGGATCAATGAAAGAGCATCAACAAAGGCAGTGAGGAGATAGAAAAAGAACAGGCTGTGATCAAAATGCCAGTTACACTCTCCATCCTTCACAGTGACAGTAATTTTAAGCAGAACAAATAGAGTGATCATTTTTCCCTGATGGGGGAGGGAAGAAGTAGGGTATTGGAAGAATGGACATCTAAAGGGACTTGGAAAAAAGAGGAAGTCTAAGAAAAAGGCTGCTGAGAAGAGTAAGGACTCCGGAAGGCGCTCTGTGTTCAAGTGAAAGGTTTTTTCTTTCTTTTTTTAGCGCTCCACAGCCGCCCGGACTGCATTTGCAACCAAAGCTTGCCAGATCTTTCAGCTAATTGCAGCAATAATTCATGCTCTAATCACCAGCAAATGCACGAACAAAGCATCAACAGGCAAAACAAGCCTCATCTCCCGTCAACAAAGCATCTGTCAGATTCTCATCAATGGCTTGGTGATGAATCGATGCCTCAGAAGGGAAGAACCGTGTGGTGGACACTTTCCTGCTGTGATGACCAGAGGCCAGTCCCAGCTGAGGTTCAGGATGGTGGCTAAGGGGACAGAGGGAATAGCTGGATCAATGGATTTCAAATCAGGTCTTGGAGGAGGGTCATTTTATGCAATGCACAGACATGTGCAGTGCAGCTGCATTCTTGAAATATATTTTGCCTGCTTACGGAATGTTCTGAATTGGCACAAGGCTCTCATCGATCATAACCGTACCAAGTGGGAGGAATTCACACCACATGCTAAGGTCCTGAAAAACCCTAAACAAATTGAAAACTAACCAAGCACTGCATTTGGATGAATGAGAGAGTTGAATTTGATCTGCTTTGAGGAATTATGGTGTCTGAGTGCAGCTAGTAGAGGGGAGGACTCCAGGATTCATTAGGTGGCAGTATCTGCTCAGATTTGCTGGGACGAAGTCCTGTAGAGTCAGATATGGCTAATGTATAGATGGGAGCTAACCAGGGAGTCCCAACGACCGATTAGGGCGCATAGGGTTGGCCTCCTACGAGTCCCGTCTGTTAGACAATGTCATCTGGCGGGGCCTAGGGCAAGGGCCTTCTCCATTGCTGCCCCAGCCCTCTGGAACCAGCTTCCCTCAGAGGTTCTCACTGCTTCCTCCCTCCTAGCTTTCCGTAAATTGCTGAAGACGCATCTATGCCGACAGGCTTGGGGCATATGAGTTGTGCTCTGCCCCTGGGCCCTAGGAAGGTCCCTCCATTAGTGATCGTGAGTTGATTGTGTTTGTATGAATGTAACTAATTTTTAAATTTGTATTGTATTTGTATTGTATTTTTATTGTATTTGTTGTAAGTCGCCCTGGGTCTTAGGAGAAGGGCGGCATATAAATTTGATTATAAATAAATAAATAAATAAATAAATAAATAAATAAATAAATAAATAAATAAATAAATAAATAAATAAATAAAGTCAGCTAGATGATGACATTAAAATAAAATGTAATAAAAAGAAGAGAATGACAAACCACTTCTGTGCTGTTCCCAAGAAAACCACAAAGATGTATCCATGGAGTTACCAGGAATTGAATCTGACCCAACATCAAAAAGATGTTGAGACTCTAGAAAGAGTTCAGAGAAGAGCAACAAAGATGATTAGGGCACTGGAGGTTAAAACATACAAAGAACAGTTGCTGGAATTGGGTATGTCAAGTTTAATGAAAAGAAGGACGAGGGGGGACATGATACACAGTCTTCCACTTCTAAAGGGCTGCCCCAAAGAAGAGGGAGTCAAGCTATTCCCCAAAGCACCTGAAGGCAGTACAAGAAGCAATGGATGGAAACTAATCAAGGAGAGAAGCAACCTAGAACTAAGGAGAAACTTCCTGACAGAAAATTAATCAGTGGAACAACCTGCCTCCAGAAGCGGTGAATGCTCCAACGCTGGAAGTTTTTAAGAAGACTGAACAATCATGAAATGGTGTAGGGTTTCCTGCCTGAGCAGCGGGTTGGACTACCTGACTTCTAAGGTCCCTTTCTACTACTATTACTACTACTACTACTACTACTACTACTACTACTACTACTACTACTACTACTACTACTATTATCATCGTCATCATCATCATCATCTCTGTAGCCTGGAGGACCTATTTTGCTGGCAGTGAGAAAGAGAGGAGATTGAGAAGGATGCTGACAAGCAGCCAGATTAAAATCAGCAGATGGAACTTTTGCATTAAAATGGTTACAGAACCTCCAAATCTGACTAGAGCATCATGGTGAGGAAGGAAATGCATTGAAACAAAAAAACAAACTGATTTGGAAATGTTGTTGAAAACCTCTTGGGCTGTTCTTTTTGTCTGACTGAAACTTCTTCATATAGCCTACATCAAAGGCTGACTTTAATCCATGTGTTTCTTGTGTCTTGGATCTTGTGCTGTTAGATAGGTAGGTGGGCTGGCGGTCTGGAAGCTGAAAGAGCAAAAATGTGGCAGAGGAATAGTGCTCCGAGGGAAGGGAGCACTAGGCAGATAAGGCTGGTGTCAAAGAAGTAAGGGGCTATGAAATGGCCAAGGAGAAAATGCTCAGAGCCTCCATATGGGATGTGGGTGGGGTTACTGAGCAAGATCATGCATTTCTTGGGACAAGAATCTCATGTGTGAGTGCCCTATGGACACTACCCATAAAGTAGTCCTTGTCCTATGACACAATTGGGACTGCACTTCTATCGCTAAGTCTTTGAGATTAGTTAGAATCTTGTTCTTTCTTTATTCCACCTTGTTCTTTTTGATATATCAGAAAGTCTTTTGATAACAAGTCCATTTCCAAAGCATCATATACTGATAATACGTGTATCTATAGCAGTATTTCTCAACCTTGGAGATTTGAAGATGTGTGGACTGAGGAATTCTGGGAGCTGAAGTCCACATATCTTCAAGCTCCCAAGATTGAGAAACACTGCCATAGATGCACATGTTATCAGAAAGTGATGATGTTGACAATGTTGTAAGCCAATCATTCCCAACCATCCTACGTTGTATGTAGGATGGTTGGGAATGATTGGCTTACAACATTGTAATAGGGATGGAAGAGACCTTGGAGATCTTCTAGTCCAATCCCTTGCTCAAGCAGAAGATGTTATACCATTTTGGACTGTTCAGTCCAATCTCTTCTTGAAAGCCTCCAGTGATGGAGCACACACAATTTCTTGAGGTAAGCCATATTTGTTAGATTTCAGTGCCTACAGAACCTGAGAAACTGAAGGGATTTGTTCTAATGAATGCTCTTCATCTGCATGGAAAGTGGACTTAAGCCCAAAAGACACAGAACCTAGAACAACAGAGTTGGAAGATGCTGGAACAAGAGACATTATACCATTCTGTACAAATGATTGTCTAATCTCCTCTTGAAAACCTCCACTGATGGACAGGGCACACTCTGTCCCAGTGGTTATTCCCCAAAGAACTGTGTTTGTCCTTCAAGCATCAGGCAGCAATGCTTTTGTGAACAACACAGGTTGGATGGAGTGTCAGAATTCCACTCTACCCTCACATCCCGATGCATCCAATTCTAATGGCTTGGCATTTTGAACATGACAAGCCGCGAGAACATTTTAACAGGAAGTCATTTATAAATTCCCCCAAGATTTCTGGCATACAATTGCTTTAAAAAAAGATGGAGAGGAAAAAAGAGTAGCACCCATCTCATACATATGCATTTTTCTGAGTTTCTCTTCTTTCCCTCTCTCTTCCCTTCCCCCTATTTCCAACAAATCTATTATTGTTTTTAGCAGCAATGGGAGATCATGAGTAGCATTTTTAAGAGTACATCATTTATCACTAACACTGTAATTTATAACGTATGCAACTGGTTGTAATAGTTGTAATGAAAACCTGGAATTGGGTGATAGATGGCTTGGGGGGAGGTGTATTTAAAAGGTATCTTGTTTATATTCTTGTAAGTATATCACCAGAAAGGAGCACACAATTGTTTGAATAGAATTACCGCTCTATCTTCAATTACCTTTTTCTTCACAACTCTTCTCATCTCAGCCTTTGTGCTTTCAGAGCCTTGGGAAGACAGGAAGAATAACCTATTGATTCTACTTTCTGCATATTAATAACCCTCTAAACACCTCCTCTTAGAAATTTGGTTCAACTGGGGGCAAGCATGCAAGCGTACAAGTCTGTTTAATATAAGTTACGTGCGGTATCATGCTGGTGGTATGATCATTCTCCCATTCTTCCAAGTCAGTTCAAAGAATATATATATATATATATATCTTTGGTTCTTCGGGTTTTCTCCCATGTAGAATTTGAAGTGTCTTGGCGACGTTTCGACGAAGTCACATTCGTCATCTTCAGGCTGGTGCTTTTGGCTTCTGCTTCTAGGAGCAATGTGTGGTTGTAACTGTTTCTTCCTTTTAACTGCCAGTGGGGGTTTGAACTGATTGGCTGGGAGCTTGGCTATGTTCTGATTGGCTGGGAGCTTGGCTATGTTCTGATTGGGTGGAGATGTGTTCTGATTGGTTAGGGGCTTGGCTGTGCTCTGATTGGCTGGGGGGTTGGCTGTGCTCTGATTGGATGGGGGAGTGTTCTGTTTGGGTGGGGGCTTTGTTGTGCTGGAGGGGTTCAAAGTGGCCAATGATGCAGCTGTGGTCTGGCTCCTGGTCTGTGGTCGTGCCTCATCATCGGTGTGGGTTTGGGTTTGCTTTTTGCGTGGATGTGTGGTGGTGGCATCCTGTGTGGTTCTGGTGTCATTCTTTGTGTTAAGGATTCGTTTGTCAATAAGCGCGGGTTTCCAAATGGCTGGTAGGTGGGAGGTATCATCTCGTTTGTTCATGCTGTGAGGGTGTTTTTCTATCTCGAATCCTTAACACAAAGAATGACACCAGAACCACACAGGATGCCACCACCACACATCCACACAAAAATCCTACCAGCAGACAAGGGCAACGCCACGGTGGTCATGAATACATCTGACTACCCCACTTAGACCCATAGTCAGCTCCATAGGCTCACCTCTACAAAATCTAGCCAAATTTCTCGCCAAACAACTACAGCCCTATGCAGAATCCATCACCTCACAAGTAACCAACTCATTCCAGTTCATAGAGATCACAAAGAAACAAAACTTACAGCCCAGCGACCTACTCGTGAGCTTTGATGTCATATCCCTCTTCACCCAAGTGCCAATCAAAGAAGCCTTAACAGCTATCCAAAACAAATATAACCCCCCCAAACACATCCTAGATCTGACCAACCACTGTCTATCCAACACATACTTCATCTATAACGGACAAAAATACAAACAAATAGAAGGAGCACCCATGGGATCACCTCTCTCACCTGTCATTGCAAACCTCTACATGGAACACTTTGAAACCCAAGCTCTAGAAAAATCTGATCACAAACCCAAACTCTGGCTCAGATACGTAGATGACACCTTCGTAATCTGGCCACATGGGAAAGGAAAACTGGACAACTTCCTTACACACCTCAACAGCCTACACCCCAAAATACAGTTCACCATGGAAACAGAAGCTAATAACCAACTTCCCTTCCTGGATGTCTTAGTCTACAAGAAATCCAATGGCTCCCTAGGACACACCATCTACCAGAAGAAAACACACACAAACCGCTATCTGCACGCACGCTCACACCACCACCCAGCACAGATCAACTCCGTAGCCAAAACACTCATCTCCAGAACCAAATGCCTAGCTGACGAACAACACCTAAAAACCGAACTACACACTCTCACTAATGTACTAACATCCAACGGATTCCCAAGAAATAAGATTTCCAACTTAATCCAAAAAGAAACTCCCACTAAAATCCATGACAGAGAACAAGAAAACGGCAAAGCCCTCCTCCCATACATAAAAGGCACCACAGACAAGATCAGCAAAGTCCTGCACAAATATAACGTCAAAACAGCATTCTGCACAAACAGAAAAATATCCACCATCCTAAGAAACCCTAAAGACAAAACTGAGTTAGAAAATCAAGGAGTATATGAAATCCCATGTACTGCTTGCCCCACTACATACATTGGACAAACCAACAGAAGGATAAATGCACGCATTGAAGAACACAAAAACTCAGTCAAAAGAGAGGAACCAACTTCTTCCCTGGTCCAACACCTTAAAGCCACAGGACATGAAATTGATTTCAAAAAGACCAGAACAATTGCCAAAACTGAACATTTTAATAACAGAATAATCAGAGAAGCCATCGAGATAGAAAAACGCCCCCACAGCATGAACAAACGAGATGATACCTCCCGCCTACCAGCCATTTGGAAACCCGCGCTTATTGACAAACGTATTCCTAATTCAAAGATTGACACCAGAAACACACAGGATGCCACCTCCACACATCCACGCAAAAAGCAAACCCAAACCCACACCAATGATGAGGCAAGACCACAGACCAGGAGCCAGACCAGAGCTGCAACATTGGCCACTTTGAACCTCTCCAGCACAACAAAGCCCCCACCCAAACAGAACACTCCCCCAGCCAATCAGAACACAGCCAACCCCCCAGCCAATCAGAGCACAGCCAAGCCCCAAACAAATCAGAACACAGCTGAGCTCCCAGCCAATCAATTCAAACCCCCACTGGCAGTTAAAAGGAAAAAACAGCTTAGACCACACATTGCTCCTAGAAGCAGAAGCCAAAAGCACCAGCCTGAAGATGATGAATGAGATTTCATCGAAACGTTGCCAAGACACTTCAAATTCTACGCGGGAGAAAACCCGAAGAACCAAAGACCTACATACAAACACCCGCGAAAACCTCAGAAAACATATTTAAATTTTTCTTTTTTTGACAAAGAGGTAAAGAATTAAATTGGGAGACTAAGATGGCCATTTCGAGCTTGTTCTGCTCTCGTCAGTTAGCCATACCCTTTATGGGATTCGAACCTGGGCAGTTTCACATACTAGGCAGTGATTTAACCACCAAGCCACAGGCTCTCCTCCCTTCTTTGTCAGCCGAGTCAAGGGAATATATATACAGAAAGTTTTTCAGACAGATAAGTCTAATTGGATACACCTTGACATTTTTAACTGCTGTGCTGCAGTTAAACTTTTTACAATCTCTTTTGCCTTGCCGCCCCACAACTAGGGGATATATATATATATATATATATATATATATATATATATATATATATATATATATATATATATATATATATATATATATATATATATATATATATATATATATATATATATATATATATATATATATATATATATATATATATAACAAAAAATGGCCCTGCCCTGCCATTTTTCCTGATACACAATCACCTGCCTTGAGTTTTATTGCCAAACAGTTTCTGTCCCCACCGTTTATCAGCAAAAGCCATTTCTCTTGGGAATCTATTTCTCAGTGACTCCATTGTCTGTCATGTCTGCAGAAGGAACCTCAGCATTACCCCTTATTACCATAGGGGACCTCAAAGGCATCCCCATGCAAAATAGAATGGTCTTGGGTACCAAGTGGAGTCCATGGGGACCCAGAGCCCTGTCTTGAAGAATGATTGTCCCAAAGGATAAGAAGCAAAATGTCTTCCAGGGATAACAAAGTCCAGTTGCCTTTTGAAAAAAAAAAGCACCTTTGAGACAACCTTGATCTGAATGACTGAGCCTCTCCATAGACATGAAGAAAGGCTGGGTTCAATTTCTAATAGACAAGGATTTATGGGCAGAAGAGGTGATTTTGAGGGAACCCAAACTTTGTTGCCTTTAATAATGATGATCCAGCACTGGCTGGGTGTACTGTGTGAATGGTCTCCTCCTTAACCTTCTCCCCAACTGGCAATTGAAGAGTCTTCAAAGATGGCAAAAACAGTGAATATTCATAAGGAAATATCTGAAGCTATGCGAAACATCTTCTCTATCCTTTTATTAGGACGGAGTACCTACTATCTCCTAGATCTGTTTGGTTCTCAGAGACCCTGAGCAGTGGGAGGATAGAGGAATAGAGAAGTGCAAAAGTTTGGAAGAACAAAGAGACAGTGGAAGTGTGAGCAGAGATGGGTTGAAGCCAGTGGAGATTGGTGAGAATTGCATTCCTTGGATGACTGATACAACACATGTGGACGGAGTAAGGCCCATCACTTCATTACACGTGCCATGTTTTATCTTTATCTTTGTTCTTATTTTGCTCCTTTCTTTCTCAAAGAGGCATTAGTAAAACACCAACAATCTCCTGTGCGTGAGGAAACTAGTTCATAAAGGAGGTCCAACTTGGATACTTGTAACATACAGAGAACTATGATGTGATCTTCCCTAATCCCCTCGTAACAATATAAATATCTTAAGACAAAACAACAACAACAACAACAACAACAACAAAAACCCGACCAGGATGAAAGGGAGTGAATGAGTAAAAGGGTAGAAAAATAAATAAATCAAGTTTTGTTCAGAAGCTTTTAGGCTGATACAGCAGTCTCATAAAGTGCCAGCTTAGGTACTCTGTTCCTTAGGCAATATGGCAATTTGTATATGATTACCCATCATTCTCCCTGATTGCCTCTAACTGGAGAGAATATTGTAATTGGCAAAGTCTCAGAAGAAAAAAAAGTGCTTATTGCTACTTTTGATAGGAGCAAAACAGGTTATATGCATGATCTCCATGATTTTCCAAGATTACTTGCCATGCTGCCATGCCTAAGCAAGGCCACATCCACAGGAATAGAAATAATTTGTCATTTAAAAATATCTTGTTAGATCATTGGTGTGGCCACCCTGTATGCAGTTATATGTAAGCCTTGAAGAAGCCTGTAATTGAAATTTATTTCTGAGAAACACAGAAAATGATGAGGTTAAAATATTGGGTTTTTTTTTAAAGTGGGCAGAGTGTTTAAATTTTCATCTCATGCACAAATTCTTATATTATGGACAGCAAAGCTGAATTTCCCATTCTCAGCCGTGTTTCTATGGAAATGAGACAGGTAAAAGGGGTGGGGCTTCCATTGTATGGGAATTATAGGGCTGGAAAGAACCTTGGATGTCTTCTTGTTCAACCTCCCCTCACCTGTTCAAAGCAGGAGACCTTATGCCATCTTAGACAAATAGTTATCCAATCTATTCTTGAAAAGGTCCAGTGATGGAGCACCCACAATTCTGGGAACCAGGTTCCATTCTTTAATTGTTCTCACTGTCAGGAAATTTCTCCTCAAATCTAGGTTGGATTTCCATTGTTTCCTACCCTAGTTTGGAGAATAAGTTGACCCCCTCTTCTTTATGACACCCCCTCAGGTATTGGAAGACAGCTATCCTGTCCCCCCTAACCCTTATCATTGGTAGGCTAGACATATGTAGCTCCCTCAACCATTCATCATAAGATTTAGCCTCCAGACCCTTTATCATCTTCGTTGCTTTTCTCTGCAGACTTTCTAAGGTCTCACCATCTCTTTTGTATTGTATGTAGTATTCCAAGTGTGCTTCACTAGTGTGGTATATCACTTCTCAATGATCTTGATGCTATCCCACTGTTGATGCAACCCAGGACCGCAATTGCTTTTTTGGCAGCTGCAGCACACTGCTGGCTCATAGTTAAGTGGTTGTGCACAGGACACCTAGGACCCTCTCACAGTTATTATTGTTGAACCAAGTAGTGCCTATTGTATATCTATGCATTTGGTTTTCCCTGCCTGAATGAGTCATTGTGCCATTGTGGCTATGAATAGGGCCACCATCTTGAATTTTTAACCATTACTATTTGTGATCTTCCTCCAAGGTGCTAAGTCTCAGTGTTTGACAAACTGTGGACTAGCCCATCCAAAACCTGAATTTGTTTTCCCTGGTGCAAAATAGTCAATTATCATATAAAGTGTGATACTGCAACCTGCTTTTTCCATACAGCGCAAAGAAGTATGCTCACAGGACTAAAGCAGAAATTGAGAGGATTGCTGATACACAAATTAGCATACTTTTTATACTAGTCTATACTAGTCTCCCTTTAACTCTTTGTTGGCAATCCAAATTTAATATACCGTATTTTCCGGCGTATAAGACTACTTTCTAAAGCATGCAAATCGGCTCCGAAGTCGGGGGTCGTCTTATACACCGGAAATTACGGTAGTTTCTGGCGTATAAGATGACTTTCTAGGCATGCAAATCGGCTCCAAAGTCAGGGGTCATCTTATACGCCGAGTTGTCTAATACACCGGAAAATACAGTAGATACTTTTTATATATTTTAGGAAAACAAAGGCAAATGACTATACTTACACCCATGGTGTAAATCACATATTTCCACCCCTGGTTGGCCCTTGCAGAGGTAGGTTCATTCCTAAAATACTCCATCTCTTATCCTTTCATCCCTAACTGATAACATTGATCAATAACTATACAAAAGTTTCTAGCTAGTTTATCTGTAACAGAAAAGTGGAGTTAAGCATGATTCGACTGCTAGCCTGGTTTGAGTTCTTTAATAAGGCTATAAAGTCGCCTTCCAGGAATTTTGGGGGAGGGGATATGAATTCCAAGAGGAAAACATTGAAGAGTAGAAGTGAACAAAATGAAAGTTGTTTTCAACAAAACTGAGTTTCTGTGGCTAAAACTAATTATACCAGTTCTACATCAGGATCCCCCAGAACTCAGAAAATTGGATTTCTTAGGATGGCCAGATTAAATGGGAATTGATTAGGGATTGGTAATTATAAATTAGCTTATTAATCTTCATCTACTCAGACTCCATCTTTTCTTCATCAAATACTCTTCAGATATATGGTTGTCCAACTCCCATAATTCCCAGCCAGCATCCTGAGCACTGAAGTCCAGCATACACAGGGAACATGAGCAGGAGAAGATTGTCTTGTTCCTTGACTAATGATAGAAGTTTCATTTTATGTTAATTCACCCATAAATCTTAAATTCATATCTTCCTGGATATTTTTCATTTGTCAACTTCATTCTGCTTTTCCTTTCAGATAACTAACCCTTAAATATTAAAAGTAGAAAGAAATACTGCTTCCAGGCAGCTGGCTGCCAACATTTAGAGTGCAAATTACATCACCATTGATTTTGGGGGCAAGAAATGAGAAGAAGTCAGCAGAGACACACTAAAACTTCAAGCGCGTGTGCGTGTTGGGGAGAACAATAGACCAAGGTTATGAGTTTCCCACTCGTGAGCTAAAGCAGATGTGGAGTATCTTGCTTCTGTTATGACCATATTTCACCACAATTAGTCAGGTGGGAGGGAGAGATGGCTGATGGGATTGAAACCAACGTTTTTTCTGATTTTTCCCTCTTCCTCCTCAAGTACTAAGCTAAAGGAATGTGATCAAGAGTTTCCCCAAAGGTTTGTTCCGACATCTAGCCTTGGGGGTGTTGTGTGCTGAAATGGAACCATATATATCTTTATTCCAGTCTCTGAATAAAACTTGAAAACGACATCCAAAAGCAGCAACAGAAAGTTGTATTTTAATACAGTGGAAGTCAGTTGCTGGATCAAATCAAATAATTGGATCGGGGTAGCCAAACCATTGCAACAGACTTCAATGCAATGTCTAAAAATGTTTCAGCCATACAACAATTTTTTTTCTTTTCCTACCTGCCTACCAACTGTTCATGTCAACCTTTAGCTGGACACCTAGAAAGACCTGGCTCCTGTTCATCTGACATAATGTATATATTTAATTTAAACATCTCTATTCTGTTTTTATTAAAAGCATTCTGAGAATGGTTTACAATTTTTAAACCACTAATGGTTTAAAATGACAGGTTATAAAAATATGGTACAAGCACGCAAAATAAAATTAGCACAGATTAACATAAAATAATCGCAAACATTTAAATAATTTTAGGATCACTGCAGGATTTAACCCTTTATTAAGTGAAAGAAGGACTGAGAGAAGTTAAAAGTAGATGGCCTTAAGGCAGGGGTTCTCAACCTTGGCAACTTTAAGACTTGTGGACTTCAACTCCCAGAATTCCTCAGCCAGAGTTGAAGTCCACAAGTCTTAAAGTTGCCAAGGTTGAGAACCCCTGCCTTAAGGTTTCTTGAAGATGTGTGGAATTCCCAGAATTCCCCAGCCAGCATGAATTCTGGGAGTTGAAGTCCACACATCTTTAAGTTGCCACAGTTGAAAAACACTTTCATAAGATACTGGTAGAATTATAAGACCTAAAATGTTGGGAGAATTAGATGAAACAGAATGACCCAAATGTGCTCCTACAGAAGAAGCCAGATATATCAAGCATCTAGCCAGCTGAAGACATAAGGATGTCAACTTTGATATTTGACAAGGACTGGATGTCACTCCACAGAAATCACAGGCAGCAAATCACATTTGACCTAATCGACAAAAGGATGGCTGAGCTGATGCACAAAGAAGTGCATGATGGGATGCAATTGGCAAATGCTAAAAATTATAGATGGACAGGAGATTAGTCAGAAGACTCCCAATTCACAACTATGATCTACAGAGTGCTTCTGAAATGAAAGAAAATCAAACATTCAGAACCAGCACTAGAAAAATGGGCAGAGCACAGAAAGTTTTGAAATAAAGTATGTGAAATTCTGGTCTCTCAGTTGCACTCTGAAGTTGGGGAGAAGATAGAAAGAACTAACTGGATATCATTTTTCAGCCCCCATCTCTTCTTCTCCAATCTTGCTTTTCTTAATAAATAGAAGGGCTTGCATTTGATACATAACAGTCTCTGGAATTCTTTTATAATAGCTTCATTAATTTAGTTCTTGCAGTATACTCACTTATTTTTTACTTAGGCATGCTTGAATTTCTGGCTGTGATTCATTATGATTTCTGGCTGTGATTCATTATGATGATGATTGGGAAAGAGGGAAGTTGTAGTCCATAGATCTGCAAGGTGAACAACTGGACAATTTTTTTTAAAAAAAATCTTCCCATTCCATAGTTTTGATATTTCTTGACCATTTCAAGATTATCCTTTAAAACTTGATTTGTTACATAAGCCTGTCCTCTGCCAGGAGAGTGCTTTTTTTCAGACTACGATTACAATTTGGTAAACCTATGCCAGCCCATTGTTGATTCCTTGTAATGTTCTCACAAGTAATTTCAAACTAAGCAAGCAGAGATCATTGCTTCGTAAAATCAGTGTGACTGCATTAGTCATGGATATCTTCTTTTGAAAAAAGAGAAATACTCACATCTGTTTAAAATATAAACCCCCTCTTTTTTTGCATCTGAATGTGCCTTGTATTGTTCTGGGAAGCCTACTTCATCTCATGTCAGCTCTAATCTGTGTGCATTTTTCACAGTGCCAACTAGAATCTGAAAGGGGGCTTTGTGTGCCCAAATCTGGAAAGCTGTATTCTGCATGGGCTGTAAAATTCATGCTATGGAAATTAGATGAGATCTACTATCTCACCCATATTTAAAATGTTTGTAATCCACACATTTAATAGCTGGTCTAGAAGACCTCCAGGATTGCTTCCAACTCTGTGATTCAGTATAGGTCTCAGTTCTGAAGATAATTATTTGTCATTTGCATTGAATCAAGTGGCTGCAGCAAAAGTAAAGCTAAATCTGCGTATTCCCATGCAAAAGTTACACTTTTCCCCTTTCCCTGGACCTGGCCCTCCCCTCCTGACCAGTCCATCAGTGTCCAATAGTATGCCTTTTTGATGTTTTGGCCCCTCTCTATGCAGTTTTGCATTCTTCTGCTTCCCATGCCTGAACTTTACTACCCCGAATTCCTTCCCTGCTCCCCTGCATTTTATGGCAGGATGCCAGCAAAGCGAAAAGCTGAAGATGGCAGACCTGACAGCCACTCTCCTACCGGTACTTTAGCCTCCCAGAGTTTCCCTGGCTAGTTGCTGGGAGGTGGGTGGGTGAGTGGGCTGTCCTAAGTAATTTTCCTCCGCCCAGATCCAAAGGAGCCTTTAATTTCTATTCCAATCAAACTCTTTCTTCAGCAGCCAGACCAAAGGTGGATAGGAGGAGCTGGCTTCTCCAGGAACTCCAATCTGGTTTTAGTATTCAGTGAGAGTTGCTTCTGCTTTTGATATATTGTAATTCAAGCAGAGAGAGAGAGGGACCAGTCAGAGCTTTCCATTTCCAGGTGCCAGAGCAAAGAATACACATATTTATAGGCAGGAAAGAAGACCTGAAAATGGGAGCTGTCACATCGCTGACAGCATCAAAGGACCCTACTTGAAAGACTGAAGGGATGGGGGCGAAAGTGAAGCCAGGCAGCCAGGCTGTGGATGCAGATAGGGAGGTACCATGACAGGTCTGCCTTTTGGGGGACTCTTGAATGAAGTTGGAGTCAGTGGAGCATTGCCAGAGTGGAAACAGATGTATTTTCTACATTACTTTGTGACTTGTGGAGAAGAAAAGGGGGAAAAGCAACAGAAAACACTTTGGTTGCACTTTAAACTCCTTACCTCTCATTATTTATTTATTTATTTATTTATTAACTAAATTTCTATGCCGCCCTATTCCGGGAACTCAGGGCGGCTCACAGCATAAATAGAAATCCAATATTAAGAAACTACATAATACATATATAAAAAATACATATATAAAAAAAATTATTCAGGAGATGCCCACCCAAGGCAGCAATATTCTTTCTCAATCACATTCTATAAAATGTTTTTGTTGTTAGTGGCGAAGTCGTGTCCGACCCATTGCGGCCCCATGGACAATGTTCCTCCAGGCCTTCCTGTCCTCTACCATCTTCCAGAGTCCATTTCAGCTCACGCCTCCTGCTTCAGTGACTCCATCCAGCCACCTCCTTCTCTGTCGTCCCCTCCATCTTTCCCAGCATGAGGCTCTTCTCCAGTGAGTCCTTCCTTCTCATTAGGTGGCCAAAGTCCTTGAGTTTCAACTTCAGGATCTGGCCTTTTAAAGAGCAGTCAGGGTGGATCTCCTCTAGGACTGACCAGTTGGATCGCCTTGCAGTCCAGGGGACTCGCAGGAGTCTTCTTCAGCATCATAGTTCAAAGGCCTCAATTCTTTGGCGCTCAGCCTTTCTTATGGTCCAGCTTTGTTCTTTACCATATTGGAAGTCACTACTCAATGTTCTTCCAGCAGGAAAAAGACTCCCTCATCTCCAACTTCTTGTAATGGGCAGCAAAGTTTCTTCTTCCCTATTTGAGGGAATTTTGAAGTGGGCTTTTCCCTCCACATGTACACAAAAGGGGTGCTGGACTCCCTAGCAATCTGGGAAGGAGAATGTCGAGTAGATACCACCTCGTGTGAAGCCAAAGTCTGATTCAAATAGTCGGACCCAGGACGTTGGACAACTCCCCGGAACCTTGGATAGCTCCTCGTCAGAGAAAATATTGCTGAAAAAGTCCAACAAATCTATCAGGTCCAAACTACTCCAAATAAACTGCTCAAGACAGTAACAACAAAGAGATGATCTGAGTTGAATATGTTTATGGGATCATGGAATGAGCTCTTTACCAAAAAGCTTATAGATAAAAAGCCAAGCCTTCTCTTAGAAGGCCAAACAATTCCAGTTTAAGCTAAAACCACGGGATTCATGTGTGGCTACTGGTGTACTTTGCTCTCCTATCACATGGCATCATATGATAAGGGCCTTTCTGCTGTTTTTCTCTATCTAGCTCAATGCACACCCCTCATCTTTTCAAATCAGCACAGGTCAGGCAACTGCACAATGAATGGGGCCATAAATGGCAACAGGAGATATTGGCATTGAATTTGCAGCCAGAAATTAGTGTCAGGGCTCAGTAATGCTTCCTCCAAAACAGAGCCAGGCTGGACGAGCCCCCAAAGTCTTCTCTGACTCCAATTAAAAGGGAGCATTCCAGCTTTCTCCCACTCAGGCTGGCTCTGAACAGCCTTTGGCGAGAGGTACTAACTCATAGCTAAAGACCTTTGGGAGCAGACTGGTGAGGTTGGGCCTGATGCAAATGACCTGGCCTGCATTCCATTAGCCAGCTTGCCCATCTTTGGGGCCCATTTTTCCTGCTCTAATTATTTTGCTCTCCTTTTAAGTGGAGCTCACTTTCCCCGGCAAATTCCACTGCAGGCGCCATTGATCAACTTGTCAAAGGTTTCCCCACCCCATTGGAGAGAGCTGCCCTCCCTTTTTCTGTTTCCCTATCTTTTCAACAGAGCAGGGTAAGGAAGGGAGGGAAAGCCACCACAGAAGAGAACAAAATGTAATTACTCTCTCTAAACAATCCCAAGATTTCCAAGGCTGGTGAATGATTAATTACAGCCACAGCACAGGCAGGAGCTTGAGCAAATGGATGGATTTTCTGCCTGGTTTGGAAGAGGTGGGGGCAGCAGTCCTCTGCAGGGATCAACAAGCAACTGGTAGGGAAACCTGAGATCCAGCAACTCTTTAAGAAGAAAACACAGAAGGGAGAGCTTTACCCAGAAATAATCAATAAAATATGTGTTACCCTCAGTCAATGAGGGTTGGATTTCTTACATAGCTACAAAAAAACTATGCCAAGCCAGACCTTCCTGTTGTGTTTGTTGATCATGATAGTGCAATGTAAAGAGAAAACAAATCTCCCCAAATAAGTGTATATGTCCAGGGGTGGTGTGGGAGGTAATGAAAGATCATCATTTCACCTCGAATTAGGTTCATTTTCTTGGTTTTGTCACTTTAAAAAATAATAACAAAATCTTAACCATTGTTGATAAGAAAGACAAAAAAATAAATAAATCTGGATAGTAGATGTGACAGAACCTGGAGGCAGCAGAATAGAAGATGAAGAATTGGAGAAAATGATCAAATATAAAGCCATGCAAATAGAAATGGAATGACAGTGGCAAAAGAAAGCAAAGGTAGTACCAAATAGGGATAGGTGCCTTGGGTGCAATTGTTCCTGACCCGGCTGTCGGGCTTGCGCGTTTGTCGTCGCGGGGCTTCGCTCTTCATCCTCCTCTTCCTCCTCCTTCTCCGCCTCCCCCTCCCTCCGCGTTTTGCAACCCCCCCCCCACTTCTCCAGCCCACGGCCAAAGATTAAAAAGGTTTTGTTTTTGTTTTTTCCTTTTTTGTTTTTCTTTTTGTCTAAGAAGTTGCTGTTAATTTTTTGTTTTTGTTTTTTTCTTTTTGGCCTGTTTGATGTATGTGTGAAAACAATATTGTCCAACAATAAACCGGAATTTTATTTAAAAAAAAAAAAGAATGAAACTTTGGCAGCTACGTGCCTCTTTGTTGCAACTTGCCATTAGTGTAATGGGGGAGGGGAGAGGTGTTGCTTTAGAATGGGTTAGATGGAGAAATGAAACTTCTACAACTCTGCTGAAGACTGTGAGAGCCTGAAACCTTTTCAAGGACACCGCAACAGGTGTAGAGAGGAAGCAGATAGTTCCCATAACAAAGTGAAATTGTTTACATGGACTACGTGAGAGATTGGGGATTTGGCTGGGGAAATTATTGTTTAATTCTATGAACTGGTGTCTGGGAACCTCAGAGTTAGTTTTGCCTGGAGATTACCATGCAGTGTATTCAATAAACAGTAAGATTTTAGGAAATGGAATGAACCTGGATTTTTATTTGGATTTTCAAGCTGGATGTTGATATTGGAGCATCACTGGAATACCATCAGCATTGACACAATCCCTATCAGTTAATCGCAAAAGGCAGGTTTACTTGGAACAGCTTACATCCTCTCATCATACCTTTAAAACCATCACACATCAACATCTCCCTATCCTGGGTCCTTGGGAAGGACTCAATAGGTGGATAAAAATGCCATTTTGATCTTTTTATTTCAGTCAGATAAAACAGCACAGAAATAAATCAAACACCAAAAGTACTCTGCTTCAACCATCTATTTTCCCTACCACCTATGATTTGAGAGCAAATATCTTTGCTATTTCCTTAAGATTCTGCTAATATTAACTTATCCAAATATCTACCAAAGTGAGTTGGCTAATTGCTCCAGTCAATAGTACTTGCCTTGCCATTTCTACTTAATCGGTTGCTCTGGAAGTGGCTGGATTTGATCAGAATCTTCCCACTCTCAGTCCAGCACCTTTACCACTACAACATCCTGGTTGTAGATGGCCAGAAGAGATACATAAATTTTCCAAGCCAATCTTATTCCCCTGGAGCAGGGGTAGGCAACCTTGGCTCTTTTATGATTTGTGGACTTCAACTCCCAGAATTCCTGAGTCAGCATGGCCGGTTCAGGAATTCTGGGTATTGAAGTCCACAAATCATAAAAGAGCCAAGGTTGCCTACCCCTGTCCTGGACCTTCAGAAAGCACTCATAGTCATTACGGTAGTCTTGAAAAGCTTATTTTTTCCATATATTTTTCCTGGACAGTGATAAAAGTAGGGGTGGAAAGACCTCTGAATCTTATTGAGAAATTTGGTTAGCCTGCCTCCCTACAACTTTGTTTTCTTTGGGGAAGAATGTCCTATTCCAAAAGTGCTGTGGGAAACACCCTTGCAGCCCCAAGGATAAAAGGGCAGCATCTTAAGTCAGACTCAACTTCAGGTGATCGCATAGATTTATTTGTGCCATTTTTGTGGCACCACTACAGTTTGCTATTACCGTCTTCTGGCATGTTTCTTTTGAGCCCCTCAGACTAATTTACTATCCAGAGATTTATTGAGGGATGTCCCATTCAAACATTAACTAGGTCCAACATTTTCAGCTTCTTTGAAATTAGCCAACGTTAGCTAAATGTTTCCATCTAGCTGGGCAAAGGCCAGCTCTTCTCCAAGCTGAGCTAAACTTCAAGTTGAGACCAACACATGCTGGATTCTTTCTGAGAAGGGCTCGGTTCACTTATATCCTCAGTTCCTTAGGTAACTTCGGGCTAGTCCTTCTCCATCAGTGGTGTTGCTCTGGACAAAAAAGAGAGGAGAAGACAGGACCATCTACCATCTTGAGCTATAAACAAACAAACAGACAAATGAAAAAAAAAACCAATAGCAATTTTGTTACTACGTCCATAGTAACAATGCTCAACTTACAACCATTCATTTAGTGATTGTTCAAAAATACACTAGCACTGAAAAAGGTGACTTACGATTGGTTCTCACACTTACAGCTTTTGTCAGTGGTCCTTCCACACTTAGGGCCACAGTCATGTGATCAGAATTCAAGCCCTTGGGAAGAGATGAAAGGGAGAAAGAAGGTAGAGAAGGAGGAGTGTGAATACAGTGAAAGGGGAAATGGGCGAGCAACACCAAAAGTCATGTGTATGTATTTATTTCATTTTATTAAAAGTATCTTATATGTGAATGTAAAAAGAATGTATGTTAACATCTGATAAATATCACGGTATATGTATGGGGGAGAGTTTGGAAAAATAAAAAAATTATTAAAAAAAAAAAAAGAATTCAAGCCCTTGGCAACTGTCATGTATTTACAACAGTTGCAGCATCCTGGGGTCATGTGACCACCATCCTGTGACCTTCCCAGGCAGCTTCCTCACGTGGCTGTTGTTGTGAGGAAACTAGGAGGAAGAAGGAGTATCTGGTAGGTTCAACGCCTTGAGTCAGACATGTCAAACTCGCGACGTCACATGACATCGCGCAACGTATCGGAGCTTTTTCACCATTGCCGGCAATGGGGTGGGCACGGCTCCAGTATGATGAAACTGGCCCACAGGCCAGCAGTTTGACACCTCTGCCTTGAGTTATTTGTAAAGTAATAAAAAGTTGTGATAAAAAATCTAATAAATAAATAAATAGCCAGGTGAGTTGTAATAATGCCACTAATGGCGCCCTCTTTTTTTTTAACCCATTATATTAGCAGAATTCCTTCACTTCTCTGACTGATTGTAAAGGTTTATGAAGATGCAGCTGTATGACATGCTGAGCAGAGGTCTGCACAGATGTGGGGATTCAAAAAAGCTAAGATGGAGGCTGTGATGGTGTGATTTAAGCCCTGTTCCTCCCAAGGATTAGCGCTTCAGTCACCCAGTTGTGACTGATGCCTCCATTTTTTAAAAAAATCTCTCCCTACAGAAAGCCTAAGGCTTAGTTTAATTATCTGGAGGGCAATGAGTTTGCAAAGGTTGGCAGCTTAGCTTTGATTTCAGATCCTTCCTTGGTCTTCTGCTGATGGTCTGCTCCACGAAGCAGCTCTTCCTTTGGTGTCCTCTTTCTCTTGGCATCTCTCTCCGTTCTCTGCCCCCACTCCCCACCTCTTTCAACTCCTTCTCTTTGCAATCGAATTTCTACTTTCTATATATGCTGTCCCTGATGGTATCTCCTTCGGTCCTTTCCTTTGCCTCTTCCTAATCTTATTACTTCTGCTCAGATCATTATCAAGAGCTCAATACACAGAGAGCAGGATGTATTGTTCTTCTGACATCCTTCCCACCCTTAAAACATTACTTTCTATCTCAATTGGTAACCTCGGTCCTCAGTATTGGTAGCATTTTAAGAGCTTGGATATTATCATTGATCTTCCCCTCTCTTTTTCTCTGCTCACATTACTGCTGGAGTTAAGGACTGGTAGTTTCTGAATGGCCTCTCTAAAATCCATCTTTTCTTATCTGCTGATTCCACCAAACCCTTATTTAGACTCACATCATATCCTGCGTTGATTATTGCAATGTTTTGCCTCCTGTCTCTCAGTCTCCTATTATTATCTCTGTTCCTGACTTATTTTGCTCACTTAGGTTTTCTTCCTTCATACTTTAATTGTATGTACATCACTGTGCTTTGTTGCATTGCCTTTTTAAAAAAAATTACCCTTAATAACTTTTAAATGTCTTTCTGTAAGCTCACTTCTTAATTGATCATATTTTTTATCTCTGCTGTCTTCATTGATTTCTCTCTGTACTCCTCCTGACTCTCCTCATTCATCAAATGCCGATGGTTCTTTGGAAGTGTGAGAATAATTCTGACTTTGCTTGTGAGTAAGCAAACATTCTGGAAAATGTTGACTCAGATCAGAAAAATGCAATCTCTATTTTTTTCCCTGGCCACAAAAGCCTTGTGAACCCACAAAAGGCAGCTGAACTCTACCCTTCCAAAGGAGTTGCACTGATTAAGTTAAAAAAGTTAACCAATGCAGTCCTTGGTTGCATTAACAGAGGGATAGCATCAGGATCACAAGAAGTGACAATATTGCTTTGTACCACAGTAGTGGGGCTACACTTGGAATAATATTAATATTAATATTAATGATAATAATAATAATAATAACTTTTTGTCATTGTGAGTGTATACACAGTATACACATACAACGACATTTACATGACACCCAAAGACCAGGTCCCACACACATAATCCCCAAACACACTCCCACCCACCACAATTCCCCACCCCTAAACCACCCAGCATCCACCCAACAGACCAAGTAGTACTGTCCAACAGTTCACTGATGGTAGCCCTTTATTGCATGCTATTCGGCATCTAGAGCAAGAGCAAGCAAAATCCTACTCTGAGAAGTGATGCCGAGTTATCTGTTTTATGCATTGTTTCTTTAATGAGATGTGCTGAGTTCAAACCTGTCTGGAAATGATTCTTCCATATCTTTTAACATTAGTCTTCAATGCACAAAGTCTGCGGCTGTTGACTATGGCATGCAAATGTCTCTAGATTTGCTAAAAAGGCCCTTTTCTGAAGGAGAGGCATTCATTCATTTGTTTATTTGTTGCATCTCACAGACCTAAGGCAGAGAACAAATAGCAACCTCATTCTCAAAGATCTTTTTCCAAACCAAATTCCTTTTGCCTGGTTCCTAAAAACAACTCTGGAAAATGCTTCTTCCGGGAGATGCTTTGCCACCTACTTTGGTGGGTATTCATGTGAAAGAATGCCATAGTGGAGATAGTCCCCATGGACAATTATCTTTACAGTTGTGATTTTTTTGCAGTGGACAGATGATAGACTCTATAGAATGCTAAGGGCAGCTTCTTTGATAGACTTCTTTAAAAGTTGAGGAAATAACTTCTGAAGTCGGCTTGGCTGGTCTTGGAAAATCAGCCAAGGGCTTTCTCTGCTTTGAGGGAAGGACATGATGGAAACTCTGTAGGAGCATCCCTTTTGACTCAACCTGCCTTTATTGGCAGACGTGAGAAAATCAGTGCTAGCTCTTTGTGTTGTCATTTGAAGATCTGTGTTGCTTTCTGATGCATCTTCTTCCACCACCCAATGTTCTAAGTAGACATCTTTCTTAATCTAGGACTCCAACAAAGACATCTGAGAATGCTAGCAGGACACTCCCCTTTCCCATTGGCAGGAGTGGAATGAGACAACTTGCCCTCTCATCACAGCGAACTCACTGCTGCCATCTTTTTGCTGCTAACTCATTGTGTGAGAACTCACTTTGGGTCAATTCCATGTTGGATAACTCAATGTGATAAATTTTATCTGCCACTATTTCCTCAACATTATTTCCATTGACAAAAATGGAAATACTGTAGAAGAAACAGTGGTGGATAACATTTACCATGTTGAGTTATCTCACGTGAATTGTCCCATGGTGAGTTTTCCTGAAGCAAGTTGGCCACGGCAAGATGGCCATGGCAAGTTATTCCAGACTCTGGAAGGAGTAACTATGACTCTCTTAAAGGAGCCAATTTACATGGCCTGGGTGCCTCCTCGTGGCAACCAGTGGGGAAGACATGAGAGGAGTCTTTGCTCCCCTTATGCCTGAGCTAAGATCCAGGCCACTCCCTTGCTGGGCCAACCACCTTTCAGGGGGTAAATTTCTGGTTATGTCAAAACAGAAGAAAAAGGCATCTTGGTCCTTGTGGATCCCAAGACCTCAATAGTAAAGACTGCAATGCAAGAGGCATAGATGTTCCCTTAGTTTAGGGGTAGGCAACCTTGGCTCTTTCATGAGTCATGGACTTCAACTCCCAGAATTCCTCAGCCAGCATGGCTGGACTTCAACTCCCAGAATTCCTCAGCCAGGTAGTTGAAGTCCACGAGTCATAAAACAACCAAGGTTGCCTACCCCTGCCTTAGTTCGTCCATTCCAGTCAGTTCCTATGTTCTAAATGGACATCTTTCCTAAACTAGGACTTCAACCAGACAACCTGGGACATACAGCAGGACACTCCCCTTTCCCACAACAAACCAAATCCAGCTAAGTTGAAATAGGTGCTGATAATAGTCCCAAGTCCCAATATTTTTTCCTCCGAATAAATTGGATTACCACCACACCAATCATTTTCAGCAAACTTGGCATTTTCAGTTGCCATGCTGGAGGGGGAGTGGGTGGGAATTGTGTTCTGATCCATCTGAAAGGCAAAAAAAATTGTGTAAGCCTACCATAACGTAAACCTGTTGTATAGTATTATGCGGTAGTATGTTCTAACTTTAATGCTATTCAATAACATTACGTTACATTGATTGTTATTTCAAACTTCCCCATTGTTTCCCATTGTTGTTGTTTTGTTCAGGGAAAGAAAACACGTAGCTTATTTCTGTCACAGAAAGTTCTTGGCCTCCTTTCAGAAGTTCTCAATAGATCTATTCCCTGACAAAAATTGGTGTAAAAACTTGTTTTTCATTTTTTTTAAAGGACAAAATGTACGAGCATGGTTAAGAGCAATGGTTTTTGTATTATTTTTCATTTTACTATTGTGGTAACCCACTCTAATCCAAAGACTCTTGGTGGCATATTACAAAGGAAACATATAAAAAATTAACCTATTAAAACTAATACCCTAAAAATAAAAGCCCTTTGCAATTAAAAAGGGATCAAGGAATAATAGAATAAAATTGTTTTAACCAGTGTACAGAAAGCGGATTGTGTGTTGTAAAGATGCATGAAGTGATTGGGGACTGGCTAACTTTCCTTTCGGTTTCTGGGCCAAAATGCCCAGTGTGGTCATAAAAGACTGGAGCTCTTGAAAGTTTCAGGGTCTTTATGGTATTTCTTGGTTGATTGCCCAGCCCTTCTGGGTGGTTTTAGAAAGGAGAATTCTCTTCTAAGGTGTGCCCTGTGAATCTGTGAGGGCAAGCCCATTTGGTGGCACCTGTGCTGCAAAGATATCCTGATCCAGACATTCTCATATTTCCAGAGACATTGAAATGCAACTTCTATAACTTTGAACCAGCAATCCCATGTATCTGGAGAATCTCAACTAGGATTGATCAAGAAGCTAGGAACAAATCACATAGCTTTAACTAAGCCAGATCACAGATTTGTTGTGAAGTTGAAATAGGCAAAGAGAAGAACCATCAATACGTTTGGATGGGAGAAATGTGGGGCAGGAAAAAAAATGTGTAGAATGGTCTCTCCTCTCCCCTCTCCTCTCTCCCCTCTCCTATCCCCTCCCATCCTGTCCTCTCTCTTCTCCTGCCTTTCCCCTTCTATATCTTTTCCTGCATTTTACCATAACTACAGGAATGGGTGGAAATAAAACTATTCAGTTTCCCATTATGTAAATTAACAATATGCTCAGGGAATGAACTCTGGCCAAGCTTTCTCCCAAAACCATTAGTTTTCAGTCTCTCTCTCTGTCTCTCTCTGTCTCTCTCTGTCTCTCTCTGTCTCTCTGTCTCTGTCTCTGTCTCTGTCTCTCTGTCTCTGTCTCTGTCTCTGTCTCTGTCTCTGTCTCTGTCTCTGTCTCTGTCTCTGTCTCTGTCTCTGTCTCTCTCTCTCTCTCTCTCTCTCTCTCTCTCTCTCTCTCTCTCTCTCTCTCTCTCTCTCTCTCTCTCTCTCTCTCTCTCTCTGTGTGTGTGTGTGTGTGTGTGTGTGTGTCTCCCCTCCCCTTCCCCCAGGAGGGTCTGGCATCAGAAAGGTGATGCTACCTTAGGAGGTATAGCAGCAACAGGTTTCCTCTGCTGAGCCTGTTTATGTCAATTTCGAAGCTCCAGATCTTCCAGTAGCTCATTAGAAGTTCTGGAAGATGCTTCTGGACATACACATGCAGAAATGCCACTGTGGAGCCACAGCAGTCCTGCTGATAGTAATGAATCTCAGCCTGCACTTTTTCTTAACAGTTCAGAGCATTAGCTTTCCACAAATATTCCAAAAGAGAACAGAATGCTGCACATCTATCTGGATGTCATGTTGAAATAGCCAAGGAGCATGCATACAAGTCCTGCATTGGATTGCGCCATGACTTTGTCAGGGGTGTCCAGTCCCACTGGCATCTCAGCCTTCCACTGGATAATCCCAAAGGATGAGGATGACCCAAAATATGGCCAGTGAGAGGCGAGCTTTAGAGTCCTAGAAAGGCATGCAGCAAAAAGCAACAATATCAGCAGCTGTATCTTCAGCCTCCTCCAACAGGTTTTTTTTTTTTAAAACCCTTTTCAAGAGAAAACCATTCATACATTCTCAGGCATGCTGAGATAGAGTAGAAAAACAAAACACTTGCCCTGAATCAGAGGGAAGAGCACTTCTGAGAAATTGCAAGAGTGATTTCAGAACAGCATCAATCCTCTTTCTCTAGAACACACTTGCTTCCAATTGTCATGACAGGATGGGCAGGACCCCAAAGCCAAGGGGAAGTCTGGAATTGCCACTAGCTGTCAGCAGACTCCAGCCAAAAGGTCGCCGATGTCCTTGACTGTTGCTTCCAGCTCCAACAGCTTCGGCTCTGTCATGCTATTGTTAGGAATGTCTAATGAATTGCCCAATGACAAGATTGTCATGGTTCCGATAAATGAGACCAGTAAAAGCAGAACTCCAAGGCAAGAGGTTTCCTTAAAGAACTCGTTTATTAACTACAAAATATCGGCACCGTCAAAAGTGAAACCAAGTCTGGAGTTCCCTGCCAAGCATTACAATGTTACAAAGCTGAATTTCCCACCCCAGCACTATGCAATCAACTATGTTCCCCAACAGAACACTTTGGCGGGTGTTCTAATGGAAAGTTGCAGTGTTGAATATTCAGAACAGTGTTCTGTTAAATCGAAGACTTAGTTTACATTTCTCCCTCCTTATTTTTTTATTTTATTAAAAAGGAGTTTTATTAGGTTGGTTACACTGCTGAATTAGATTAACTTCTTTTTAAACCAAGGCACTGGAGGATGGAAAATTTTATCTGTCACAGATGGGGAAAAAAATCCTGAATAAGGGGTGAAATCAACAGCAACATTACGTTAGAGTGAGTTGAAGGCAGTGGTGGGATTCATTTATCCCCTATGGTTCTTTTCAGTTATAAATTTCCTTTCAATATTCCTCTTAAAGGGGAGGAGAATTAAGAAAAACATTCCTTGCAAGCGTGTGCGCCTCTTGTAATTCTTTACTTACTTAGTGACAAGCAACCTGCCTGCATGCTTGTTCTGTCTTTCAACGTATCTCTGGAGCCTTGCAGTGCCCTCAACTTAACTTGCACTAATTAAATCCCCAGGGAAGACCTCAAGAGTGAATTTGTCCCAAGGCGCTCTTCAGGCTGGATAGCGTAAGCAGCCAGGAAGATTCACAAGGAATAAAGGATGCTGAGTAGAAAACAACTGGCAGTATGTGTGTGTTTGTGTGTGTGTGTGTGTGTGTGTTTGTTTGTGTGTGTGTGTGTGTGTGTGTGTGTTCAGGGGGATTTAAAAAGCAGACGTGACAGCCATCACTATAAGAACAAAAGGCTCAACCCAATCTTGACTTTTTGGACAGCTCTGTAGATAGCCCTGCCATATGCCGCCTCCAACAATAAAGAAACGTCAAAAATACCCCCAGAGGTAAGGAGTAGAAGAAATGTTCAGACACCCAAAGAATAATATTGCAAAACACGAGAGTCTTTTGCAGAGGGGAAGAAAAGGTCTTAAGAACCTGTGAGATGAATTTTGGTACGCTGTTAAATCAAGGAACCTTGTATGATAGGAATCCTCTCCCTTTCCCTCTTCTGACTCTTAGAAAAAAGCTGGGTCTCATGAGGAAAGGAGCGGCCTTACTTCTAGAACAGTGTTTCCCAACTTCATAAACCTTAAAAAGGGTGAATGTCTATGGTGATTCTCAATCATCCAGGTCATGCTTTTTCAAGAGGCAACAGGACTTTCTTGCTTATTTTTCCTTGAAAATATTTCCCTTCTCATCCAAGACGTTTCTTCAGTTCTGACTGAATGGTGGTGAATAGAAAGATTTATATGCTTCGCAGTCAAGCTGGCTGAGGGATTCTAGGAGCTGGAAGTCCACTCATGCTGGTTGAGCAATTCCAGGACTTGAAATCCACACATCCTGGTTGAGGAATTCTGGGAGTTGGAAGTTCACCCGTCTTAAAGTTGCTGAAACTAAGCAAAGTGGTCTAGCCTGTTAAACCATTCAAGAGAGGGTCCGGGAGGTTGAATCGATGCTTTAGGTCAAATCACACCATTGCTTCATGCTGCCCAATATTATCAACATCAGACTTCGAGAACCAGATGACTTGCAGACACACTGGGACTGCAATTCCCAGGATCCTCCATGAGTCTGATTAAAATACAAATCCTGGAAGACAACAAAGAATTCTAACATCCCTCCATCTCTTTCAAGATGCTATGATCGGAATGATGGATGATGGTTTGAACAAAATGATTCAAGGACAGAGTAACCCATTATAAATCTAATACTTTCCCCTCCCTCCTTTCCCCTCCATGGCAATGTAATGCAAGCAACACTTGAAAAAAAATATATATTTGCTAGGGGTACTTTAATTTATGGTGCCTGGGAATAAAATCTCATGAAGGATTTTGATTTGTTATCGGATAGGTAAGAGACATTAATTTTTCATGGCCCTAAAGCAGTAGATTAGGTGGATCTTGGTTGCCTAACAGAAGACCTTGTTGAGAAATTTCCAGCCAGGTCAGGAAGAGAGATCAATTGGGGAGTTAGCCTTGAGTCTTTGCACACCTGCAAGAGACCTAGGACTGACACTCTCTCCACCCAGTTCCATGGAGCCTTATCTGCCTGTTCCCAAGGGAAGGCAAGTAATCTGGGGCAATCTTTGTAATCTCCATAAAGTCACCAACTGGAATCTTTTACGAGTGAATTGGGTTTCTTGCTCCTGACAGACCCTTAGCAATGGACAGCAAAGCAGAAGGAGTTAAAAGACGGCCTTCTCTGAACTGTATTTTAGCCCAGCTATGTGCAACGAAGACAACTAAGAGAAGAAGACCGGGTAAAACATGGAAAGACAGTTGTTCTGCGTGTATCATTAAGGTTTTCAAAGGCAAACCACGCTGTGCTAACAGAACTGGAATTTCCCATTAGTCAAACTAGCAGCTGTGAACATTAATAAGATATGTGCTTAACAAAATCTCTAGCCCCCCTCTCTCGCTCCATCCTTTCCCTTCCCTGCTACAGAACCCGCTGCAATTACAGCCCTGTTCTTTCAGTGTGATTGGAGGAGGGGGGGAAATTGTGTAAAAAAACAAAAACGCCTGCCTTCCCTATAAGATTCACTGTAATGAGGTATGCTTAATTGAACATTTTACAAGGGCATTCTTATTTCTCTTTTTAATTAGGTACTTCTTCCCAAACAACATGGGACCGGAGGATGCATGCCGTTTATTAATGAAAGCGCCACCCATGAAAAGCAGCAAGGGGTTAAGGAAGCACCAAAGCAGGACTTTATTAGAGGATTTAGGAACCCATTCAGGCAAGGAAGAGGGGCGTCTTCATTTGGGGAGAAAGACCATCATCAGTAGCACCAGGAATGTAGAGATTGCGGTGAGGAATCAAGAAGGTGTTTCAAATAGGAGAGGTGAAATTGTGTTATTTATTATGTAGCACAATTATTTATATTCACTCCTAGGGTGACAAACAAAATTTATATTCACTCCTAGGGTGACAAACTTTCCAAAGTGGAGACCACAATGGAGACCACAAAACACAATCTATGATATTATCATGGGCATTTATGCATGGGATTGGGGACTGAGAAGACCACAATTTTAGTCCACCCTCAGCTATCCTTATTCCCTGGGTGATTTGAGTCAGTCACTTTCTCTAAACTTGTAAAACTATATGGAGAAAGACTTTGAGAAATGGGACAAAGGAATGTTGCCTAGGAAATGGTTAGAACTGGAGCATGGGAATTGGAATCCACACACCTTAAAGTTGTGGAGGTTGAGTAACACTGCCTTACAATAAAGTAGAATTGGTTGCGTTTCCTGTCTGGTCTACTTAGAAAGGCCAACAAAATCCCATCTACCACATAGGATTGCTGCTGAAGGAATAAAATTTATATTAGCCACTACTATTTTGGCAACACTAGGTGGTGTACCACAAAATGAAACAAAGGAAAATTAATACAAAAATTTAAAACAATGCATTAGAAAGAACACAGAAATGTACATATATGGAGGAATACCCTCTGGACCAATCAGGTAGAATTGAAATCAATTGAAAATAAAGGGAGGGCATCATCCAAACTTATTGTTGGATGCCCTGATGGCACAGTGGTTAGAATGCAGTGTTCTCTGCCCACAGTCTGGAGTTTGATCCTGACTGCCTCAAAGTTGACTCAGCCTTCCGTCCTTCTGAGGTTGGTAAAATGAGGACCTAGATTGTTGGGGGGCAATATGCTGACTCTGTGAACCACTTAGAGAAGGCTGTAAAGCCCTGTGAAGTGGTATAGAAGTCTAAATGCCATTGCTATTGTTATTATTATTCCACAATAAGAAAGAAGGCCTGCTACCTGCTACTGTCCAAGCCCCATGAAACTCTGAAGGAATTGTCAGCAGACCTTCATGACCTGACTGAAGCAAATGGGTAGAGTTTGCGGGATCACAGAATAAGAACGGATTTCAAGCATTACTTAATGCCACCCTCTGCAATGTGCAGGAACAGCAACTAAGCCATAGATGAGAGCTAGTTGAAGATATAACTGTGTCAAGGGCATGGTGGAACCTACTGCTCCATTACTCCGAAACTAGACTACTCATCATTTTGAGTTATCATTGGAAGGGCAGGTTATAACTGCTCAATCAATCAATCAATCAATCAATCAATCAATCTCATTTTGGTATCTTTTCAGAAGGAAGTTGATGGTAATCCTGGTGAGAATGGGTAGGCAGACTGGAGCAGTCTTTCCGCATGATTTTCCCCTGCTTTTCTTCCTCGATACTACCCACATTGGGCTTATGATGCCGGCAAGGGATGAGTCAGAATTTCTTCCAGGAATCAGGACTGGAAATAAATATTCAGAGGAAAAAAAAACCTTTTGATTAATAAGACATATTAAATAAGAGGTTAAGTTGAATTGCAACATGTCCTTTCATTTTCAATGATGAATCTTACAACAGGAAGTTCGAAGCCATGCTCTTCCTGTTTTCTTTCTCCCACATTTTTGGTGAGAACCAAACATCAAATTCTCTTTGGAGAAGGTGGGCCGATCTGCACCTGTATATTGTTTACACAACTGCTGCTAGCCTCATTAACCGTATGTGAATTTACTGTCACAAGATGTAAATATTTTGCAGATTTAGCTTCCTAAAATGAAACCTGCATGGTTCCTAATGTGGGTGTATATTTCCTCCAGGAGATAGTTTGAAAAACAAAAATCAGAAGCACTGAAAACCTTTTCCTAAACTGGTGGGCTACAGTTTCCACCATCCTTTGCCAGCATGACCAAAGACATCATCATTCAACACAGGAGGAGTGGCGGGGGGGGGCAATGCCATGTCAGGTGAGACTGTATTTAAAGTCCAATAATAATGGGAATCAGTCTACACAATGGGATAGTGGGCTGAGTGGCCTAGAAATTTAATAAATAAATAAACTCATAAATATTGCCATTTTTTTAGTTCAGGAAATGGAGGCAGAGCGTATTATTTCTGGTCTATAAACTGCATTGCAAACTTGCATTATAGCTTACATAAATTTACATAAAGCTTACATATAGACACAAAGCTTACACGATGACATAAATTTTACATAAATACAATGTAGCTGGGTGGAAAATTGCATCTTCCCAAAACATATCTTCTGTATATCTGGGGGGGGGGATATTTCCTGTGGAATACAGAAATCTTTGCTGCATCCTATTAGTTTACAGATGTCTTATGGGACTATGTTAGTAAGGTCACATTTATGATTTTTGATGTCAGCTTCAAGACTGCAACATATACAATCCACAGAGAGCAAACCATGAAAATCTAGTGCCATTGAATGTGTACACAAAATTTAGTTGGATCCTAAGCAGATTGTGAGCAGTAAACACTTGTCAGCTTTAAAGACCACTTTTGGTACGATGCTATTAAAAGTGGATAGATTTTCCCCCCAGATTTTGTAAACAGTCTGAATAATTTATGTTTACACTACCTCTTAATATACAAAGCCTCTATCCACATCTTACTTTATGTGACTGTTAATGCATATCATATAAGAATCATCTCTTTGGTATAGTCAAAGAGCCCTGATTTGATTTATCATGATATGAATTCCCTGGTTGTTTTAAGAAATAATTTTGGAAACCAAACCTTCCATTCAGATGTTGATTAGTATTGACACACATCAAAAGGACTTAGGGAGTTAATTGTGCAATCACAACTGCTATCTTCATGTGTGTACCACACCCTGCAGAACACCCCTGAGCTAACTGGACATTCTCAAAAGCTCCGAAGAAAAATATCCCCATTTTCCAGTAGTGAAAACAACATGGAAATTGTTGAAGCCTATTTTGTAATTCTACCTTTATTTTCTTTCTGATTCTGCTCTGACAGATGCAGAAGAAACAGTCTGGAAAAGTGAAAGGTGTGCATTATCCCATAAAAGGCAGAGGAGTTAAAATTTAAAATTCAGCCCCAGGAAAAGTTGACTTGTGCTAATTTTCACACATAGATTCATTCCTAGCTGTTTACATGCAAGTCCCTAAGAGAAAGAAGGGAGTTGAATGGGTCCTGAAACTATTATCATCTTTTATGCTTTCATCTGCAGATTTGTCATATGATATTATAAACATTTATGAGATGGTTGACTAATGCAACAAATTAAGCTCCATTTAAGGTGTGTATATTAATCGGAGCAGAATGGAATGCTGTGCATAGTCACAACCAGGAGCTCTGCTATTCTCAGTTATCTTCCTATCTTCACTGATGTTTCAAGGACCGCTTCTCTCCTCAGGCTTCCAGCTGGAGACCTTCCTACCTTTTGGTGGGTAGGACATCCTGAGTATCTCTGAGGAGCACAATTCCATGAAAATGTGGAAGCCTGGGATCTTCTTCAACTGTAATGTGCAACACATACCAAAACTCATGTCCCTTCTCAGGGTATTATAAAGAATAGGAAGTGGAAATCCATCACGGTCAAAAGAAGAGATATAAGGAAGGAGTTCCTGCATGCTTAGACTAGGCCAAAGTACTAGTCTAATCCAACCCTACAAATGCCTTTAAAATATAGATAGTCCTCCATTTATGATTGATTTCTTAGTGAGCTTTTGAAATTATAGGAGACCTTCACAAAGCTACTTTTCACTGGGTTTCAAAGTTTCTGTGACTGCCACCTCCCTCTCCATGGTCATGTGATTGCATTTTAGGTGCTTGGCAACTTGCCAGCACATACAGCTGTTTGGAGCATCCTGTGGTCACTTGACCCTGTTTTATGAGTTCTTGCTGGAAACCATGTTTATTTCCAGTTTCCTGCAAAAATGCCTATTGGGTACGATGAGTTCACTTAACAACTGTCATATTTGCTTAACACCTATGGCATTCAGTTAATGATCATGGCAAAAAAAAGTTATAACAACTTATAACCATAATTCCAGGCTCAATTACAAGTTGAGAACTGCCTGTAATTAAAATCCAGGGGTCTATTTCTCCCTTCCAGCCAATGTCCTTTGACTACCCCCTACTCCTCTGCTTTCACAATAACTTGACCTGCACACAAATTCAATAAGTGGAAATGTCCCATAACCTGCTAAGAAAACTTTCAACAGTAAAAATGCTCAATAAGATAAGTTGACATTCAAAGTTCAAGAGTTCTTAACATACTGAAGCCTGGGATTAAACACTCATTTAAGGCAACAGAGTCCATGTGTATTTAGGAGAAGTGCAGGGAGATTCACCCACAGAGCAAGGAAGGGCATATAACTGAATATTTGGTTAAGCAGAGTTCATGCATAGTACAAGTGTGCAAAAAAGAAGAAGAAGAAGAAAACACCCCTATTTGTATAAGAGATATATTTCGGGGGAAAAGGGGGAAGGGAAGCAACAACAGCTATTTATTTCTATCTCCTTGCAGAGGTATAAAAAGACAGGGAAAGTGTGCAGCATCTGGATTTTGCCATTCTTTTCCCCCCTTTCTTTCTGCATCTGGTTATATTTGCCATTTCTGCTGTCCTTTCTATTTTGCCCAAGTGCATGTGGTTAGATTCTGCGCAGCAGCACTGGGGATTTGTTGGAAACACGTGATTAATCCGTCACACCTATTTTACACAGTTTTACACAATTAATGCAGCAAACCCTTTTGCATTATTGCTCTTTTGCATTATAGTATTTAATGACCACGGGCCTCACCGTTTAAGGAGTGATGTTACTTATAAAAATAATAAAGGGGAAATAAAATAAAATAATAAAATAAAATAATAAATAAATAGACTGGTGGATAAAAAATACAAAGAGTCAGGTGGTGAATTTCCACGTTCACCTCTTCAAACTATATTCCAAAATTGAACAATATTTCACGACAAGGTTAATGCAAACCCGCTGATCAGAGTCCATCGCTTTTAGGTTATAAAGGAGCAGGGGAGGAAGAGTCCCATGTGTGACCTGAGAGAAATGACAGCATGTAGCATATCAGAGTGTTTCTATTCCACAGAGTGTCTCTGTTCTGCTGTTTGCTATTTTATTTGTTGCTTTTGACCCACTACTTCCCTTTTACACGCTGGAATTTTTTTTTCTAGAATCAAGGAACTACAGGACAACTTTCAGTAACTCTCTGATTACTGCTTAAGACAACTTCTCTGCTTCCATTAGTTGTAATCAAATCATGTTGATCAGCGATGTGCACTTTTAATTAGTTGTGCTGGAATTGAGACATGTACTTAAGGGACAACTGGATTCAGGTGCAGATTCAATAAGCCTATGCAAGTGTTGCACTGAGTCCTGATACTTTTGTGCTGATTGTGCCCACTGGGGATGATGATCCAGAGAGGGGAGGAAATAAATTCTCTCTATTTTTTTTTTTTTGTCCTCTCCAAATGGGATGAAGGGAGGAGAACTGAGAGCGGAGGAATTAGTAGCATTTTGATTCATTCCCTTTGGAAAGCCAGAGAAATTTTTTTTCTTGATGTTTCTCCCCTTCTCCACAGCCCCTGTCATGATCTAGTCCATTGACCATCTCAGCCTCTCTTTTGCCAGCTTCTTCCCCATCCACACCAAACGGTCTCCCTTCAGTTTGGTTTTTTTTAGAGAGTTACCTTATTGATAGACAATGTCCTGACCCCCTTTATATAATTTTTCCCCATGTCCCCATGAGTTGGAAAGCATAAAAAGTGCTCCATTTGTCGTTTAGAAGTGGAATGCCTTTGCATATCCATTATCATGATAGCGTTGAGCATTTGCATTTTAGTGAAGGTTGTGCATAGACGTTCACATCTATAGAAGAGTGACTAGAAACACATTGTGCTGGGGAAAGAGGAAAAATGAACAACTAAAATGATGACAGCAGATTGATGGAACCTCTGTTTTGCAAGAAGTCGGTCCTACAGTTACGCCTTTACAATTTTAAAACAAATAAAATGGCCTGAGGAGAAGATATTTCTGGAGCAAATATAAAGATCTTGCATTGCTGACAACTTCACACAAATCGCAATTCTCTCTCTAACCTGTTTTTTTAATTTTTATTTTTTTAAACCTTGCAATTTGCTCTGCCTACATAACATGCTACACTATATATTATGGCTGAAACTGATGGCATACTTCATATGTCTTACCAAGATCAAGGTTGGGTTTCCAACAGTCAGCTGAACCCCCAAGCCAGCCACTCTCATTTTCATCTAACATGTTGTGTGAGTCCAGCCACCAGTAATGAAGTAGTAAGCACTGTGTGAATGTAAACAACCTATTTTTCAGGGAACCCAGAACTTCATCTGAATGACTGCTGGCTTGGCAGAAGATTGAGAAGGTTGAAAACCACAATGACAATGATCAAGACTGGACTAATGTGCAATTATCCTTTTAATATCTTTTTTTTCCTTTTACAGGGAATTCTATGCATGTTTTGCATTGGACCTAAGTCCAAACACTTTACTGTTTTCATGTATTTTTTTTTCTCAGAATAACAGGAGAGGAACCAAAACAGAGATTCAGTTGTCACAAGACCTCTGTAGATTATCCACCTTTTAATTAGGACACTCTTTCTTCTCCAGCCTGAGCATCCTCTAGATAAAAGGGTGACTCCAAAAATTCACAAGAGTAGTTGGTCAATCTACGAATTCTGGAAGTGATACCTGGAAGCTGCCACCTATATACCCTGTTTTCATTTCATTTTGATATTAGGATGATAAGGCTGGTTTCCATGGGGATGGGGAGAGACATTTGAAATCCAAGCTCTGTCTCCAACCTCTGATCTAATGACACATTTTAGAACCAGTTATAGCATTTTTAATTTGTGTCTAGTCTTCCTAAAATACCAGCACACCGTGCTTTGGAATTAGGTCATTCTGGAGTTTCCTAATGCCCAACTGGATCACCAGGAGCTTTGAAATCAGTATCAAAGGCCCTACAATGACTTAAAATCTGATACGAAGGAACTAGGACAATAGAACTTCTTCCCCATGGAGAGGTGTCCGCTCCCATTTTGTTCTTCTTTTTAAAGCATGAACTATAAGCTTCCCTGCTGTACAAATCTTGTTTGAAAAGTAAAATATTCCTAGCCTAATTAACAACCCTGGTTTTTGCTAACGAACTTCCTTCAACATATGAACCAGATACAATTCTGCTTAACGGTTCCAGATCAGTCAAGACTGGCTAGGTCCTCCCACCTTGTTTCTACAGGTCAGTAGATATAGTTAGCTACAGATATTTTGGGATTGCAAGTCATGGTATTCATAGCAAGTCTGGATTTTGCCTACTCTGGGTGGCAACTTGGGAATTTCAGTTCCAAAACATCTGGAACGCAGGTGTTTTGGGAGGACTCACCTGTAAAGCAAGCTTTTACACCTGGGCAGGAAAAACCAAAGGTACAAGTACAGATTATTTATTTATTTATTTTTATTTTATTTATTTTGTTTGGACTTATATGCCGCTCCTCTCCGAAGACTCGGAGCGGCTTACAACATATATATAAAACAACAATTACAATCTAAGTCCAAGCAAAAAATATATAAAAAATAAAACCCCACACATATTCATCAGTCACTCAACAGCCCACAATCATCCCCAGGCCTGCCGGCAAAGATAGGTTTTAAGATTCTTTCAGAAGGCCGGGAGAGTGGGGGAAACGCGGACTTCAGGGGGCAGTTGGTTCCAGAGGGCGGGCGCCACAACAGAGAAGGCCCTCCCCCTAGGACCCGCCAGACAACATTGTTTTGCTGACGGGACCCGGAGGAGGCCGACCCTGTGCGCTCTCACTGGTCCTAGGGAAGTATGTGGCAGAAGACGGTCCTGTAAGTATCCTAGGTGAAACGTAGCTTAAAAACAGTAACTGTGAGAAGGACTTTGGAGTCCTAGTGGACGATCACTTAAACATGAGCCAGCCGTGTGTGGCAGCAGCCAAAAAACCTAATACAATTCTTGGTTGTATAAACAGGCATAGAATCAAAATCACATGCAGTATTAGTACCACATCATAAAGCCTTAGTAAGGCACATCTGGAATACTGCATCCAGTTTTGGTCACCATATTACAAAAAAGATGTAGAGATTTTAGAAAAAGTGCGAAGAAGAACAGCTAAGATGATTAAAGGCCTGAAGACTAAAACATATGAAAAACAGTGGCAAGGTTTGGGAATGGCCAGTGTGGAGAAAAGAAGGACTATGAGGGACATGATAGCAGTATTCCAGTATTTGAGAGGCTTCCACCACAGCTTTAAGTTCCACTTTGGATGTCTGTTTTGTCAGAATCAGTGCAGAAAGTAAAAGCGGCTATGCTGCATCTACTAAATAGCAGCATTCCACCTAGCCAAACCTCCTTGAAATAGGATATTAAACAGGATCAGGTCTCATGGGTACTTGAATTGGATTTATCCATGGAATAGCAGGCCTGTAAGCTAGAGAAAGAAGGGGGAAAGTCCTTGAAGAAAGCAATGGCAAACCATTTCCCTAATGTTGTCAAGTAAATTACATGTTGTTGTATCTGGCCCTTCTCAGCTTAGTAAAGTCCACAGAAATATTTCTTTAAGAGTTTTATTTAACATAGTTCAAGAGATTCACTTCAAAGCAAGCTGCTGGCATTTTGTTTGCGGAACGGCCAAATCTGACTTATTTACATTCAGCTTAAACATGCTCTCCCCCCTTCCAATTAACTCACTCTTTATCTCTCAGGTTGTCCAAGATCTCATTAATCTTCCGTACATTCCAAAAACACCAGAAAACTGAGTTCAAACGAACTTCTCAAGGTATCAGGCTACTCCTTGATATTAACGTTGCTCGTGACAAAGAATTAGTCCCTCCTCTACCTTCTAATATAGTTTCCGATACGTCACTTCCCCCGTGGCTTCCTTTTTCCACGTAACTGAAACCTCCTCCTATCAAACCTTCGGAATCTCGGATCAAGCCATATATTGTCCTGTTCCAAGTCTGACTCTTCGCTTTGAGAGTCTGACCCAGACTGCATGCAAATGTCCTCCCTGTCTGTCTCTGCTGCCGGGAGGGGAAAGCACCCAGAGGGGCCTGGTTGCTCCTCCTCATCTTCTGACATTTCCCAAGCTGGTCTAGAGACACCCACAACACATGTCCATCAACTTTTTACTTTTACATAATAGTATAGCCAATAGTATATTTTTTCCTATATTATTTGTTTAGGTATTTTTCTATTTTACATTATAAACTAATAAAAAGGACAATCTGAATTATAAAAAAAGTAAATTACATATCCATGTAGTCACCTGGAGCTTTGACGTAATTGCTACAGAATGGCACATGTGTGGGGAAAATCAGATTTCAGATGATTGGGATTGTTTCATAAAGAATGTGGCCTTGCAGCTAATAGGGCCTGTGGTAAATGTTATAAGAACATTCCCATAGCAACCCCTGAATCTCAAGATGCAAATGTTTCTTCTAAGAAAGACCATTGTTCTCTGCAGATAACAGAAGGGCAAGAAGTAACCTGAGATCTATTACGTTATTAGTTATGAATATGCATGCATGCATGCATCAGTTTTACCTCATTTCTGAAATGTATAAATATGAGTGCATCTCTTTATCTGCAGAGCTGTTTCTCCTTCTCTTCTTCTGGAGAAGATCACCTCCAGTATGTATTGGCTAATAAACATTAAACTGAGCCTTGATTGTTTGCTTTGGCTCCCGAGTTTTGATTTTACAAATGCTAAGCCCAGGTTTTTGTAATAATAATAATAATAATAATAATAATAATAATAATAATAATAATAATAATAATAATAATAATAATAATAATAAAGTTGGAAGGGACCTTGGAGGTCATGTAGTCCAACCCCCTGCTCAGGCAGGAAACCCTATACCATTTCGGACAAATGGCTGTCCAGTCTCTTCTTAAAAACATCCAGTGTTGGAGCCTTCACCGCTTCTGGAAGCAGGTTGTTCCATTGGTTAATTGTTAGAATAGAATAGAATAGAATAGAATAGAATAGAATAGAATAGAATAGAATAGAATAGAATAGAATAGAATAGAATAGAATAGAATAGAAATGAAATACAGAATAGAATAGAATAGAAATACAGAATAGAATAGAATAGAATAGAATAGAAATACAGAATAGAATAGAAATACAGAATAGAATAGAAATACAGAATAGAATAGAATAGAATAGAATAGAATAGAATAGAATAGAATAGAAATGAAATACAGAATAGAAAAGAATAGAATAGAATAGAAATACAGAATAGAATAGAATAGAATAGAATAGAAATACAGAATAGAATAGAAATACAGAATAGAATAGAAATACAGAATAGAATAGAATAGAATAGAATAGAATAGAATAGAATAGAATAGAATAGAATAGAATAGAATAGAATAGAAATGAAATACAGAATAGAAAAGAATAGAATAGAATAGAAATACAGAATAGAATAGAATAGAATAGAATAGAAATACAGAATAGAATAGAAATACAGAATAGAATAGAAATACAGAATAGAATAGAATAGAATAGAATAGAATAGAATAGAATAGAATAGAATAGAATAGAATAGAATAGAATAGAAATGAAATACAGAATAGAAAAGAATAGAATAGAATAGAAATACAGAATAGAATAGAATAGAATAGAATAGAAATACAGAATAGAATAGAAATACAGAATAGAATAGAAATACAGAATAGAATAGAATAGAATAGAATAGAATAGAATAGAATAGAATAGAATAGAATAGAATAGAATAGAATAGAATAGAATAGAATAGAATAGAATAGAATAGAATAGAATAGAATAGAATACTGTAGGATAGGATAGGATAGGATAGGATAGGATAGGATAGGATAGGATAGGATAGGATAGGATAGGATAGGAAAGTCATAGGGCTGGAAGGGACCTTGGAGGTCTTCTAGTCCAGTCCCTGTGCAAGATAGGAGACTTTATATCATTCTGGACAAGCACAACACAATTGCTGAGTTGGTATGCTATGCGATGCTGAAGCAAGTAAACCATTCCTTGTGTTGAAATAATAGACCACTTCATCTAATGACTGATCTTCCACTCTGCTGAACCATCCTTTGTCCAACCTCATTTTAGGCAACTCTTTTGTGTTGTGCGAATCCAACCAACAGGGGGAGGAGGGCTTTGATCTTGGGCCGGTCTCCCAACTCTGTTCTCCTCTCCATCACATCTTCTACTTTTGTCACTAAGATGGTGTCAGACCTGATTCCATGGCACCATTAGTGCCAACAGCAGCCTGATTCCTTGGCAGAGGGCTTCACGTGGAAAATATCTGGAATAAAGTGCTGGCAAAGAGATACATTCTATCTCAGAAAAGTTCAGATGCTAGCAGATTGTGATCAATTAAGAGGGAAAGGTGCACTTTCGGGGCAGCTTCTCACCTAGATAACACTTGAACAGATGGAAGCTGATAAAAGCTTTTGGTAATGGAGGACATGACCAAAATGAGAATGTGGAAATGAAGTATTTCTCCCACTGAGAGCATAATAAAACAATGATGCCTATCCACTGACCCAGATCTGGGAAGCAATAAAATTTTCTCTGAGTCTGTGGAAATAGTTCAAATGTCTTTCGAGGTTCATTAGGGCTCTGACAGTTGAACAGGGGGCCAAGAGGTATTTTGCTCCCCCTCCCCACATTTATTTATGATCTCTCCTCCCTTGCATGAAGACAGATCTGCTTGCTACTTTTTTGTGCAGTGTCTGTGTGTTTTTTTTTTAAAATAGTGCAGCCGAAGCATAAAGAAGCAATGTCCAGGGGTTTGGCTGTGGCAGGGTCAGGGTCATCTGTCATTGAGTGGAGGGGTCAAAAAAGGTAAGAAGGAGGCTCTAATGGTGGGATTGAAGCCCTATCACTTGTTGATGTCTGTTCTCTTTTCAAAAATATTTCCCACTTTTTCCGGGGAGCTGTGAGAACCTTAGCACCACATGGCACAAAGCAGCTGCTTTATGCAACCATTGGCCAGCCCTGCAAAAGATTGCCTTAATTTTTTAATTAGGGGAGAGGCAAATATTCCCCATGATGTGTTCACTGGTTTATTAGAACGATCTTTCAAAAATCACATTATTAATGGGGCATCTGTTGGAAAGGCATGTTTGAGAGAGAGGTTTCGGAATGTTTGGAATTGGGCAACATTTGGGAAGGGCAGAGACAGCTTTGCGATAAGTGATACCAAGTGTGTCGTAGGGATGATGGAAGGACAACATTGTGATGGGGCAAAAGACCTGTGTGAATTGGGATTAGTGATTTTTAAGCCTCAGTTATATGGTAGTTTTCACTGTTCTTTTTTAATTTCTTTTTTTTTAATTTGATGATTGTTCTGTGCCATGGAGAGTTTAGTGTAAATTGATGAGGTTGTAACTGGCCAAGTGTCTTTTGCCTGCAGTTGGAAGAAAGGATATAAATAAATGAATAAGCAGAACAACCAATCAGCTTCATGGTGTTGTAGCTGTCTGGAGCTTTTCAGGCCAGGTCTGGCAGAACTACTCCAGATGTTTTTCTTGAGGCCCCCTACAGTATATTCTAACTTGACTTCTCTTGCTTAATCTCTTAAACACCAAACATATTATTGTTTCCCCCTTTTTTTCCCCTGAGGTTCAATATTTACAATCCTCTGTCTCTGGATTACTCTAGCTTTTAAAGGGTGTCTTTGTGCTGTCTTAAATAAGATTAATGGAATTATTTACTAAATGGTTAATTATTAACAATTGAAGGAGGGTGATGCACCCCATCAGGCAAAATACGTGAAGTCTGGCCTTGGTAGCTGGGTTCCCGAGACGTGCATTCCACTCTCAAAATCAATATCATACTTCAAATGTCCTCAGGCTTTCCTTTTATTCCTTTCCATTTTGTTTTTCTTTCCTGTTCTTCTTCTTTTTCACTAAGGACAATCTCCTGCAGAGTCTCTCTCTTGCCTTCCTGAAGCTCCTTTCTTCTGTAAGTCCAACAAGGGCTTCCTCACTGCTGCTGCCCTCTGAAATTCTGTCAGGGCCCCTTCTGGGGCCCTGCCATTCTGAGGGAGGGGGAACATCCTTTGCATACTTTCACTTTTGTTGTAACCACATGGAAATTAGGGAGGGGGATCATTTTCGGAGACGAGATGGACACCCTCTCAGCTGGTTCCAGCCTGACTCCAAGGTTGCTGGGCCCTGTGGATGACCCATTATGAAGCTTGTACCTCAGCGCTCTCAAAACAAGCTTGTGGCCCTGCATTGGCTGTCAGTGAACTGGTCAATGGGATTTAGGGCTGGATTAGGATGAATAGCTTTGTGCTTTGCTTGGGGCCATCAGATTCTGTCTGTCTTTACTGCAAACATTTTCTCTCAGTAAAAGTTCTTTTGATAACCACATGGAGTCAAGAGTTACGATTACCTGAGAGGGTTAGCTGGGGCAGGTTATTTCAGACTCTCTCAAAAGTGGGCTCTCCTGTATGTGGTTCCTCGCTTCATTGGAAAAGCATAGTTCTGCTCTGCAAGAGGTGTTTTCAGGCAGCCCAGAGAGTTTCTGATTAGTATTTCTTGCTCTTCAAACATCTCTTCCTCTGCCTGGGAGATTCTGGTAGGAATAGGATTTTAACAAAAGCTGGAAAAGGAGGCTTAAGAAATAACTGACTCTCCAAAACAGAAGGAATTAAAAAGTCCAACCTGCATATACACGGCCTTACATATCATTTTGGGGCCTTTATTTTCCCTCCGAACACTCTCCCTCATAATCCAACATGGTGTAGTGGTTAAGGCACCAAGGCTAGAAACCAGGAAACCATGAGTTCTAGTCACCAGCTGAGTGATTTTGAGCCAGTCGATCTAGCTCAGCTCTATCTCAGGAAGGAGGAAGTAGCAAACCATTTCCAAAATCTTAGCAAGACAACTGCTGGGACAGTCCAGGAAGTTGCCAGGGGTCAACACTGACTCTAACACACCATAAATAAATAAATAAAATTAAGCAGCAGGGTTGTGCATAGTTCCAGATTTCCTCTTTAGAGGAAAAAGTGATCCAGATAACAGGTGGGCAACACACTTAGCATTTGTCACCACTTCCTTAAAGCAACAATGTTTTCTGGAGATGGTGTGACTGTTGCCCTGACAGCTTAAGGCTCAGAGCTCAGAAGAGTTCAAAAAAGGCTAAATTTTCTTAAAAGCTGCTGTGAGGTGCGATGTGCACCATGTGACACTTAGATGACTTTGCCTGACTCTGAGAAACTCAAATAGGGTCCGACACTTTTTAGGTATTGGATGGGAGACTGCTAAGAAATGCAGAAGCTATAGGCTAGACGTGGTAGTTGAGAAATCATTCCAAAAGAAGACAATGCTGAAGCCACTTCTCTATGGCTATCAAGGTCACTGAGTTTTTCTGAATACATTCAGTACCACGGACAGCTCACCGGAATGTTTTATTGTGCTGTTAACACGAAAGTTGTCACTCCAAACCCAAGGAGCTGAACTGCAAAAAAGCATTAACTACTAGAGCTTGGCAGAATTAGCAGTGACAGGAACAAGGCTATTAAGAAGGATCCGTGGAAGAAGTTGATAGTGTTACAAGACCTTGGTAGCCAAGAAGACTGCAGGATAAAACAAGGCTTTAAAAAGTTGGACAACCAGTCATATCCTGTTCTCGGGATTTTGTTGTTTCTAAGGTGATCTTTCTTGAGGAGATGCTTTGTCTTCCAGACCCATCTCGCCTACCTTCTCATTTCCCCTTTCTCAGCCTCAGTGAGCAACTGGCAGAGGGATAATCTTCCACCCCTATGCAGAAGCTGTGCCTGCCAAGAAAACCAAAGTGTCTGAATGGGGATAAGTGTTGTTCATCTCCTGGAGGACATCCAAGGGTCTTTTCCTTCAATCTTGGTTGAATAAAAGTGTCTTTCTGCATTTCAACAATGGTATAAAAATTCAGAAAAACAGGTTTTGTACCTGTTCTCCAGAATTCTGCACTGAACTTATTGTGTAGGAGACAAAGCTAGACCTCAACTGTTTTCTGCTACCACACATTCTTTGTTTATTATCAGGTGAGAAGTTTTATCATACAAAAGAAGCTGGCAAAGCAGCTGACAGAATTTCTCTGGAGGAATCATGTTCAGTGAGTGGATCACATAAGATGGCCACAATTCCTGATCATTGTAGAAATGAAGACTAACAACCCCTTAAAGCTCATACTCCAAATCTGGACCAGCTTCAGATATAATTCCTCTTCCTTGAAATGGAAGAAAAGGCAGCCAAAAGCTCATCCTATTCTAGCGATGCAGAAATTAGCAGGTTGAAGTCCAAAGATGGCGTCCATCGCTAAAGATTGAGATTTCTCAAAGGCAAAGGGATAGGCAGAAAAAGAACTCAATCCTTATGGAGGCTTTTTTGGGGGGGGGGAGAAAGATTGATGTATTGGCTTTCATGATGTTCCTCTCTTTTGAAAGAAAGCAAGGAAGCAAATTCTCTTTCATAAAATTGAATGTGGAAGAGTTGGGGGGAAAATGCAGGAGAATTAAATGCACAGTGTTCAGCTATCCTTCTGGGATTTCAAACATTTATTTATGCTGCTGTAAGCATGCAGTAGCCTAATCCTGATTAAAAACATCATTCACGGGTGTTTTAAAAAGAAGATTTGGCTTAAAGTGCTTCTGTCATTCATAGACCCTGGTGCAGAGGCTTTAAAAAGGGCGGCGGGGGGGGGGAAAGCCTTCTCCATTTGGAAGAAAAGAAAACCTTCTCCTCGTGAGTATGTGTGCTTGTGTGGGTGTGTATGTGGGTGTAAGAGAAATGTTTAAAAGGAAAGTTTCAGCTCTCCCATTCTGTCTGCAGGAGAATAAGTCTGAATCATCCCCTTTCTATGCTTATAATCATGTAAACAAAAAACAAAACACACAAAAAAACCCCAGCTTTCTGGTATACTTTTAATAGGGAGCTGTTAATGGTCAAGGATGGGACTAAATGTCTCCATTTCTACTGCTCTGCCACACAATTTTTGCATAAAAATGCTTGGGTCTTTTTCTGAGAAAAGAACAGCTCACCACTGAAAATGGTTCATTTGTTGCAGGACCTGGATAATCCTGTAAACTGCATCGTAGGGGGCTGGGCCTGAAGAGGGACTGTGGAGTCTGTGGGCTCACCATCCCTGCTAGAGTGCAAAAAAGAAAAAAAAATGCATCCAGCTCCTTCCAAAATTCCTTTTTATGGGCACGCATGACACACAGATAAGGGGACACATGGGTGCATCTGCCATCATGGCATTTTTTGAGCCCCTGGTGGATGCCTCCAGTCACCAGCCTGGGGGAACAACTGGGCAGACCTGGCTGGGGACAGAGCAATAGTGGAATCTGGCAATGGAAGCCAACGGATAAAGTGAAAAGACTTGGAACTGTTGACTAAGGATGTGCAATTTCTCATAAGGACCATATTTGGACATGGAATGGTCTGCTGGGAGGGAGGCATACACTCTGGAAATGAGATTTGCCTAAGTCCTAAGACATCAAAGGGGGCTGGGTTGGGTTACAAACTCCTTTGGATATAATATAATCTAAACTTTATTTTCATCCATTTACTACTATCATTCCCCAGGGATATGAGAATTCTTTCCTTGCTGGCAAACTGGAAATTACTAGCTGGCATTGCTTTTAAATAGGGCTACCTCAAAGACTTCTGGGGTCTTATAGACCTTGTCTTATAGAGCTGCACTTTCATTTAGGCACACATATCCAAAGCATAAGCCATGATAGTTGATATACTGTTTGTGTGATACTCTTTAAATGCCATAAAATCCAGGGGTGTCACCACAACACATCAGCATGGTCATGGGATCTCCCCTCCCCATCCTCCTCCTCCTCCTCCTCCTCCCTCTTCCTCCTCCTCTTCATAAGAAAACTAAATTAGGATTTGATACTCATGCTTGTATTTCCACCTCCCCCCCTTTTTTTTGTTCTAGGTCAGTCAAGCTGGTTCATGAAACCTGGAATGTGTTCTTTTATATCTGCCTCTCTCCATTTATTGCCTGTTATCTCTCTCACTCTAGCCTCCAGCAAGGTCACCACAGCGTCCAAATGCCTGTTGACCATATTGCTTTAGCTTCAGTAAACTTAGTCCCCATTTCCAGGACTTCCACCAGATGGGAAAGGATCCATGAGATTGTTCTCCATTCTGGCAAGCTCATTCCAGAAGTGTCCAGTATTTCACTGGAGCAGATATCCTTTCTCTCAGTGTCCTGCAACTGATCTGCAGCTGTTCCAAGCTGTCTTGAGCAGGGTTACTTTGGATTTCTCTGGGTTGTCTCTGCACTGCTTTCCATCTGCTGTATTACTTCCACATTTAATTATTTACCGTGGTCTGTGTGGGTGGCGGTACAGAGGCAATTATCCTTCTATTGAGCTACTTGACTCCAAAACTGACACAATTAAAAAGGGGAGGGAGAGAGGAAATCCCTCAGATGACATCTGCCTTGCCAGCAGCAAAGCTAAGAGACTTTGAGGGCAACTAGGGAAGGTTGAGCCACAGTTTTGGCATCCCTTTCCTACCTACTCAAGCTACAGATTCACTCAGTTTCCCCTGTCCTACACAGAACTACAAGTCAGCTTATGGCTGGAGTGGGAAGACCAGAAGTTCACATTTCAGGTTGTTAAGAAGATTTGAAAGAATGGGGCTATAACCACCAAGTTCTTAATCTTGACCCTCTTTGATCCAGCAAACCTTCATCTGTTGATGCAGCAAGAGATGGGAGTTGGGGAAAATGTGGAGTTTATTACCATGCCTGCCATCTTGGCTTTTTGAACCATACCCTGCAGACACCTCTGACAATGGCCAATGCAAGCACCACCTTCATCTCCTCCCCACTCATCTTGAAATTAGGTGGTAGAGATGGCCACCAGATTCTGGAGAACATCATGAGGATGAATAAGGATGATAGGCAGGAAGAAAGCCTTGCCTTAGCTGCATTGCACTCAACTGAACATGGAAACATTTCCTTAGATCTTCATCATGGCTTATTCATGCGCACCGCCTAAGAGATAGCCAGAAGTCTCCTCCCCAACCTGCCACTCTGCTTCTTATTGCCCTGAATCTTCTCCTTGTTCAGTTATCAGATCTGGATGGAAGAGATTTATTGAGCTATTAGACTCTCTGGGCAGTGTATGCCTTAGGTAACAACTCAGAGTGTATAAAGAACGGCAGTCATAAATATAGTCCTGGGATGTGATGACATGAGGATCTTTATCTTTATACTTGAGATCACTTACTTGACTCATGGGATCTGCCTGCCTCATCTACCTTGGGGCCAAGAGGCTGTTTTATTCCAAAGGCTGCTTGTTTTGTACATTTCTCTGACTGTGCAGATACAGTCTCTTCCTTGTGTTACAAACCACTTTTTGGGGAAAAAAATTGGCTATCATTCTACTCTTCATACAATCAGTGACTTGAGCACAATACATGCCAGAGGCAAGGGAAGGTTGGTAGGTCTGGAAGCAGCTGAGAAACGCTCATCTCCTTCCCATCTCCATTTCTTAAAGTTTTTGTCAGCTCAGCAACTGAGGAGTGTTCAACAAGTCTTGGATAATACCATGTCTAAAACCTACTCCAGAGAGCAGTCTAATTGTCCCAGTCTGCACCATGGGTAGTTTCCAAAGTGCAGGCCCACAGATGGCAAAAGCAGCAGTCTAGGCAAAAATATATCACATGGGCTAGATAGTTTCCCACAGGTTTTGGCTCAGCTGGAAAACTAGCCAAAGGTGGGCAAATGCTTCTTTCAGAAGAAGTAACACCCAACTTTGTGTGTTAGGTTGCCTTCTGTCCATGAGAAGTACTGTTTTGTCCAGGGATGCTGCAGGGCATGGACCAAAAAAGTTAAAATAGTCACAGTAGTGCAATCACACATAAAAGAATAGGCAAAGTTTTGATTGCATCTTTGAGCTGCCAGTGTGACTTTGGACCACACCTTATGGACATTAACTGGATGAGAATTTGATGAATACATCTAATCCATAACTGCAACCAAATGCATGTTCTGGATTTTCTCACCTGGCTTGGCTTATGTAAAAAAAAAAGGGGGGGGGGAGGCAGAGTGAAACTTTATATCATGATGAATCTCCCTCCCAAACACTTAAACAATCATTCTGGAAGATTCATGCAGTTGCTGAAAAAGGAAAAGAGATAGAATAGAGTGAAGGATGAAAAGAAAAGGTCTTGGCTGGGGTCAAGACAAAAACTACAATTAAGATTTATGCAGAAGTACAAATTAAATATAGTGAACATGATTACTTTCTAGTTATCTATAATAGTTTTTCCCTTGAAAGCATTTGGGGGAAAGTTTTTAGGGAGAGGTATGTGTTGTGGGAAACCAGATTCTACCTCCCTACCATAGCCAGGGATCTCATTATAAGTTCTGAAAATTGCATTCTCATTTGTTGAAGCCTTTTGATCATTGCATAGCACTATCAGATACACGAGTGCTTAACTGGATAGAAAGGGATGATCAGTGCCAGAGATTGGATATTTGTGCCCCATGTAACATGGGAAGTCTCTATTTTTACCTGGAGTAAAGACATCCAAAGTTAAAATGGAGAGAGAAAGGAAATATTAAAGGGTGACTAAGTAGGGACAAAAATAAATGTGACTGGGCAGGGAAGTTAATAAGCACTATTCTTATTTGTTCTTGGTGTCATCTGCTGAATCTGACACTCAAGAAGAAGCTCCAGATGAACCTGTGGTATGTCAGCCTCAGGAGAATTACATGAGGCTGATCAAACACAGACAACACCTGAGCAGCTGGAAGACTCAGAGGAAGAGGGGAAAAAAATCTCCCAGCCCACACATCTGACAAATAATGAGGAGAGCAGAACAGAGAAGGTCTATTAGGCTCCTCACCAAACAGAGAAGTAACCCTTCTGATTAGGGGCAGCTGGCTGGAGTTTATAAAATGTTTATGCTGTGCCACTGTTCTCTTTGCTGGAAACAATGTCTGACATCTGGAGTGTATGTGACAATCATGTGTGGATTCTGCTTCTTGGACCTCTGATCTTTGGACTGACCAACCACCTTGAAATCTTCCATTGATTCAAGATGATTCTTCAGCATGCTCCACTTCTCAAAGCAAACCTTGTAGGCTAGCTTTGCTTCATTTACATTCCCTGTTTTACTGTAAATTCCTCATCCTAGTAGTAAACTTGATAATCTCTTGAAAAACTGCATCTGCATGTGTTTGGCTGATGTTTGCACCAGGACACCTTGCAAGAAAGTGATGATTAGTTTGCTAGATGCTCTACATCAGTGGTGGTGAACCTATGGCACGGGTGCCAGAGGCGGCACTCAGAGCCCCCTCTGTGGACATGCGCGCCGTTGCCCCAGTCCTAGGCCTTCAGCTGGGTTTTATAAAACCTTTTCACTTTAGGCCTCTGCCGCCATGTGCAAAAAAAAAAAAAGAAGAAGGTTCAATCTTGCAAAGTTGGAATTGATTGATTGAACTTTTTAGTCCCACCCAGTCTGCCGTTACCACTGCAGCTATGCCCACCCAATGAGCCACACCCACCCGGCACTCAATGATGCATAAGTGGTTTTGGGTTGCAGTTTGGGCACTCAGTCCCTAAAAAGTTCGCCATGACTGCTCTACATACTCATTCCCCCTGGGATAGCAACGTCACATTGAAAATAATCTCAGGGAGACTTTTGAAATAGCCTAAGGGTTCTTTCTGAACCTACTGTCAACACCGATTTATTTCACATATTTGTGCCCATTCTCAATAACTCTAAGCAGCTTAAAAGTTCAAGTCTTCAAGTTGGGCTCGCCCATGTGGTTTTCTTAGAAACAGCGTGGTGGGGTTTTAATCCACTCTTATTTAAGCAAAAAGATGACTTTCCAGACTTTTACCAGTCAGTGTAGCCAGCCTGCCCTTCAAAAGATGCTTCCCCCCCCTCCAGTTAAGATCACTGATTTCTCCTCCCAAAGGATTAGAAAAGCAGAAGTGGGGGACTCCTGACGACGCACAAGCACTCCTGCAATGCCAGCCATTCCTCTTTTCACCCAAACAAAGGTGTTTTTCCCACTCAGAAAATAAACCTTGCTTTTATTTTCCTGAAATTCAAGGAGAAATACTGATATGGGGAAATTCTCCAGTGATGTGAAAGTACTGATCATCTTGAATATTCCTGATGGATACATAAACTGTTCACCACCCTCCCTTCCAACAACAGAAATCCTGAAGCGAAACAGAAAAAAAATCAGAACATAGAGAGGTTTATTCTGTATAAATCATAGCTATGTGCCCTGGATTCTCCCCCCCCCTTTTGTATAAGGCTTGGTAGTATTTATGGGTTGAAAGCAAGCAGGTCTTTGGGATGGTGTGTGCTTAGTTGCTAAACACAAAGCAACTCCTATAAAGTTAATTATTTTCTTTGTATTGCATGTGCGAATCCAGGCATATCTTAAAGCTTTAGTAAGACCACACTTGGATTGCTGTCTCCAGATTTGGTCACCATAATATAAAAAAGATGTTGAGATTCTGGAAGGGTGCACAGAAGAGCAGCAAAAATGATCAGGGATCTGGAGGCCAAAACATATGAAGAATGGTTGAAGGAATTGGGTACATCTACCGGTAGTACAGTGAAAAGAAGGACCCGGTGACATGATAGCAGTCTTCCAATATTTAAGGGGCTGCCACAAAGACGAGGGGGTCAACCTATTTTCCAGGACAAGAAACAACAGATGGAAACTTATCAAGCAGAGAAGCTACCTAGAACTAAGAAGAAATTTCCTAACAATGAGAACAATTAACAAGTAGAGTGGCTTGTCTCCGAAGTTGTGGGTGCTCCATCACTGGAGGCTTTTAAGGACAACCATTCATCTGAAATGGTATCGGGTCTCTTGTTTGAGCAAAGAGTTGGGCTAGATGACCGCCAACGTCCCTTCCAATTCTCTTATCCCAGTGATAGCGAACCTTTTAGAGAGCGAGTGCCCAAACTGCAACCCAAAACCCACTTATGCATTGTTGGGTGTGTGTGGGTGTGGCCCATTGGGTGGGCATGGCCCATTGGGTAGGCGTGGCTGCAGTGGTAATGGAAGACTGGGTGGGACTAAAAAGTTCAATCAATCAATTCCAACTTTGCGAGATCTTTTTTTTTCCAGCGAGAAGTTGAAATTGACTGATTGGGTTTTATAAAACCCAGCTGATGGCCTAGGACTGGGGCGATGGCACGCCTGCCCACAGAGAGGGCTTTGAATGCCGCCTCTGGCACCCGTGCCATAGGATTCACCACCACTGTCTTATCCTGTTATCTTTCTTGCTTAGGGCCAGTCTCTAACTGGCACAAAATACAGGTCAGAGACTGTAACTGGAAATTTTCCTCTTGTGACATGAAAATGTTAAACACTTGCCCGTATAAACCATGAAGCAGTAATGATGGCATTTATGTTACATAAATATCAAGCAGTAAAAGCTAAGCTTCCTCCTTCCACTAGCTTCCTTGATAAAGCATCAAAGGTTGCATTGTCTAATTATCCAGCAGCTTTGGAAGTCCAATCCCTCCAAAGATTCTTGCTCTTTCTATTCAGCGGAACAGATGAGCCTCTCGCTATGTTTTAATTGCCCCATAGGTTGTCAAAAGCAAAGGTGGGGTGTGGAATTCAGCTTGGGCCTTTTCCGGCAGAATTCCCATCGCCCAGAATTGGTAGAGTGAACAAAGGTTTATTTTCAAGGTCCCATATTTGGCCATAAGCGTTGAACTTGTAGAAGAACTGTGGCACACACCTCTTCATGGGTTGCACCTTAGGGAGTGCTGAACCACACACTTTCCAGGTTTGCTCTAAAGAATTATGTTGCAAGGGGGGGATCCCCCAAAGTTTTCAATTTGACTGTTTTTTTGGGGGGGGGGAGAATAAGAATAGAAATTTCACTGCTGCACTATTCTTTTGTTCCCCTCTTTGTTTCCTACACAATGTCCCAAAAGTGATTTTTCAAGAGGCAACTGGACTTTCTTTTTTCTCTTTGAAGACATTTTGCTTCTCACACAAGAAGCTTCTACAGCTCCAACTGGATAGTGGGGAATAGAAGGATTTACATTCCTTGCAGACTGCTGGTCATTTTCATTCTTTAGAGTCATTGATGCCACCTGGGGGATTATCTGTGTCATCAGGGTCACCTGAGTAGTGCAGATGGATGTGGAGCTTCTTGGAGTTGCTGAAAGGACTGTGTTGTAGACTGGAGATAGATGATGTCGGATCCCTCCCCCTCTGTTGAGAGAAGGATGTTCAGTTTTGACACAGATGGCCTCTTTGACTCCTCTTTCAAACCAGCTGTCCTCCCTGCCCAAAATGTGGACTTTGCTGTATTTGAAAGAGTGGCCTTTGTCTTTTAAATGCTGATGGACTGCTGAATTATTATTATTATTATTATTATTATTATTATTATTATTATTATTATTATTATTATTATTATTATTATTATTACTATTACTATTACTATTACTATTACTATTACTATTACTATTACTATTACTATTACTATTATTATTATTATTATTATTATTATTATTATTAATTAAACTTATATGCCGCCCTTCTCCCAAGACTCAGGGCGGCTCACAACAAGAATACAAGTATAAAAAAACATAACATAAAATCAATTAGGATTGCTAATTTACAGTATAAAAACTAGGTAATTTATTTCACTCATACAACACACAGTCACAATCAAAGGCCCAGGGGCAGAGTGCAGCTCACACGCCCCAAACCTGCCTGCATAAATGAGTTTTCAACAGTTTTCGGAAAGCTAGGAGGGAGGAAGCAGTACGAACCTCTGAGGGAAGCTGGTTCCAGAGGGCTGGGGCAGCAACAGAGAAGGCCCTTGCCCTGGGCCCCGCCAGATGACATTGCCTGACAGACGGGACCCGTAGGAGGCCAACCCTATGTGCCCTAACCGGTCGCTGGGATTCATGAGGCAGAAGACGGTCCCACAAGTATCCTGGCCCATTGCCATAAATGAATCTTGTCCTGATGTCTCCTATGTTGTGCCATCGATTTATGAAGTGGTTGTTTCGTTTCCCCAATATACAGATCTGCACAGTGCTTTTCTCGTTCATACTTCCCATATTATTGCTATACACCAATATGAAGTCACAACTGCCAGTTCTTTAGATGGTGTTGGTCTTCATATGCATCCAGTTCTTCTCAAGAACCTAGGTTGTTTTAATTTATCAGATTAGTATATGTGCGGATCCCATAACAAAAGGAGCGTAGGTGATTGGACATCGCAATGGACTGAATTCAAGTTTAGTTATGTGGACATTTGAGTGGGAAATTTAGAACTGGTTTTGCTTCTTTTGTACCAATGTAGTGTGTTCAGTAAAAGTATTACTTTTGGAAAGAACAATATCCCAGGAGTTTCTTCAATTCGCTACTGGACATTTGACAGTGGGTGGAAATAAGAGATCTTGTGGTCTTTGAGTTACTAATTCATCCATCCTCATCCACCAAAGGTGGATAGACATCAGGTGGGCCACTCAATCCACAGATTAAATCATGGATGGGGGCAGATTTATTACACACTGACCTGGCATTCAAAAGCAGTAGGTGGAAATTGGGGCCACCAAGAGCCCATCTACATGATCCTGAAGGTAAATGAAAGGACATGTTTGAGAGACAAGCATGTAGTCAGACCATGTTTCAACTAGCAGTCAGGCATGTGTGGATGGGTTTTTATCCTGTGTATGGCTCATGCTCAGCCTTCTGAGGCAGTGGGACACCATCAAGTTCTTTAGTTTATATAGCTTCCTCTTCTCTCTTCCCGAACCTCACACACCTTGGTTTCACATTATTTGATCTCCTTGCCAACAACTTCTCACCTGCTCATTTAATCCTACAAATTTAAGAGCAAAAACAGAGTGAAAAAAAGTTGACAGATCTTTATGGCCCAACAGCAGAAACCGAAGAGGGGTACCATGCGGGGTGTGAAGCCCTGCCCACCCCCGAGGATTGAAAACAGCTCCCCACTTGACGTTCTTTTCACATCTTCTTGCTTACATTGTGGGCAGCCTGTGAAATGTACCTGGAAATGAAGTTTGTCATTCAATTTGGCATTTCAGAGACCCCTGCTGTCTGCAGCAGACGTCTTGTTCATGTTTCCGGAGTGGCTGAAGAAATAATATAATTTATTGATGCCTTTTATTTCCCTGCTGGTGCTGCATAAACATAAATCTGCATGTGTCTGTTTTTCTCCCTTTCAGTTTCTTTTTGCCTCTGCTCTGGCTTGCCCTCTTTTTGGTTTCTTTTATCTGGTTTCCTGTATCTCCCTGCCCACCTTCTCTTTCTATCTCTCTTTCACATACACACTTATAGAAGGAGAAATGCCTCAGGTGTGAGCCTGTGGCTTGCAGATGTATCTTTCTTTCATCAATCTGGAGCCACGAAGGGCAATTGCAGCCTGGATCTTCCTCTTTATGGAGGCGTCAGAGGAGAGAGAGGAAACTTACATTAGGAACATGGAACAGCTTAGACTGAAGGCTGAACTAAAGGCCCGGAAGTGACTTCGTTAAGATTATAGTAATGGTCCATCCTTTATGAGAAAGAGTTCGCCAAGGAATCCTTGTGGAGAAAAAGAGAGAAAGCCTTAGTCCCCCTGGCATCATGGAAACTCATCTCAGAAGTAAAAGAGGTCCCCAGAAGAACTTTCACATAAGCATCTGCTGGAGAAGGAGTCATAAAAATCAAGATGGCCACTACTAGAAAATGATCAAAGCCTGCACCTTTGATATATAGATTATATGCAGAACCCCCACGCCTTCCTTCCTTCCTTCCTTCCTTCCTTCCTTCCTTCCTTCCTTCCTTCCTTCCTTCCTTCCTTCCTTTCCTTTCCTTTCCTTCCATCTTTCCTTCCTTCCTTCTTCCCTTCCTCTTTTCCTCTCTCTCTCTCTCTCTCTCTCTCTCTCTCTCTCTCTCTCTCTCTCTCTCTCTCTCTCTCTCTCTCTCTCTCTCTCTCTCTCTCTCTCTCTCGCTCTCTCTCTCTCGCTCTCCCCCCCAACTCTGGGCAGCTCTCAGTCCAAAGATGTGCCCTTTCACAGGTCACATGCATTTCCCAGGATTATTACTCAGTCTATTCTTACATGCCCAGCCCTTGAGACCATTTATATAAAGTAAGCCATGTGGCAACTCCTGGAAGAAGAAACAGCTTTTTTGACGAGAACAAAGGCGGCAAAAATAGCCTTCTGTTCTTTTTGTTCAAGACATTGTGTGAAACTCTGATTGACACCCATAAGATGTAAGTGGTGACTAAGATGCTCAGCGAGAAGCATCAAAGTGCACTGAAGTGCATGATGCTGTCATTTCGCTGGCTGTCACCAGAGGGGGCCATTACCGCAAGGCAGAAAAGAATTGCCTGGAGGAGGACCTTGACAGGCAAAGGAAACACCAGTGTTCCTCAGCTGACGACCACCATTGGGACTCAAAGTTCCATTGCTAAGCGAAGTGGTTGTTAAGTGAGTCACGCCTCATTGCACGGCCTGCTTGCCACTGCTGAGAAATGAATTACTGCAGATGTTAAGGGAAGCTTGTGCTTGTCAAGTGAACCCAGCTTCTCCCATTGAATTTGCTTCTCAGAGGTCATCTGGGATAGTCACAAATGGCAAGCAGTTGACCCTGAGGCAGGGGTTCTCAACCTTGGCAACTTTAAGACTTGTGGACTTCAACTCCCAGAATTCCTCAGCCAGCTTTGCTGGCTGAGGAATTCTGGGAGTTGAAGTCCACAAGTCTTAAAGTTGCCAAGGTTGAGAACCCCTGCCTGAGACAAGGCAACCATCATAAATGCCTGTGTCCAAATTTGGGTCATCTGACTGTGGGGGATGCTGCGATGTTCATAGGTGTGAGAGTCACACTTTTTTTCAGGGCTGTTGTAAGTCCGAATGGTTGCTAAATGAATGGACGCCTTACAGAGCCATGGAAGCAGCTATTGCACTCCGACTTATCTCTGCCTTTCCTGTCCAGCCTACTTGACCCTTCTTGGTCCTGACGTGAGTAGTGGATGTGATCGTTCCACCTGCATTGAATACAACTTTTGTACAGGAAGAACAAAGGATGCAACAATTCTCAAAAGCAGATCTCTCTCTCTCTCTGTTGAACCATTAGTGCTGTGGCCAAAAGAGCCGCAGGGGATGAGGTTCCTCACAATCTGATACCATTAATTTAATTGGGATTACAGTAAGAGAGGCTGCAGCCTGCTGAAGAGAGGATTATGAAAATAAGGACAGTTCACACACACCTTTGGCTGCCTTGTCTTTAAACAAGCAGAAGCCAATTCCTCATGGGAATTGGAGCAAAATGCCACTTTTGCTGGGGAAGAAACGTCGGAAAAAATACACCGTTCTATGAAATCACAGTAGAACTTTTAGGAGGAAAAAAGCATAGGCCCTGTTTCCTTTTGACCAGGGATTGGTCTTAAAGCAGAGAAAGTTCTCAGCTCCTCTTTAGAAATCTGTCCACTAGACAAATGTAGAAATTTTTTTTATAATATATTTTATTCATTTTTTAACAAGCATAAGTCACTCAATAATTGGTCAACAGTGTGTTGTCTGGGTTACATTTGTAGAGACACTCCTGAACAATTGATTTGTATAATCTGTATTCCATATATCAATTTTAGTTGATTTCCTCTTTCCTCAAAACATCCTTTTTTTTGCAAACATTGAATTAATACAATTCTTATTGTTTTAGTAAATGACAATTGGGTATATACTTTTCCCAATATTCCTAAAAAATAATCATCGTATTAGTATATTTCTTTTCTTTTCAGTCATTTGGGTTGCCTTATCATCAATCCTGTTACAATCCTTATTTTAGACAAATGTAGAAATTAGCTACAGGTTTTCCTTGACTTAAGAGCACGACTGGGGACCATAATTTCCACTGATTGTTAAGTGAGTCGCTCCTGATTTCATGACCTTTTTTTCCCCATGGTTGTTAAGCAAATCACGGTAGCTGTTAAGAAAATCACACTGTCCTCCAGCTTCTCCCCTCGACTTTGTTCCTCGGAAGCTGTTGACGAAGGTCACAAATTGCAATCGGGACCCAGGACACTGCAGCTGTTGTGAGTACATATTGGTTGCCGAGTACCTGAACATTGACCACACGGCCGTTGGGATGCTGCAATGGTTGTAAGTGCAGATCTGGTCACGAGTCACCTTTTTCATTGCCATTGTGATTTTGAATGGTCACTAAACGAATGCAAGCGTGAAATCGGGACAGAGATTGACTCTTCCGAGCTTTTGGACTCATGCTGGAGCCCATCCACAGGGAATTTCTCTACTGGAATACACGATTTGGGCTTATTTATGGGGTGCCTTCCTATTGGCTCATTGGTGTGTTGATGGCTGGCGATTGGCTGTCATTTCTTTGGGCTGCCAAGCCTTTGGCTCCTAAGTATTTGATAGGCTTGTCAGATGCTATATTTTTCCTGTCCTGCTCTACGGAGTAGAGAGTCGGTCTCTGACCGAAGGCCACCTGAAGAGACTAGAAGCCTTTGAAATGTGGATTGACAGGCGGCTGTTACGTAGAAGCTGGGTTGACAAGATCAGAAACGAGGAGGGGATCAGCCGCCTGGGAAAGCCGAGGGAAATCATCCAAACAATTAAAAAATGAAAGTTAGAATATTTCAGACATGTGATGCGACACCCAGAAAAATACGGCATAGTCCATTTAACCCTCCAGGGAACGATTGAAGGCCAACGAGGTCCAGGCAGAAGAAGAACATCGTGGCTTCAAAATCTAAGGGACTGGTTTGGACAAAACTCAACAGCACTTTTTCGTGCGGCTGCTGATGTTTTTATGTTCAATGTTGATTGTTTTAATAAAAAAAATTTTTTATAAAAAAAAACAAAAAAAACAGGATCGCCCACATGATCTCCAACGTCCGATAACGGCTAGAAGAAGAAGAAGGTGGTAATTCAGCACTCCCGTTTCCCAGGCTTCCATCATTTTCCTGGCCATCATTGTACCTGCATGGCCAATGTCTTAGTTGCTGCGAAATTAAATGTGTGTCTTTGTTCATCGCACTAGGAGGCTCCCAATGAGTTCAGGTCTCCTTGTCTGACTGCCCTAGTATTGCTTTTTCAGAAATTCAGCACTGTGTTTGTCCATGGTATGCAGGACTCTCCTTTTAATAATAATAATAATAATAATAAGACACATTTCTTAAGACACACACACACACACACCAATTTCCCCAGGAAGAAATGGAGTATTAGTACTTCTGGCAAATCAGCCACTTGCAGTCTCTTCTCCTTCTACCTGTCCCTGCTTGTGAGTGCTTCTAATTCTGCTTTATGCTGCAGCCAAGAAGCAAGTTTATTTAGCCACCCCACGCAAAGAGGAATGAAATCAAAATGAACTCCTGGAGATCTCTGCTTAATATTGTGTGGTTCAGGGAAGGCAATCTCCTTGTTTTATCTGGAGGGAAATAAAAGGCACTGCCAGGTAGTTCATAAGAGAGGATTGATGGTGCCGTGACTTATTGTCTCAGATAAAGCTAAAACCCAGGCAGGCAAAGCAACGACTTATAGGCAAGCAGCAACCGAGTTACAAAAGGAAGGAGAAAAAACCCCAAAAATATTTTGTTCCAGAGAAGAACCCATGTTGGTTTGAGAGGCCCTCCAATGTGAAGATCCATCTGGACAGAACACAATGGAGAATTCAGAGATTTGCATCTCTCCCACAACTGAGATTTCACAATACTATTTTTTTTCTGAATTAAAATTGGGCTGCCCTTTGCCTTGAGCAGAAGGAGGTTGTTCCTTCATGAACAGCTTCTGTAACAATGAGCAGGCATCATCTCTGCATCCTCTGGAGAACTTAATTAATACCAAATAGAAGAGAAATGTCAACTGTCTGAATAGCACAGTGGTTCTCAACCTTGGGGTCGCGACCCCATTTGGGGTTGCGCGACCATTTCACGGGGGTCGCCGGGCACCGCCGGCCGCCATTTTATTTTTATTATTTTATTTTTTTTTAATTTTTTAAATTTTTTTAAAAATTTTTTTAATTTTTTTTATTTTTTTTGGCGCACGCGTGCCGCGCATGTGCAGATCCGCCCGTCGCACCGAAAAAAAAAATAAAAAAAATTTTAAAAAATAAAAAAAATTAAAAAATAATAAAAAAATGCCGGACTGCGACGGGCGGATGCGTGCATGCACGGTGCGTGCAATGGGCCAATCCGCGCATGCACAGATCCACCCGTCATGGCCACCATTTTGGTTTTTTTTTATTTTTTTAAAAAAATAAAATAAAATAAAAAAAAACAAAATGGCGGCCCGTGACGGGCGGATGCGCACATGCGTGGCGCGTGCGACGGGCCGATCTGCGCATGCGTGGATCCGCCCATCGCGACCGCCATTTTGTTTTTTATTATTATTTTTTTTTTTAATTTTTTTTTCCGGCGCGGGGTCGGGGTCGCGGCGCGCATGGGCGGGGTAAGTGGGGTCTCAACCTGAGAAAGGTTGAGAACCACTGGAATAGCAGATCCAAAAAAAGGAATCTTCAAGGCTTTGAAGGCTATAAGAGATAATTTATTGAATGCACATCTTGGAACTGAGAAAACAAAACCAGCTCTGATTTTCCCATCTGAAAATCTACCTACTTCCTCCCACCGGGTGTTCATGTTGTCCAATTATAGCTTTTCAGTTTGTTATGAGAACAGTCCACTTCTCTGTCAGACACCTGTGCTAATGACCTTGGTAGTAAAATCCAGAGAGACAGCTTTACCTTTACCAGGAGATGGTAGGTTCTAATCCCACCTTAGATAGGAAAACTAGCCTGGGTGACTAACAGCCTCAATGCTTGATCTACAATTCTGGAAGATGCTGGATGCATGTTGGATTATTGGGCAAGAAAGACCGCTGGTCTCAATTGTATATGGATCTTTCAAAGTATTTGAATCAGTGTATGCATTTCAATCCAATTTTTTCTATCTTTTTTACATATTCTTTAAGCACGATAAAAATGTCCTTCTTGTTCACATCATTTAAAGTGTCTTTATACATTCTAGACAGTTTCTCTGGTGACCTATATCAACAGTGCATTGTTTTGCAAGAGGCCTGGTGGTGCAGTGGTTAGAACGCAGCACTGCAGGCTACTTCTGTTGACTGCCAGCTGCCAGCAGTTTGGCAGTTCGAGTCTCACCAGCTCAAGGTTGACTCAGCCTTCCATCCTTCTGAGGCCCGCTTAGAGAGGACTGCAAAGCACTGTGAAGCGGTATATAAGTCTAAGTGCTATTGCTATATTTTATAAACATTCTCTTTAAGATCACAGCGTAGTGTAAATTTTAGTCCTGTCAACCACCTATTTTCTCATTGTTCCAGGTGTAACCCAAATTTTTATCCCACATTCTTTTTTATCTTTCATTTTTCTGTTTCAAATTTTACACATTCATCCTTTCTATATCATGCCATTTCAAACTGTCTTACAGTGTTGAAAACTAAGGACTGCTTTTGCTTGCTTTACATCTTAGTAATAACTGTAAAGAGGAAAACCTTTGGAAAAGAGGTCCCACTGCCACAAAGTTTTTCTCTTGATTTTATTTTGCACTCCTGTTGGCACGACTTCTAATTATGACATTATCAATCTAGGACAGAGGTCCCCAACCTGTGGGCCACGGTGCACTACCAGGCAATGGGCTGTTGGCTACTGGGCCGCGTGAGTGGCTGGCCAGTGCATGCGTGTGTGTGTGTGTGTGTGTGTGCATCCCCCCACTCGCATTAGCGTCACAGTATCGTGTGGGCGCTAGCCATACCATGAGCATTGTACAGGCGCTAGTGTCACCATAAGCATTGTGACAGTGTTATTGTTGCTGGGAGTGCACACTGCCCTTACTCACACTAGTATCGCGGCATCACATGAGCGCTATCATCTCCCAAGCATTGTGTGAGCACTTGTGGCCCCGTTTGCATCACATGTGCAATCGTGTTCCTGTTTGTGTGTGTACTTGCAGCCCTATTCATGCACACATGCATGCACACATAATGGCACCTCCACCCCCCTGCACTGGTACACAGGAGACCCTTGTTCTAGGATGTCAGAGTAAGCCATTCGTTTTTGCCTATTATTTCTTATCTATAAAATGTTTCTTGGGCTGAAATCCAGGAAGGTGTTTTGGGGCAGAATCTGGATTTCTATCTGTTCATCTTACCAATATGGCACATCTAACATAACAATTCTTAAAACCCATATTAACCTTGATTCTGTCATACCGTAGATATCCAGGCCACTGCAGAATGGACTGTTTTTGAAAAGCACTGCATTTGCAGAGACTTGAAATTTCTCTCTGCAATCCTAGAACAGGGACTGCTGATTTATACGCACAAGCTATCACTCATAATTTGGGTGTGAGAAATGTATTGGGGCAGGTCACTTTACCCAGTGGAAAGATTGCATGTAGAGAGAAACAATAAAGTCAGGAAATTACATTTGTACAAACAATTCTGGAGCCTGGTGGCCATGCAAAAAGAAGCACAATATATTCTTTATTCAGGATATTGTGATAAGAAAGTCTAAGTAACCTCGTCTATCTATAGCTTAGAGGTGGGATGCTGCAGCCTCCATTATGAGACAGAGAGAAAGAGAGAGAGAAAGAGAAAGAAAAAGGGGGGGAGAGAGCAAAGGAGGGAAGGAGGAGGAGGAAGAGGAGGAGGAGAAGGAGATGATTGAGAGAGAGGACTAGGATCAGGAATTGGAACATATCTCTAGGAACCTCATTCTAACTAGTAGTAAGCATACCGGTATTATGTTCCTTAGGCAAAGAAAGAAGACAGAAATGCAGAATCTCTCTTGCCTTTGTGATGCAGACAGTTAATGCAAGCAAAGTTGAATCTTCCAATGGCACAGACATGTGTGATGGGTGAAGTATGTTGTAGAAAGAAAAATCTTCAACAGGGTCCAGTCCAAGCCGGGAATAAACAAAATGGAGACTGCTTTAGAAAGAAGGTTGTAGTTTATTGAAGAGGAGAGCCAGACAGAAAGATGGCTCTGGAAAAACTGACCACATGTAGTAAGGAGTGGTGGGTTTTTATACTTTCTTGAGCTTTTGTTTGGAGTTGTTCCTGTGGCATGAACTTTGACCTAAGTCTGAGTGTGCCTTTCTGGTATTCGGATGGTGGTGGGTTAATCCCATTATGTCCCAAAGGTCACATCCTGCTTCCCTGGGGCTGTGGCTGATGACTGTTGGATTTTTGGTGTGAGGGAATGTTGATTCTAGGGATCTTTGTCTTTCTAATCCAAGCTTCCTGGCTCCAATCTTTCTGACAAGATTATCACATCTGCATTTCTGCAGACCTGGTTTCTGTCTGGGGCAGAGAGATTTGTTGTGTGTGTGTGTGGTGTTGGTTTCTGCCTTTAAGAACCTTTGTGGAAATATAATATTCTGCCTTTTAATATTCCCAAAAATATTTCTTTTTCTGGGGGGGGAGCTGACTTCCCACAATGTCTAAGACACATATGTCTAAGATAAATGCGAGCTGCATTATATATTGATGCAGGCTTTCACAGTCAGCATCGATGCAATACTGTTAGGCTTCTGGGCTAATAGGCCATGCTCTAATTATTTGGTATTCTGACATTCGCTAGCAACCGTGGCTGACATCTTCAGAGGTGAAAATTGTCTGTTCTGTAGCCCACATCTTGACAGGTTATAGTCAATATATACAAAGATTTGCTGGTGAAAAGTCGGGAGAGAAAATAATTAGATCATGACCTATCAGCCTGGATGTTCATCACTTAACCTTCCTTCCTTCCTTCCTTCCTTCCTTCCTTCCTTCCTTCCTTCCTTCCTTCCTTCCTTCCTTCCTTCCTTCCTTCCTTCCTTCCTTCCTTCCCTCCACTGTAAGAGAATACAAAAGATCGTAGATCAAAATCAAATAATTACACAATAATCAATCTGTCCTCTGCAGTGTTCATTCTTTATTCTTTTTTGCATGAGTTTAAGCTGCATTTTTTTTAAAAAAAAGTTTTGTTACTTTCAGTAAAAGATATTTTTAAAAAGATGGAGCTATTTTAAGAATGGCAAAGGAAAATGCTCTACTCAGCTTAGCAAGTGTTTTTCTTGCGTAGCCCTCAGGAACGTAGACTCTTTCCTCCTGGACTGCAACATTGTGTGGTGACAATTGCATAGAAAACAATCACAGAGAGTCTTTTCAAATGATCTCGGAGTCCTAGTGGACTATCACCTAAATATGAGCCAGCCGTGTGCTGCAGCTGCCAAAAAAGCCAACACAGTGCTGGGCTGCATTAACAGAGAGATAGAATCAAGATCATGTGAAGTGCTAATACCACTTTACAATGCCTTGGTAAGGCCACATTTGGAAAACTGCATCCAGTTTTGGTCACCACGAAGTAAAAAACATGTTGAGACTCTAGAGAGAGTGCAGAGAAGAGCAACAAAGATGATCAGGAGACTGGAGGAGAACACATATAAGGAACGGTTGCTGGAATTGGGTATGTCCTCATTTAATGAAGAGAAGGACGAGGGGGGACAGGATAGCAGTGCTCCAATATCTCAGGGGCTGCCCCAAAGAAGAGGGAGTCAAGCCATTCTCCAAAGTGCCTGAAGGCAGGACAAGAAGCAACGGATGGAAACTAACCAAGGAGAGAAGCAACCTAGAACTAAGGAGAATTTTTTTGACAGTTAGAACAATTAATCAGTGGAACAAGCCTCCAGAAGCTGTGAATGCTCCAACACTGGAAGTTTTTAAGAAGAGACTGGACAGCTAGTATAGGGTTGGACTAGATGACCTCCAAGGTCCCTTCCAACTTTATTGTTATTGTTGTTGTTGTTGTTGTTATTATTATTATAAAGAAAGGGGGAAGGGTAGGATAATGGGGAAAAGAAAAGAAGCATTGATTTCCAACTTTTTTCAGCTCAGTAAAGCACAAAATAGAATTAAAACTTCAACTTTTTACTTTCACATATTTATTAAATACTAACCATTTCCATAACAGCAAACTAATCTAATCAGCAAAACCCAAAGTCTAAATTTTATTTTTTTCCTGCTTTGAGCATGAAGCCTAGAAAGAGATTCCAAGTAGAAACAAAACTAGATGTATTCTTTTCTCTGGTAAAAAAAAAAGTTAACTTTGACATCTCTGCTAGCTCCGTCACGTTTTCTACCCATTCCTCCATTGTGGGGATTGACATAGATCTTAGGGGGATCCAGGGAGTTTGCCTCTGCTGCCTTTTGATTGACATAAGCTCTCTGGGAATCTTTCATATACCCTCCCTTGAGTCTGCAAGGATTCCTCTTGAGAGTTTCCGCCTGCAAAGCAAGTCCTCTACCACTCAAATGCCAGCTCCGCTCCAGATGTGATTTGCTTATGCATTTATCCCTTCTGAACTGCAGCTCCCTTTTCGCTCCCCTTGAGGTACTCAAGCCAACTAACCAAATTGGAATGGCAGGAAAGAAGAACAAAATCCCTTTGCCAGACAGTGAAAGTTGCAGCCTTTTGTTTTTAACTGCTAACTGTTGATGCTAACTATTCGTGCAGAACAATCCAAAGTGGTGTTGGATGAAGAATGACAGTGGAGAAATCCAGCATTGGCCAAAGGGGACTCGGTCCAGAAGAACAGGAGTGGAATGCAGTGAACCAAAGGAACTTGCTTGTCTGTCTGTCTGTCTGTCTGTCTGTCTGTCTGTCTGTCTGTCTGTCTGTCTGTCTGTCTGTCTGTCTGTCTATCTATCTATCTATCTATCTATCTGTTAACTACCTATCTACCTACCTATCTACCTATCTGTCTACCTACCTACCTACCTACCTACCTGTCTGTCTGTCTGTCTGTCTGTCTGTCTGTCTGTCTGTCTGTCTGTCTATCTATCTATCTATCTATCTATCTATCTATCTGTTAACTACCTATCTACCTACCTATCTACCTATCTGTCTACCTACCTACCTACCTACCTACCTATCTATCTATCTATCTACCTACCTACCTATATACCTATCTACCTACCTACCTACCTATCTGTTATCTATCTATCTATCTATCTATCTATCTATCTATCTATCTATCTATCTATCTATCTATCTATCTATCTGTTAACTACCTACCTACCTATCTACCTATCTGTCTACCTACCTACCTACCTACCTACCTATCTATCTATCTATCTATCTATCTATCTATCTATCTATCTATCTATCTATCTATCTATCTATCTATCTATCTATCTATCTATCTATCTATCTACCTATATACCTATCTATCTACCTACCTACCTATCTGTTATCTATCTATCTATCTATCTGTCTGTCTGTCTCTGTCTACCTACCTACCTACCTACCTACCTATCTATCTATCTATCTATCTGTTAACTACCTACCTACCTACCTACCTACCTATCTATCTACCTATCTATCTATCTATCTATCTATCTATCTATCTATCTATCTATCTATCTATCTATCTATCTACCTATATACCTATCTATCTACCTACCTACCTATCTGTTATCTATCTATCTATCTGTCTGTCTGTCTGTCTGTCTGTCTGTCTGTCTATCTACCTACCTATCTATCTATCTGTTAACTACCTATCTATCTATCTATCTATCTATCTACCTATCTATCTATCTATCTACTGTATCTATTTGTTATCTTTCTATCATATGCTGCCCATCTTCCCAAGGGACCACTCTAGGCAGCTTACAACCAAGTAAAACAAGATAAAATAATAAATATTAATGTTAAAATTTACTTAAAACGAACAAAGATTGCAAGGAAGGGAGCAAGATGTCTACGAAGATTCTCAGTCATCAGTCATGACTGTGGAGGCCACTCTTTTAAAGACAGCAAACTCCACCTTCTGGACAGAGAGGATGGCTGGATTGAAAGAGGGGTGAAAGAGGCCATCTTGGTCAAAACTGAACTCTCTCCCCAGAGGGGGAAGGATATGATACCACCTATCGCCTGTTTATAACACACTCTTTTTGGTAGTTCCAAAAAGGTTTCACACCCATTTGCACTATTCAGGTGACCCTGAGGGCACAGATAAACCTCCAAGTGGCCTCAGTGACTCTCAGAAAGAGTGCTAACAACCGGATGACTGCAAGGAATACAAATCCTTCTATCCTCCCCCATTCCACCATTCAGTCCGAACTGAAGAAGCTTCTTGGATGAGACGTGAAACGGCTTCGATGAAAAAGAAAGGAAGTCCAGTTGCCTCTTGGAAAAGCAACTTTGGGACAAGAGACGCCCAGGGTGGAGGTGGGGCTATCTCAATCCATTAGCCACCTCCAGTATGACATACCACCATTAGGGCTGAAAGTCAGTTGGTAGATCCAGGCTTTCCGGCCCTTTCAGAAGGCCAGAAAAATGGGTGCAGATCTCAGATTGGGAGGCACCATGTTCCAAAGGGTGGGAGCCAAAACAGAAAATGTTCTTCTTCTACCTTACCTACCAGTCAGAAGTCCTTGACTGATGGGTTCTGCACCAGGTCCCTTCTGTCAGTCAGGGTGGGGTGGCCCAACCCCATGATAAGGTGAGTATTCATTTTTTTGCTGTGAATTGCAATATGGGGATTGCATGAAGGGACGCCTCTGGGTCGCACAGTGGAAAAGGCACTTTGTGTGGTTATTGTTTGCAGTAGTGTACCATCTTTGGAATTCTCTTCCTTTTGGGAGGGCTAGACGGGTGCTGATCTCCTCTGCCTTTCAAGGGCGGGAGACGCTCTCTTCACAAATTTGCCCCATTCCGGTTTCAGCCTTTTGCTTCTCTGCGAATGCAATTTGCTTATTCTACTCTACTCTCCGTTCTCTTCAGCTGTGCATCTTAAATGAACAAATCATTCATCTGATTTGGTTTTTATTAGTTCATGTTGGTTTTTATAGATCATAACCCTCCATGAATTTTCTGGATGGTAGGCAGGCAAGAAATATTTCCAATAAGTTAATTAATTAATACCCAGCATTCTTTGCTCCCTTAGAGTTGTAATGGTAGTAGTAACAATACGGCAAGTTAAATCAGCCTAGCAGAGAAGTCTGATTTGTAACAGTCTATAGACAAGAGATTTCTTTTCTGCCAAAATTGATCCATGGATCATGAGTTTCAACTCTCAGTCAGGCCCGGTTGGGTCAACATAATCAAAAGGGATACATCGGCACGAGATTTCTTAGACAGAGTCTTGTCTTAATTTGTCTGTGTTAGTTCCTCTCCCTTCTTTGATTGGAAATGTGGCTTTATGAAAAAAAAAAAAAGCTCCAGCAGCTGCTACCGGTAGTACAGTGGTTCTCAACCTTGGGGTCGCGACCCCATTTGGGGTCGCGCGACCATTTTGCGGGGGTCGCCGGGCACTGCCGGCCGCCATTTTGTTTTTTGTTTTTATTTTTTTTAATTTGTTTTAATTTTTAAAAAAAAATTTTTTTTTTGGCGCGTGCGTGCGCGCATGCGCAGATCCACCCATCGCACCGAAAAAATAAATAAAAAAAATAAAAAAAAATAAAAAAATAAAAAAAAAATAAAAAAAATGGCAGACTGCGACGGGCGGATGCGTGCATGTGCGGCGCGTGCAATGGGCCGATCCGCGCATGCGTAGATCCACCCGTCGTGGCCGCCATTTTTTTTTTTGATTTTTTAAAAAAAAATTAAAAAAAATAAAAAAAACAAAATGGCGGCCCGTGACGGGCGGATGCGTGCATGCGCGGTGCGTGCGACGGGCCGATCTGCGCATGCGTGGATCCGCCCGTTGCGACCGCCATTTTGTTTTTTATTATTTTTTTTTATTTATTTATTTATTTTTTTCGGCGCGGGGTCAGGGTCGCGGCGCGCATGGGCGGGGCAAGTGGGGTCTCAACCTGAGAAAGGTTGAGAACCAGTGTGCTAGTATTTGTGCAAGACAGAGGGAGCAGAAACACAAAGCTTTTGCTGTGTCCCTGCACAACAGTTACAGTGCCCTTGCTGACCTTAATAGGGACATTAAGGAGACAGGTAAAAGTATTTGTGAAGATAACTCAAATAAGCAGGGGATTGTGGTCCGAGATGAAGAACTAGATTTCGACAGGGAGAAGTGTGAATATTGTATGAAGAGAAGGACGAGGGGGGGGGACATGATAGCAGCATTCCAGTATCTCAGGGGCTGCCACAAAGAAGAGGGAGTCAAGCTATTTTCCAAGGCACCTGAAGGCAGGACAAGAAGCAACGGGTGGAAACTAATCAAGGAGAGAAGCAATCTAAAACTAAGGAGAAACTTCCTGACAGTTAGAACTATTAACCAGTGGAACAACCTGCCTCCAGAAGCGGTGAATGCTCCAACACTGGAAGTTTTTAAGAAGAAACTGGACAGCCATTTGTTTGAAATGGTATAGGGTTTCCTGCCTGAGCAGGGGGTTGGACTAGATGACCTCCAAGGTACCTTCCAGCTTCACTATTATTATTATTATTATTATTACTTTGCAAATCCCACTGATAGAAGTCTTGTGGAATTGGGATGCCATGACAAGAGGCCAATCCAATGCATTTCATATTTATGAAAAGAGGATCTAAACACAGAGCTATGTCTCCGGGCAAAATATTTCATTCTGTAATGATGACAAGATGCTGTTAAGGCAGGATGACAGTGATGAATTCTGAGGAACTGGTGGATTTGTAAGAAGGATAATTGTTTTCTGCATCTTCCTTTGGCGCATCAAACAGATGCTCAGAGTGGGGAGGGGGTGGCGAGGAAGGGGTACGGTCTACTTATATTGACTTTTTTCAGTACAACAGCCTGGCAGATCCTACCAAGGTTTAGTCCAACCAAGATTCTTTGCTGTTAGGTTAAAAGAAGCAAATCTGGCATTTTTCTCTCTTCTTTCGGGGCATCCTCAAGGCAAAGGTATCCAAAAAGTCAAGATGGCCTCAGCGATTGCACGTTTGCAGTGGCCATCTTGACTTTTTTGACCACATCCCATGCAGAAGCCTTGTTTCTTCCACATTTGACCTCCTAACCCAGCCTTCTTCCCCTATTTGGTGACTACAACTCTGGGGATTCCTAGCTACCCCATGAATGGATTTGAGAGGACTGCATGACATCGATCACCCTTGACTGCAACTGACATCAGGTCCGCTTTTAGCCTTCTTAACGCTTTGCACGATATAGTAATGCTAGCTTATTTACTTAAAGCATTTTTATCCTGGCTTGCAATCACCAAGGCTCTCTGAACAGGCAAATAGAATAGAATAGAATAGAACAGAATAGAATAGAATAGAATAGAATAGAATAGAATAGAATAGGATAGAATATGGAATGGAATGGAATGGAATAGAATAGAATAGAGCTGGAAGGGACCTTGGAGGTCTTCTAGTCCAGCCCCCTGCTCAAGCAGGAGAACCTATACCGTCTCAGACAAGTGACTGTCCAGTCCCTTCTTAAAAATCTACAGTGATGGAGCACCCATGACTTCTAGTGGCCAGCTGTTCCACTGGTTGATTGTCCTCCCTGTCAGGAAGTTTCTCCTTAATTCCAGGTTGCTTCTCTCTTTGGTCAGTTTCCAACCATTTTTTCTTGTCCTGCCCTCTGGTGCTTTGGACAATAGTTTGACCCCCTCTTCTTTGTGGCAGCCCCTCCAATACTGGAAGACTGGAATTAACAATGTCACCTGAATCTGTAATCTAAGCCACTTGTCACCTGGGCCTGGTTCTCAACCACGGCTGCATTCAAAGGTCCTTTTGAAACGCTCAACCATTTCTTTTCTTTTTTTCTTTTTTTTGAAAAATATTTTATTGGTTTTATGATTTTAACAATAGGTGCTTAAAGCACCTATTGGTGCTTGGGTAAACAAAAATTCCAGAATAAAAACATACATAAACAGCTCAACTTAGTACATTCACTTTCATCTTTCTATTTCCCTCTCTCTCTCTCTCTCTCTCTCTCTCTCACACACACACACACACACACACACAAAAACATATAAATTTAATATATTCCATTTCTATCATAAATTTCTGTTAAACCTATTTTAAGACTTTGTCAATTTCATTCCAAACTCTCCCCGATACATATACCATGATATTTATGAGATGTTACCATACATTCTTTTTACATTCATATATACAATACTTTTAATGAAATGAGATAAATACCTACACATAACTTTTGGTGTTGCTCGCCCATTTCCCCTTTCACCGCATCCACACTCCTTCTTCTCTACCTTCTTTCTCCCTTTCTTCTCTTCCCTACTTCCCTCTTCCCCTCTTCCCCCCTCTCCTTCCCTTTCTCCCCACTTCTCCTCTTCTCCTCCAACCTTCCTACTTCCTTCTCCCCTCCTTCACTCTTTCCTCTCTCCTCTCCTTTCTTCCCTCTCATCCCTCTTCAGATACAGTTCGGGGGTAATGTCCGAGCAACTCCTCTCTCCAAATTTCCCTATCTGTATTATACATTAATACTTCTATTTTATCTAATCTTCTCGGTATATACTTCTTTTTTTAAAAAATAAATAAATAAATTTTTTTTACTGGTTTTTCCACGCTCAACCATTTCTTGTTGCAATCAGCCTGGTGCCAAAGCTCAGGTGATCAATGGGCACTGGGGAAAGCCCCCATCAAGTTTTTCAACTTAAGCTGCAGGTTCCTTGGGTGTATTTGGAGATTGTCTGAGCCTAACCTACATGATATGATTGTTGTGGTTGGGGGAAAGTGGGGAGAGAAGACCCTTGAATGTGAGGCCCAGCATAAATCGAACAGAAGAATAACCAGGCTGAGGAGTTCCTTGAATTTCTGTAAGGGAAGAAGAAATTCTCCAATCCTTTCTTCCAAGGCGAGTCTGCCTCTGGAGCCTTTCTATTATTTACTAGTATTTATTATTTAAATTACTTAAATAATTATTTAATAATAAAAGCAGTGTATAAATCAATAAAATGTAATGGAAGAGAAGTTGCTAGAGGAGTAGCGTACTGCAATGAACAGCATTTGCATACCCAGTACACACAAACAGGCATGCATACACACGCACGCACGCACGCACACACACAAACAGACACCTGGCCAAAGTGCAAGGATTCCAGACACTTCCTCCAAAATTCTCCTGTCTTTTGGAAGAATTCCCAAAGGCAAGTTCTGCTTCATTCAATTGAATGAGAACTACGGTAGTAGTGATTTTTAAAAAAACAGAATTTCAGACATGGCTTTGTTTTCAGCAGCTATTCTCTCATATAGATTGTAAACTCAATTTGAGAATTAGTCTTCCTTTTATTTATTTATTTATTTGTTTGTTTGTTTGTTTGTTTGTTTGTTTATTTATTTATTTATTTATTTATTTATTTATTTATTTATTTATTTATTTATTTATTTATTTATTTATTTATTTATTTATTTATTGGATTTCTATGCTGCCCTATTCCAAAAACTCAGGGCGGCTCACAGCATAAATAGAAATCAACATTAAAATACATATAAAAAGAACCCCTGAATTAAAAAAAACCAATCATCCAACTAACATGCACACAAACATACACTGGCTGGGGCAAGGTGTTAACTGCCCCAGGCCTGTCGGCAAAGATGGGTCTTCAACAACTTGCGAAAGGCGGAGAGGGTGGGGGCGACACGGATCTCCGGGGGAAGTTGGTTCCAGAGGGCCGGGGCCGCAACAGAGAAGGCTCTTCTCCTAGGCCCCGCCAGGCGACACTGTCCGGCTGGCGGGACCTGGAGAAGGCCGACTCTGTGGGCCCTAACCGGTCGCTGGGTTACATGGGGCAGCAGACGGTCCCGTAAGTAACCTGGTCCGATGCCATCTATCCCATCCATTCATTTCTCTGCTCCAGGGAATGCTTCCCTCCCCTTCCCCCCTTCTCTCTGGCTGTTTTTTTAAAATTTCTCTGTCTCAAATATAGGGTTACCTGTTGACTGATATGAAACAAAAGGGAGAGATATTTATTTTCTTCCTCTCTCCCCCCTCCCCCCACCCTGAGATTTCCTAATCTAGCATTCCAGTTCTTAGGGACCCCCAGCCTGGTTTCTAAAGTCCTCAAATTGGCAGACAGCTTAACTTAACGACTTGATTTTGGTCTCTCTGTGTTGCAACAACATTGTTCCCAATTTCCAGTAGGGAGAGAAGAGGATTGAACTGTGGGATCCTTGGTGCTCTTTGGGTGTGATCGTTTTCTTGCAAGCATTTCATTACCACACTAGATAGCATCATCAGTGCTAGCAGTGTTGGGTAATGAAACATCTGCAAGAGATCAACCAAGCTCAGAGAGCACCCAAGGATTCTACCTAAGGATTCCTTTCTTGCCTATAGCAGCCATAGGAACAGAAAGAAATGGGGGATGGGGGTGGGGGATCACACTGCAGAAGGCTCAAAAAGTATTACTCCAATATGATCCATAGCTTCCCAGTCAATTGGATTAGATTGAATATGATTTCCATTTAAAAAAAATACAATTGTGTCTCCGTGGGTTTGCACTACATGAATTGCGGGTGGAGTATAAGACTCATCTCCTTAATGTTACTGCTATTTGAAGTCCATAGTCATTGTCTTTTTAAAATATTTTTATACTGAAAGTTTTATGAAGAACATAAAAACTAACATAAACCAATAAACAGTAAAAGCAGGAGAGAGAGAGAGAGAGAGAGAGAGAGAGAGAGAGAGAGAGAGAGAGAGAGAGAGAGAGAGAGAGAGAGAGAGAGAGAGAGAGAGAAAATCTTGTGGGTCCCATCGTCTAAGGCAGGGATAGGCAACCTTGGCTCTTTCATGACATGTGGACTTCAATACCCAGAATTCCTGAACCAGCCATGCTGACTCAGGAATTCTGGGAGTTGAAGTCCACAAGTCATAAAAGAGCCAAGGTTGCCTACTCTTGGTCTAAGGAGATATATCTGGTAGGAGCCATAAAAAGGGCCTTCTCTGTGGTGGCCTCCTCCCTCTGGAATATTAGACTGGGCCCCACTCTAACACTCTTTTAGAAGGCCCTGAAGACGTGGTTCTGCCAGTGGGCCTGGGAAACACAGAGCAAGATGGAGCCCATTAAATGGCTGGTATGAATTTGCATTCTCACTGGGGTGGGTGTGGGTGTGGATTTAATTTATTATTTTTATTTCTTTTATATTGTGTTTTTATGTCCTGTAAGCTGCCTTGAGTCACCATGTGAGAGTAGGCAGAAATATAAGTTATCTAAACAAACAAACAAATAAACAAATAAATAAATTTTTTTTGCAGCAAAAAAATAAGCACAATTACAAAATTATATTTTACTCTGTGATTACAAAAGAAAGCACACTCTTTTCTATTATCCAGTGTTTTGTTTTGTTTTTTGCTAATCATCAAAGCCACAAATCATAAGTGAATTCTTTCCGTTTTATGAAAAAAAAAAGTTTCTCATCAGGCGAAAATGTAGATATTGCTTTTCTCTAATCAAAGAGAAAAATCTGCCCCTAGTCATTCCCCAAGATTACACAAGGCTGATGAACACATGAACCAAACTGTGAAGACAAGCAACAACCGAATGTCATAAGAGCCAGGAATGTCTATGCAATTGAGAACTAGATTTCATTTGGAGAAAAGGAACTGAAGACATGAAAAGGGGAGCTGCAGATAAAGTGGAAGATGTTCTAATCTTCAAAGTCATCATTTTTTCTCCGCATGGTGCTTGGAGCAAGCAATGAAAAGATCCCATTAAGCTGGGAAGATTTCCTACTGTGGTTTCCCAGCTATTATAGAACAGCTTAGGAACATCACACAGAAAAACAGGCGGTTGAGTGTGTCCTCCAGATCTTCCTGACAGTTTCCATCCTGGTTGTAACAGGGGAACAAGCTGCTGCAGATCAACTTTGTGATGCTTCCATTTTCATTTCCTCAAAGACAAGTTAAATGAATTAATCGAGTCACACAAATGAAGGCAAATTACTCAAAAGATAGCAAATTTCATAACCTCAAACTGAGAACAGATGAGCCGAATTAAGGGAAATTGGATTATGAGGAAGAAGCAGGGATATTATTTTGGGTTTTAAACACCCGAGGTATGTCACAACTCGTTAAGAAAAAAAGGCATCATAACCTCATGAGATTAACCAGCATAATTTGAACCTAAATCTCAGTATTTAGACAGCTCGAAGGAAAGGATTTTGAAAAATTCATGGAGGATCAAGTTGTCAGTGGATATTAGTCATGAGAATTAAATAGCACCTCCATTTTCAAAGGTCCTAACAAATGTGAAGGAGCTGTCATCCCCATTCTTCCACTTCTTTTGGTTTTCCTTGAACACATTTAGCAAGGAAGAGCTGATGACCTCCATGATTTATTGATTCCACTGTTGAAAACAGCTACCTTGCTTCATTTCACCCCACTTCAGAGACATCTCGGCTTCTTGAACAGAGTTCGTGCCTTAAGAGAAGGCTGAGAAAACTTATTTTGAACTGGTTGGAAGAAGCTGGCAATTAAGGGAGCTCCCGGTCTTGGTGCCTTCAACACAGGCTGGAGTTAGGATCCCACAGTGTGTGCTGAAGGGGCTCCTGGATCTTTGCCATGGGGTGCCACTCACACACAACATACTGCATATCAGCCCTGGAGATCCCTCAGCATACACCAAGGAGATTGCAGGGCTTTGGGCCTCTCTGGTCCAGAGTTCTATATGCCTTCACCACAACTCCTCTGGGAAGATGGATTGATAAATGGTTGGACAGATGGATGGAGGGATTGAATTTCTAGTCCACTGTAGTCCAACATGATTCTGGGGGGCTTACAGTTAAAAGAAATAATTGTTTAAAAAACAACCACTCTCCAAGTGACAACTTAACTTACAACTACATCGCCCCCAATTCAAAGTTGTCCTCCCAAGCCCCTAACTCAAAGCTTTGGGAAAACCCGAGTTTGTAAAGATTACTTGAAGAAGGACAAGATGAAGGTTGTATGAATGCTGCTGTCCCAAACTGCAGGAGCTGCAGTAGAAGAGACCCCTTTCCTGAATCCCACTAGATTAGTGATGGCGAACCTATGACACACATGTCAAAGATGACATACCATGATGTTTTGGGTGACATACCAGCATTCACCAACAACTATCCTTGAAAGCATGTTCCATTCCTAGGTGATTATTGGAGGCTGCACTCACACACTTTGGGGAATGGTGCAAGGTGTCCATTTTGAGTGGCAGTGGTGGCAGCAGGCTGAAAGTGAAGTCCTGGGCTGTACTTCAGGCCAGCTTTAGGACTTCTGCTGCATGATGCTGTTCAGGGTGGCCTAGATTGGGGTGGATGGGTGAGATAGAGACTTATTTTCTCTTTTGTTTGGGATGTGTGTGTGTGTGTGTGTGTGTGTGTGTGTGACATGCCAGCAGAACCAAGTTAGGCATTTTCTGAATTTTTGACATGGCAAATTCAAAAGGTTCGCCATCAAAGCACTAAATGTTATTGCTTTATTGACAGGACCTGAATCAAATCAACCCTGTTAGAAAAGGGTGGGAGACTGCAAGAATGTGCTAACATGGAAGAAGCTCTAACAGAGAGAAAGACAGGGAGAGAGAATGTGTGAGAGAGACTGAGAGAAAGAGAAAATGGAACCCATTCATAACGCCCCATTAGCTTAAATTGATACTATTCTTTCCGCTCTGGTTCCAACAAAATCATACAAGTAAATATATCATGTCCTTCTGCAACTCTTGGGAGCCTCATTTAGAACAGAAAAGGCCATTTGAATACTGACTCCATGTGCCCAGAGTCAGCTGCCAAGAGCAGGGAGCAATATTACCTGTGCTGGAAGCTGCTGATATGTGCCAACCATGTGGACAGCTGCTGATCTGATTAAGATGGCCTCTAGGGAGATGGAGCTGTCTTCCATTAGCTTTCAGAGATGGACTTCAGATGTCCTTCTCTGCCTGCCTGGCAGGACCTTTGGTGGAAGCTCTGTAGAGTCACTCCCGGTTCAGCACCCAGGACAGTGCACCAAAGCAACCAAAGAAGGAGACCAGCGGGGGCCAAATTGATTGTCCTTCTCCGAAATTACATCTGAAATATTTGGTTGTCTGACAGATATTCCAGCTGCAAACAGCTGGCAGCAGGAAAAGCAAAGAAAAAAGTTTTAAAAGCATTGAATGATTCATCACAGGGACGTCTTTCATGGAAGCTTTGACTTTGAAGCAAGGATGGCTTTGAAGCTCAGGCCTTCTGCAGAGCTGGAAAAAAAGGAGCCTTTTTAAAATCACGAGTACAATTTCTGGTTAATTGCCATCTTCATGAAAATGAATGCCCAGGTTCATATCCAACCATCCATATGGAATGTTATTTCTTTCATTTGTTTGTGGTCGTGCAGAATCTTTTACAAGGGTTTACACTTCTCAGTGGAGGAAGTCTTGATTTGGCTTTTGCACTGTGCTTAGTGAGCAGCTTACTGGCCACTGTGGAGAAGAGAGACAGAAAATGAAATGTTTAAACAAGCTTCACCCCCCATTGAAATGGAAATCTTAGATAGCAGAAGAGCATAAAAGTTTCTAGAAACAAAAGGATGACATTCCCAAGTTCATTGGAAGAGCTAGAATATTTGGGCTGATTTACACACATTAAGTATTAAAGCTGTATTAACAAAACATGTTTGTTGTTCGCCAGAAAATTCAGTCTAGGTAGAAGTCCCTTAACTATCTTAATCTGAGAGTCAGGCCAGATTTGCATTTAAGCAGGAGACCATCATGAAATATTAGTCTTTAGGTGAGGCTAAGCAATTGAAAAACATCTTAGAAAAAAGCAAATGTCAACACACTTTTCTACTGTTGCTCAGAAAATGTCAAAGATGTATCCATGAAGTTATCAAGACTTGAATGAGACATTAGCTTTATTAGACTTCAGAGCAACTTACTTTGAAGGGGGAAGACCTATCAGATACTTGAGAATCAAATATATAATCCTTGGAACAGATTGATACCAGTGTTTCTTTATCTGATGTTTATGACAGGCTCCAAATACCAAAAAAGACACATTGAGATTCATGTAAGTCTTTATTTCTCACCTAAAGATAGAAATCTTGCTGTAAAGTACACTACAGTACATAAAGAATATACTTTGGAAACTATTAGGGAGGAGCCGTCTTCACTCTCTCTCACACAAGCTATCTGAACTGCGTTGTCTCTTGCCTTCTGGAATGCATTCCCTTCTCTTCTCGTAATCCAGACAACATTCCCCATTACAGTTTTGAATGCAACTGTTTTTCAATTTGAGTTTTATTTTTCAAAAAAGTGAAACCCGCAAAGTCAAGCAAAGACCATGAGGAATGGAAAGCTTTTCAGCTGCATGAGTGTATCGTTGACATCTTCAGATGATGACCCTCAGTGGCTTTCTGTTGATATTAAACAGTAGAAGAGAAAGAACTATGGAGCCATGGTTACTATAGGTATGAACAGAACCTTCATTTAAATGATTTAATTTATTATTTCAACTTCAAGGCTGCCTGACTCCATAGCAACACTAGGTAGCTTACAATTAAAAGGTTAAAAAGAAAGCAACCACTGTCAAGGAAATCAAATATAATTAATCAGAAAGAAGTTCCAGAAACCAAAGGGGTTCAATCATCATCCCAACCCCAGGCCTGGGAGAATCTCTGAGGGCAGGAGACATCAATGAGAAGGCATGCTTCTTGGTTCCCACAAGACACTAGTGCTGAATTGGCAGAGACCCAGAGTTTTCCCACTCTCATTCACCTGAATGGAAAGGTAGAAATATATGAAAACAGGCTGTCCTCCAGGTAGCCAGGCTTCATGATAATGAGGGACTTTATAGATGATCTCCATGGTTAAATCTACTTTTCCCACCAGAGTGGGTAGACAGTTATCTGGTGGATCCCATCCATTAAGGAAGTACACCTATGACCCTCGCACAGATGCAATGAAGTTGGAGAAATAATGTGATTTTGCTACCCTTATCCCCACCATGTAAACCTGTCCTTTAAATTCCAGCCCACAAAGATATCCACCAATATCCACAATCAGTTACATCACTGGCTACGGAGAGATCCACCAGCTCCCAGGTCTCTTTCCTGGAAGAGATAATTGATCAGGGCGATCAAATCATCATCAAGTTTGGAGAAGGATGGTCTTCTGCCTATGAGCTTGGGAAGAGCAGACCTGGTCACTGACATAGAATTTCATCAAGAATGAATTCACCAGCATTCCTAGCTATGAAACCCTCAACTACAATTCTCTTCCTTAAAACAGTTCAGGATTCCACCCAGAAATATTTTCTCAAATAACTGATTCATCACATCCAGCACCACTGTGAGCTAATCTTGCCTGAACTGGAGACAAACCCTTGATGCTTCATGTACATTTGAATAGGTTCATTCAGACTTAATTTGGATTCACAGTTCAATGCCCCCAACATTTTAGCCTTATGGTATTTTATGCTCCCTTGTTTATTTTATTCTCACCCCCTTTGCAAGTTGAAATATTTTCACACTCAAATCACTAGCACAGTATTTTATATAGTTCACATCTTACTTTGCTTTCCCCCCCTCCCACCAGAATTGGATTGCAAATTGCTTGTTTGCAATTATTGTTGAAGTGTCTTGTTTACTGAAACAGGTGTGGGGTTTTTTTTGTTATTGTTTTCTATTTTTTTTATTTTTGCAACTGATTGAAAATGCAGCTCAACATTTCATATGCAAAGTTACCCTGAGGTTCCATGTTAAATTTAACCCAAATAAGATGAAGTTGTTTTTTTTCCAGACAGGCTGAAAATGACATACCAGAAAATGGCCTATTTTCCCCTCTTTTGATAATAAAAGATGTTTGTCTGTCGCAGCTAAAGTAAATGCAATTTGTCCACCTAATTGCATTTTAATTGTAATGGGGCTGCAGTTGGTTGTAATTCAATTAGTGACACATCTCTTTCGAAGACAGGTGAGATACTCTGGGAGACATTTCACCAGATGTCACCTGTCTATCATCAGGGACCAACGTCTGGTTATGAGTCGTAGTATCCAGTACTTCCTGGGTGACCTTAGACCAGGGGTTCTCAACTTTGGCAACTTTAAGACTTGTGGACTTCAACTTCCAGAATTCCTCAGCCAGCAATGAGGAATTCTGGGAGTTGAAGTCCACAAGTCTTAAAGTTGCCAAGGTTGAGAACCCCTGCCTTAGACATAAGGACTATAGAGATCAACATAGTAGATAGGTAGTTTATTAATTGATTGATCTTATGGCCATATAAAAAAGAACAAAAATAAAGTAAGGGATCTAATTACAGGATGGCCAAAGGGGATCACCCTGGGGCACTGCAATTGTCATAACTATGAGTTGCCAAGTGTGCGGATTTTGATCACTTGACCATGGAGATGTTGTAACAGTCATAAGTCGCTTTCTTCAGTGCCCTAACTTTCACTGGTCACTAAGTGAACTGTTCAAAGTCTAGGACTACCTGTAACAGGTTCTTAGATCAACTGCCTTATCTATAAACTTAGCAGTTCTGCTCACGATGTACAGATTAGAGTCCAAGCTGAAGTAAAACAATTTGAGATTCGGATCCCGGTGAGCTGATCTTTCAAGTAGGGATGTTAAGTATTTAAGCCTAACAGAGGCATATAGTTGATAATCAAAGAAACAGGACAATGTGCTCAATGGCTGGGACACTGCATAATATACACACCCTCTCATGCTATGGCAAGTGGTGAAAGTGCCCACATTTAGCCAAAGAATCCAGCAACTCAGATCTTGCTCTAGAATGGGTCCTTCTTATTTTGATCACCATTTGCAACCTTCCCAGTCAGCTTCCAACAAAATCAATTCATTGACAGGTATTTTTCAAACTGGAAATGGAGATCAACATCTGATGCTGGCAGATGCATATACGTACATGCATATACTGATAGGCACATAAATGTGTAAGAAATCTGATGATGAGAAGAAAGAAGGAGGAAGGTTTAGAATGGAAGACTTGATGGCTTCCTAAACTGCTGTCCTGCTTCAGTCTTCTCTCAGAAGAATACGTGGGTATGTCTGTGGTTTTTTCTCATTATTTTTTCCTGCTCCCCTAGCTACATCCAGTTCACTTGTAAACTGAGGTTCTCTCTTCCACCTCCACCTCTGTTGTATCTGGCCCTTCTCAGCTTAGTAAAGTCCACAGGAATATTTCTTTAAGAGTTTTATTTAACACAATTCAAGAGATTCACTTCAAAGCAAGCTGCTGGCATTTTGTTTGCGGAACGGCCAAATCTGATTTATTTACATTCAGCTTAAACATGCTCTCCCCCCTTCCAATAACTCACTCTTTATCTCTCAGGTTGTTCAAGACTTCATTAATCTTCCATACATTCCAAAAACACCAGAAAACTGAGTTCAAACGAACTCCTCAAGGTATCAGGCTACTCCTTGATATTAACGTTGCTCGTGACAAAGAATTAGTCCCTCCTTCACCTTCTAATATAGTTTCCGATACGTCACTTCCCCCATGGCTTCCTTTTTCCACGTAACTGAGACCTCCGCCTATCAAACCTTCGGAATCTCGGATCAAGCCATATATTTTCCTGTTCCAAGTCTGACTCTCCGCTTTGAGAGTCTGACCCAGACTGCATGCAAATCTCCTCCCTGTCTGTCTCTGCTGCCGGGAGGGGAAAACACCCAGAGGGGCCTGGTTGCTCCTCCTCATCCTCTGACATTTCCCAAGCTGGTCTAGAGACACCCACAACAACCTCCAATCCTACATTGGCTGTTCAACCCTTGAGATTTTGAAGAGTTAACTTGCTGAGAGTGAAGGTTCGTTCTCTGAGTTAAGTTAACCAGCTGGACAGACTTGAGCATCTTCATATGACTCCAGTCCAACTTTCTGTTGGGCTGGAAAACAAGGAAAAGCATTAAGAAGACAACAACTACTATATGACAGATAGCTTTCTACTTTTCTTTTCTTCTCTTTTGATATTTTTTTTAACCATTTGTGCATTTTCTGAATGTTGCCTTGAGTGAATTTAATTATGAATCCCTGGCTTGAGCTATGTTGAAAGTGGTGTCTTTCTACTTTTGTAAACTCAACAAGTCGTAAATCGTGCTTACTTAAGCCTTGCACCCTGATGTAGAGTTAGACTTCAGCATTTTTACTGTCTGCAGGGAAGGGAAAGATTGTTGCCATGCATCTCACGAAAGGGTAAATAATTTGAATTTCCTGCTCCCATTATAAATAGCACTTCTCCTTTGAAATCTTGTAATATTCAAAAACTCCTGGGCATCTTCAGAGATTGCTACTAGGTTTGCATGATTGGAAATGTCAAGGAGAACATTTATAAATGAATGTATGGTCTCTAGAAATGCATTGTTCCCATTCCTACAGCAACAACAACAAAAAAAAAAAACCAAACATCTATTGAGAAGCAAAGATACGTCTGCAAAGACAGCATTCATTTTCCATCCTCCCTCCCCACCTTTCCCATCAATAAACATTTACAGCAAATGATCCGTATTTTATTTTTGTAGCTACCTTGGCTGGAAAGAGATATCAGCTTAATGTGAGAACAAAGCAGAGAAGGGAAATGGGTTCAAAAGATGAAAGGGTCAGGAGTCATCAATCAAACCAGATGTTTGATTCACCATTAACTGGGTAACCTCATGGGAATTGACGGATGGCTGAATGGATTCATCAGGCTTTCAGGAAATGTCAGAGAGGAAATGGAAATGAGATGAGAAGTTCCCTGGATGTGGTGGAATGTAGTCTGGATTCCCAGGAGGGAGGGGCTGCACTCCAGAGGGCAAAGAGATAATGAAGCTTAGATAGTTTGCTTGGGAGAAAGAGAGTTAAGAAGGCTCCTCTCTAGCAATGCTCAGAGTATATGATGCCAGTGATTGCTTTAATTTGGCAAGATTCTGTCTGTACGTGTGGAACAATAAAATACTCAGAAATAAATCTACTTGTCTTTCTTGGTTCTTGGGAAACTGACACTAGGACGGACTCAGAAGTTTGGGACACCCTTACTAAGGCCCATTAAGGTTCTTAGCAGGTCTCCTTAGCTGAGCCCAGAAACACCAGGGATTAAATCTGTGCTTGGTTTTCCCCTGGTGGGAAGGAGACATTTTGAAAAGCCCTTTTATTCATTTTTTGTGGTCTCCAAAGGGGCTTAGAACAGCAGTGGAATGAAATAAATTTCCCCATTTTACTGCATTGGGAGTTGGAAAAATAATCAGCCCAGTGAGAGACCCATCAATAGATTTATTTTAAAGAAATAAGTAGAAAGGGCACTACTGTAAATTAGAAGATTCCTTTTGAGTTTTGGTAGCTTGACTTTGATAGAACAGTTTTCCCAAAAGAGGGCATAGCCATATATCAAAGTATTTGAAGATGTTTTCCAATATTTCACTGGCAATCCCAATGGGAATGTTGTTTGGTCATGCATACAGAGAGAGAGAGAGAGAGAGAGAGAGAGAGAGAGAGAGAGAGAGAGAGAGAGAGAGAGAGAGAGAGAGAGAGAGAGAGAGAGAGAGAGAGAAGGGAGCGGCTTTTGAAGTAGCTGCCTGTCAGACTCCAAAAATGAAGAAAGACAAACAGAATTACTACTAAACAATTTCCTTTATTGTTCCTCACCTATAGACAGAAATTTTGCCAAACTAAAGCTACTACTTGCATCATTAAAAACAGGCTCTGAGAATTTATAGGGAGCAGCTGTCTTGACCTTAGTTCTCCCAACCAAACTATCTGAACTTTGCTGATTCTTGGTCCTCTGGAATGCAGCCCCTCCCTCCTGGGAATCCCGACTACATTCTACCACACTGCCTGGCTTTGGAACAAGCATGGTTGCTTCGACAACTCAAAGATAGATGCTCTTTCACACTTTTGAGCATTGCTTTCAAGCTTTCTGCCCAGTCTTATCAAAACCTGCCAAAGTTAAGTGGATACAGTACATAAAATAATAGAGCTGAACGGGACCTTGGAGGGCTTCTAGTCCATCCCCCTGTTCAAGATGCATATCCTATGCCATTCTGGATGAATGGCTGTCTAATGATGGAGCACGCACAATTTCCAGAGGCAAGCCATTTCACTGATTAATTGTCCTCACAGTTAGGAAAATTCTCTTTAGTTCTAGGTTGGATTTCTCTTTATGAAGATAGTTTGGACAATAGGTTGACCCTTTCTCCTCTGTGGCAGCCCCTCAATATTATTAATAATATTATTATTATTTATTAAAATTAATAAAAAAGTCTTCTGCTTTTTGGGTGGAATCTCCATGCTCTGTCACAAATAATGGCCCTTCCCAAATTCAGCCTATGTATCCTGCAGACAGAAAATGCAGGGATCTACTCCAAGTAGGAGAGATTTGTCCATGTAGCAGAGAACGAGCATGGAAGAAATCTGATGTTCTAGTCAGCTTTCTACAGTCTGGCACCATCCCCAGCATTAGCAAGGAAGGGGGACAATAGCTTGCAAATCCTCTACAGGGCATGGAGTGGAGGAGGAGGAGGACATCAACTCTTCAACCCTTCCCTTGCCAAAAGGAAACTTCCTAAACACAACCCAACTTTTCCCTAACCCTGAACTCGGTATCTTTGGAACAGAAAAGTGGGGAAATGACTGGTGAGATTTACATCTCAATTTTTAAAGCAACTCCTCCCCCCTCCAACGCTGCAAATGGTTTTGGCTGCACAATTCCTGAGCAATTCCAAGACCCCTGAGAACAAAAGGCCAGAACTTTGATGAAATTCAAACCTTGAAAGAGAATGAAGAAGCTGGGGGGATTTCAGCCTGCCTGCCTGCAGAGGCTGATTTAGTTGCCTTAATTGTACCAAGCACAATGACAGTAGATCAGAGAGAGGAGAAAGAACAGAGGAGAGAACAAAAGACACGGAGACAACTGGAGGAGATGCGTAAAGAAATAATGAAGCCAATAATGGGGCAGAGAAACGGGACCAAGAGATCACAAACACAGCCTTTTCTCTCCTAGGAGTAGAATTTGTGAAGGAGTATTGTCCAACTCCATCACAGTCAGCAAAGCAAAGAAAAATAAAAACCATCAGAATCCTTTCCAACTTTGTGTTTTCAAAGTTGAACTTCCCATCTGGGCATGGTGCAAACCACCTCCTCAAAGTGATGGAGTAGAAACAGAGTACCAGTACTTAGGGCAAAGTGCTGGAATCAAACCAGGCAAGGCTGAGTTCAGCGCTCCCTTTTACTAATGGAAGTTTTCTCATAATTCTGAAACATCGTTGGAAGAATACAATGGCTCACAAGCATCATGAGCCGTGTTTTGCATCTAGGCTGCTTTAGAAGTGGATGTATATGTATATATACCGTGTTTTCCCCCAAATAAGACCCACCCTGAAAATAAGCCCTACCCTGATTTTTTAGGATGCACCTAATATAAGCCCTACCCCAAAAATAAGCCTGGGGGGTGGGCATAGCCAGCACAGGAGGTGCGGGGGGCCGACAGTGTCCGGCAGCAGCATGATACGGCTGTGGGCAAGCCAAGGGACAGTGGGACAGAGGTTGAGAAGGAGAAAAATAGGAGGCAGCACAATGTCTCAATAATAATAATAATAATAATAATAATAATAATAATAATAATAATAATAATAATAATAACTTTATTGTCATTGTGTGTGTATACACAGTATACACATACGACATTTACATGACACCCAAAGACCAGGTCCCACACATAATCCCCAAACACACTCCCACCCACCACAATTCCCCACCCCCAAATCCACCCATCATCCACCCAGCAGACCAAGTAATACTGTCCAACAGTTCACTGATGGTGGCCCTTCAGTTCATTATTAAGTGCAATTACAGCTCTGGGATAAAAACTATTCAGAAAACGGGTGGTCCGAGTTTTAAATGTTCTATATCTTCTACCAGAAGGCAACAGTCCAAAAAGATTGTAAGCAGGATGGGAAGAATCTCTGAGAATGTTACGCAACTTCCTCAAACAACGAGATTCGAAGATGTTGTCCAGGGCTGGTAGCTGGAGTCCAATAATATTCTGGGCAATTTTAATAATTCTCTGTAGAGCTTTTTTTGTCTGCTACAGAGCTGCTCCCATACCCTGCAAGAATGCCGTATGTCATTCTCAAACTCCTAAATGAATAACCGTAATAATAAATAAATCACCAAGTAAGTCCTGGTTTATAACTTGCCGTGTCTGTTCCTATCAAGCACCTAGCCCAGGTACCAAGACATCCATGTGGACTGTTCTGGTCCCATTCTTAGAAGGGTAAGAACCCTGCTTTTCCTTCAAACAATGCCCAGGCATTCACATAATCTGAAGGAGTGTCTCCCCACCAGTTTCCTCATCATCTCCTCTCTTCCTTTCCTTTACTTCTTAGCATTACAGAAATGGTTTGCCATTATCTTCTTCAGAGATGTTTCTTCAGCTTCCAAATTTAGCTCCAAACCTTGGGATTTCCTGGTTGTCTCCCATTCAGGAGACAAATCAGGAGAAACTCTATTTGCCTTTTTTTGTGTGTGTGTGATCAGTCAGGGTGAACTTAGTGGGTTGGCCACCAAGCTGTGAAATCTCCCTTAGGCTGAATTTGAACCTTGGCGATGTAGTTGTCTTGGCAGTGTTGCAGACATGGAATGCTTTTACCTTCTTCTAAGATGGTTTTGGGTATTCTTTTATTTTATTTTTTAAAAAATCCAGTCTACCTAGACAACAGTCCTGAAATAATAGAATCATAGATTCACAGGGACCTTGGAGGAGGTCTTCTACTCTAACCTCTGCCCATGGCAGGAGACCTTATATCACCCTGGACGAATGGCTGTCCAATCTTTTCTTGAAGGCCTCCAGCAATGGAGCACCCATATCTCTGGGAGGCAATCTCCTGATGACTCCCATCAATGTGCTCACCAAGAATAGTCCCGCTTAGCTTTTTGAACTCAACAAGGCCAGCCATCTGCTGCCACCTGCTGGCCCTTGCAACTCTCCGAATCACTTCACTTTGTTGTGTTTAACCAAGCTGAATGAAACAAACGTGCATTGGCACCTGGGGTGGGAGCATTGGAAGGCAATGTTAAGCCCATTGTGATGTCATGGCATATAGTTAATAATTTACACCACAAGGTGGGTCATTGTGGTTTCTAATGGACCCTTATGCCAAATTTGAACTAATGTATGGGTGGCCCTGGAATGTATCTTCCACTAAGACTTTAGCTCCTGTTTAATATACACACACCTAATTTGCATCTCTAAAATCACTGCACAAACCCAGTACGCAATTTCCCTTTAGTTTTTATACTTGTTTGGTTCTGGAAGGTAGTTTTTCCAATCAGAAATGGTGTGTGGAAAAAAGGGAAATTGCTCGTAAAATATGTGTGGTAGGAGGAATGTATTCAAAAATAAGTACCGTCAGAGAAATGTTAAAAAACATAAATATCTGGAGAAATGAATAGAAAAAAAAAGAATAGAAATGTTCCAACAGATTTGTTACCCGTCTCTACTCCAGCGTAAACCAAGGATAAAATAAGATGGTGTGTGTGTGTGTGTCTACTGATGCTTAAAAAAACAAATCCATAGAAGAAAAAAAAACAAAGTATTTACGACATAGGTTCAATTAAGATGGTAGTAATCATACAAGGACAAAGCAGGGAACTGGCAGAGATTTAACTAAATATTCATGCCTTGATGGGCTTTCATTGTGCAGGGCTTTGTTTGAAATTAGTTCCAAAACTAATTAGACCAAACTAGAAGCAAGGAGGCTGTGAGTTCTAGTCCCGTCTTAGGCAGGAAAGCCAGATGTGTGACTTTGAGCAAATGACCAGGAGGCTTTGGGTTCTAGTTTTGCCTTAGGCATGAAAATCAACTGGGTGATACTGGAACTCTGCTATCATGTCCCCCCTCGTCCTTCTCTTCGTTAAACTAGACATACCCAATTCCAGCAGCTGTTCCTTATATGTTTTAGCCTCCAGTCCCCTGATCATCTTTGTTGCTTTGTTGTGTTGATGGCACCAACTGACCTGGATGTCTTAAAAACTGATGGGACAAATTCACAGAAGTCAGTTGGCTGCTTGCTCTTGAAAAGGTAGCTCTTGAAATCCTGCATCTCTTGATGGTGGAAACCAGGCCAGCAAAGTTTGGTTGTGGAGGAACAACGGTAGGAAAGTGATATGGATGGTCCTTGGCTTACAATCAGAATTCAGCCCATAATCACAGTCGTAAGGTGTGATAGTTATCAAATGGGTAATCACATGACCGATGTGACCGATTTCGCGACTGGTTTTGCTGCAGCGGTTAAGCAAATGCTGTAGGTCGTAAAGTGGACATTGTGGTTGGTAAGCAAACCCATAACTTGTTACGGGGAATTTTTTTTTTTTTTTTTGCTGGAAAGCAGACATAAATGCCCGTTTCCAGCAAAACCACCATAAATTGAAATCATGTGACCATCAATGGGCCATGAGCACCCAAACTGCAGTCACATGACTGGGGAGGGACGGGGAGGGTCTGGCCTGGTCATTGGAACTTTGAAACTGGGTCGTAAGTAGCTTTTGGAGGGTTTGTCTTAATTTGGAATGGCTGCTAAGCAACCAGCCATAAGTCAAGGACTCCTTATATGTCTCTATCCAGTGGTGGGATTCAGCTAGTTTGCCCCACTTCAGCCAAACCGTCGCTAATTTTTTGTTGCCCAGGCCCAGAATGGACTTCCAGAAGCGGCATCTACACAGAGAACTGGTTGTTCCCATATTTGAATCCCACCACTTGTTTACCTCCTGCTCGCAAGCAACCCATAAAAATCTGATAAAGAACAAAGGGATGGGCTAAGATAATCCTTGGGTGATCTATAGCTTCTTAGATTAATTTTTTTTTATCGAAAGAGAATTTAACATAAGGTTAAAGAACTACAGAAACGTAAAAAGAAAACTGAAAAAGAAGAAAGAGATATAAAAGAGCAAGTGAAGGATGTGAAAAGAAAGAGAAAAGTAAAAAGTAAAAAATGTCTAAAGAAATCACTTCCCATCTTCATTGCAGCGGTTACAAACACAGTAATTGTCATCTCCACCCTCTGAAATTACATATCATCTGCTACCAATAAACACGTCTTTTAAATTCTGGCATCACCTATTCAATGTCGTCCATTTTCAGCAAGAAGTCCATAAAGGGTTTTCAGTTTTTTATAAAGATAATTGTTAATTATCTTTATAAAAGATAATTAATCACACAAGTCAATTTAGCCATTTCTGCAAGCTTTGTCTTCTTTATGATCCATCCTTCCATTATGGTTCTTTCTGTGCTCTTTTATATTTGTTCATATAATAACCTTGCTGCAGTTACCATGTATAAAATCAAATGCCTACAAGCCTTTTCTAATTGATTGCCCATTAGTTCTAATAAGAAAAAAAATCCATTTTCATCTGAATATCAATCAGTCTAAGTACTTGTGTCCAGTATCTTTAAACTTCTGCACAAGTCCACTATGGAGGATAAAAATGTCCCTTTGTGTTTTTCACATTTCCAGTATTGATTAGAAGTACCTTAGACAAGGTATCTTAGACAAATTTTCTAGTGTCATATACCAATAGTTACTTTAAAAATAAACTTTACTTTAAAAATAAACAACAGAAAGCCCTCTTTTAAAATATAGGACAAGGTGAATTTCAAACCTTTTAACCATTTTCTCTCTATTGATCCATCTGAATATTATAGTTAAAATTCTTAGCCCATTTTACCATACATTCTTTAACTTGTTCTTCTCACTGCTCAGTTTTTTTTCTTCTGAGAATGGAAATCCTGTTATAGAAAGAAAGGAAGGAAGGAAGGAAGGAAGGAAGGAAGGAAGGAAGGAAGGAAGGAAGGCCCTTAAAGTGACAACTATAGGAGAGGTTCTTATGGATTCTGATATGTAACAACTAGCTTAAAAACATATTTTTGCCTAAAAAAACCACACTAACAACAATTCCTATCTGGGTTTACAAGTGTCTCTTTAAAGGGAACTGGTTTAACATGACAATGAAAAAGGAGAAAGAGAGAAATCAACGACTAGAATCATCAAATGGTATTGTTGAAACAGTTTAAATATCAGAGGGCAATTTGGATGAATACCATCATGGATAATGCCAGCTAAGTTCTTGTTCTTGGCATGTTCTTCCTAAAGGACAAATCTGTGACTTGGAAGATGTTAGAGATGAGCAGGCAGAGCCTGAGGGAGGGAATAAATGCATCATCAGTGTGGAGTCATTGCGCAGCCACAAGAAAGCGAAGTGCAGCCCTCCATGAATTCTGCTGAGCCTGAACTAGAGCCAATTTAGCCTGCACGGTTAATGGATCAAGTTCATGGGTACAGGTGGCAAGAATAAACTCTTAGTGCTTTGAACTCAACTCCTGTTCCTGGTTATTTGCACCTGACAGAAGGAATCTGGGCATCCGTCTATCTCCAAGATGAGAGGGAGGCACTGTCTGTTTCAGCATGATTTTAATATCAGTGGTGGAGGCTGCTGAGTGGAACAGGCTTGTTTTGGGAACACCCAACACAGGAGCACTAGAGGTAGTCCTCAATTTATGGCCCCAAATGGGGCTAGAATTTCTGTTGCTAGACAAGGTGATTGTTAAGTGAGTCACACCCGATTTTATGATATTTTTTTTTTTTGCCATAACTGTTTAAGTGAGTCAGCTTGGTCTATTGAGAGCCAGTTTGGTCTAGTGGTTAGGATACCAGGTTAGAAAGCAGGAGCCTGTGAGTTCAAGTCCCGCCTTCACCACAGAAACCAGGGAGTTAAACTCAATTACCTCATCTTATCTTATTCTTATCCTTTCCATCTCTTCCATTCAGTAATTCTAAACTGCCAGTCTGATGAGGTGACCCCACAAATATTGGTTAGGACAGGAGAAGGCCAACAAGTCTCTGCCCACAGTTTCCCATTCATTAAGCATTTTCCCCTGGTCTCTTCTTTGCTGAGCATGGTGCTAACACACACACAGAAAAATAAAACTTCTGGAGGAGTTGCTATTGCTAATCCATTGAGAGTTGCATGCTTAATTTCCTTTCTTGTTAAAACATAGTTTTCCAATGCTTCCTGGGACTTGCATGACCCCCTCAGTGCTCTGGAAAGTATTGTGCTGGAATATAATACAATTGGGTTTAAAAAAAAACCAATGAAACATTCTTGGGTTCACTGCATTCTGGTTGCCATAGAGATGGGATGCATCTCTGGGAAGATTGCAGGACTCCTCCTGCTATTCTCCTCTTCTCCAAACAGCAGTGGCTCTACTGAATGTAGGCAAAAAACTGGTGCACCATGCAAAGTCTAATCGGCGTCATCTATTTGGATTAGGGATTGAATTCAGTGTGGTGTTTGAATTCCATTTGGAAAAGCAATCAAATTTGATTCAGGCATACAAATAGCATTGTCAGATCAAGCAGATTCAATTCAGACTTTCTAATAAATTTGTGATAGATAGATAGATAGATAGATAGATAGATAGATAGATAGATAGATAGATAGATAGATAGATAGATAGATAGATAATGTTTCTGTGCATGTTTGAAGAACTTAACAGTTGTCCAAATCAATTCAGGTTGATTCAGTGATTTGAACTGAACTGTCACTCTGGGCATTTGCTTAAGTTCCTTTCAGATGAAATCAAGAAGTCAAGTAGCATCATTTTACAATCTTACAGAATGTTACAGATTACAACTCCAAAACATTTCACTGCTTGAAGGGGAATCTAAGTAGTAGCTCACCATCACTTGGTCCATTCAGACATACTCAGGCTCTGAACCATCCTCTCTCAAACATAATTGTTTTACTCTGCTGGGTGGCAGAGGAGGTCCTGCCTTAGTGTTGCCTTGAAACTCAGGCACCCCAAGTTTGGCATGGAGCTGATAAGACCTTGATCCCCAAATTTGAGAGAGATCCTTTTACCTTTGCAAAGAGGCTTCTTTGCCCACCCAAAAATACAAATCACCAAGTAATTGGCAAAGCAAAATGTTTTTATTAAGTGGGGGGGAAGTCTTTTTATGGGGTACAGAAACAAATGATACATACAATGGGGGCATGTAACATGTCAGAAGCAAGCAATCAAACAAACAATAAAAGACATTGATTACAAGTGAGACTTGAACAAAAGGAAACACTGATTCTAGATAGCATTCTACAAGCTGCAAATTTATGGGTTACATTACTCTTTCCCACCTGGGTTTGTATCTTAATACTTGCCAGCGCATTCAAGGACTTTCAGAGTACCTTCTCTATTGTTTAGTGCTGAAAGGACAAGTTCTTGCATACCAAATGAAGTGGCCAAATGAAGTAGGCAAAAAACATGTTTTCCTGAAGTTAAAAAAGAAGTCTAGACGGCCACATTAAAACTGTTAATATAAATCTTTTAAAAGGATGATGATGGTGAAGCCTAAAATTCCAGACAAATTTCAGGACTGAGTTTTGGTCCATTTTGGCTGAATATTATTTACTTTGATTTCCGGTGCCTCTTTAGAGCATTAGCAGAGAATGAGAAAACTTTCCTATTCAGGTCCTTTTCTGGAAATAAGAGTGCAATAGCATAATCCTTGCTACCTCTTCCCTCCCTTCTCCTCATTACAAGGGAGAATTGAAACACTCAAACTAGTGGCTCAACCACCTTTCTACAAAACATCTCCTTAATTTCCAGGGTATCTCCGATGCCTCCTCCCAATATATCCTATTCTCCATAAGGTTCCCTCTTTTTCAGGCAGCAAATATTGACTTTTGTTCCAGTTCTGGATGAAATCCTTTGTGTGTGTGTGTGAGGTTAAACGGATGCTTAGCTGGATTTCTGACCACTGGAAAAATATCACATCAGAAGAATTGGGCTATAGATCTCTACGTGCAGTTGTGTCGCCATTGGTCTCTCTGCAATGTACAGGACTCAACACAACATTCAGAAGTGACTGTTGCACTCCCATTGCATCAGCCCACCCTGGAAATGAAGAGGCTGGATAGTTTTGGAATGCCAAGTTTGATGCCAAAGAGAAGGAGAAGGAGAGAATAAGGATGTCAGAAATGTTCATATCTCATACTAATGTTATACCAATCTAATTAAGGTTTTAGGCAACATCCACATTAATTAGCATTAGCATGAGGAAGACAAAAAGGCAATGAGAGGTCCAGGGGAAAAATTGTGGTAAACCTTCTCATTTGGCTAGTGATGTATCAGGATGTTGACCCTATGAGACTAGACTGAAGTGCCATACCTAAAGATGTAAGCAGGGTGGATAAAAGGCAGGAATCTGGTCAAAAAGATCCTTTCAGGAGACAGATAAGAAGGACTTAAGTCATTATGGAAAAAATGTCACCTAAACCAGACATAAGAAGTTGGGCCTGAGCACATGGGAAACCCCTTCCCAAATCATAGAATGATAAAAAAACATTAAAAACATACGGCTGGAAAGGATCTTGAAGGTCCTTTAGTTCAACCCTCTGCCCAAGGCAGGTCCTTCTACCATCCCAGACAAATGGGTCCTCAATCTTTCTTGAAAACCTCCATTGATAGAGGACCCACAACTCCAGGAGGCAAGCTATTCCACTGATTAATTGCTCTCATTGTCAGGAAATTTCGCCTTAGTTCCAGGTGGGAGCTTTCTTTAAGGAGCTTCTACTTATGCTTCAACCCTTGCTCAAGGCAAGAGGCCTTATACCATCCTGGTCAAATGGTTGTCCTGTCTATTTTTAATCACCTCCAATAATGAGGCACTACAACTTCAGGTTCTGTTGACTAATTGTTCTCAAAAAAATTCCCCCCCTTACTTCTAGGTTGAATCTGTCCTTAATAAGCTTCCACCTATTGCTTCTTGTCCTGTTCTCTGGTGCTTTGGAAAATAAGTCACTCGTCTCTTCTCTGTAATAGTTCCTCAAGCACTGAAATATAGTTATGATGTCCCATAATCCTTCGATAGGCTAGATAAAGCCAGCTCACCCAACCATTTTACTGTATGTTTTAGCCTCCATAACTTTTATCATCTATGTTTTCTTCTCCGCTCTTTCACAAGCTTTTTCCCTGAGTGTCATATAATCTGCTTGCACACCTCTCTATATATAGGGGAGATCTTTACCTGAGAAGATTAACTTGCTTAGTGTTCACATTTATTTAGGATTTGGGTGTGTGGGAGAGAGTATGCAATTCAGCATAATGTACACATTCGGTCTGTTTTGTTAGCTTATGGGTCACATTGTACAAACTTAGACAACTGGTTAATTCAGTGAGAAGATTAAAGGTGTTGTAAAAACATCACCCCTTCTCATTATATGTGGATTCTGGGGGCTCAGATTGCATTTTGTGGGCTTTTGTGGATTTTTCCCTTCCAGATTAAAGCCATCCCTTTCAAAGATAAGAATGAGAAGGAGGTTAATGAATTCCTATTTCTGGCTGAAAACAGTATGGATTTAGCTAAGAATTAGCCCCACTAAACGTAATTTGATTTAGTTTAGAATTCACATGCATAGAATTTAACTTACTCTTATGAAAATGTGACTTACCATGGGCATCTTTTGGGGACATCCTTCCTTATGTAAGCAGCAAATAATTTGAACCAGCAGCATATGTTGATTTGAAATCTACATTCATTTGCTTCAAGAACCAGAGCAGAAAATAAATGTCATCTCCTCCCCCATTTTGTCTTTGTCTTCATGACCTTCAGTGAAGCATTATATTTCTAGCAGTTTTTAGCAGTGCCGGAAACAACATGAGGTGGGGAAGTATTAAACAAAATAACAGCAACAATGTACGGCAGCTAATTTGCTTCACTCACTGAATTTTATTCTACAAGATCAAATATCATCGATCTCTTGGGATTCTGGTTCTTTGCATGCACAATGGAATGATTATGAGTTCTTCAAAATAAGAAATATTTTTTTCTGGAGTATGTTTATGGAGAGAAATTGTTCCGGGAAGCAATAAGCTTGGATTAAAAACCCAGCTGTATAGATGTTTTATTTTGTTAAGGGCAGAGTTGCACATACAATTCAGCCTTGGAGAATCCCGGTATGACCTGGTTGAACTATCCTAGACAAACTCACCGTGAGGCACTTCCTAAAATATAAATTTTATTTATATTCATTTTAAAAAAAACACATGAAGTAAAAGACAAATCTAAAGAAAAAAGGAAGAAAAAAGAAAAAAAGATGTATGAAAAAAGAAACAAAAGTTATGAAATATAATCACTTCTGACCTTTCCCTCAACAGGTACATTAATTAAAATATTATATCCTTCTCCTCTTCTTAGTGTTATACAAATCCCTTCAGCCTCTCACTTAGTCCACATCTTTTAAATCCTCAGACCCATAAATTATCACATCAGTTTTTTTCTTCTTTCAGCAAAAAGCCTATATAAGATTTCCACGCTTCCTGAGGATTCCAATGCAATTTAATTCCAATGCAATTTAAAACTATGGAAGAAGATTTCTAAAGAAACTAATTTATTAAAATATTAATAAAGTGTTCTTTATAATTCAATCTCAAAGCATGATATCAGTGAATACAAATGAGACAACTAGATGAAGCTAAAAACTATTGAAGGAACAAAGTGCATTTGGGAAAACATTGCATATTTAAATGTGTGTTTTAACAACTACATACATATCAATATTTGTGCTGACTTTGTTAAACCTAAATGCACAGCTTCCAGTGAATATAAGGGGTAGAATATGTACAAACAGGTTAAAAAGAGAAATATGGGTTGAAAGGGTGTCAATTTATTGATCATTATTTTCACCAGTTATGGCCCTTTTCCTAAGAATTTCCATTCCTTTGCATGATTTATTCATAAAATTCTGGTTTTCTAACTATGATGCTGATCAGGACAAAAATTAAAATGGTTAGGTCTTTTATGCATCTGACCAATCTTGACAAATTTAAAATGTGTGGACTTCAATTCCCCAAATTTCTGAGCCAATCATAGGGATGGAAAGGACCTCAGAGGTCCTCTAGTCTATCTCTTGCTCAAGGAAGGAGCCTTATACCATCCCAGTCAAACAGTTGTCCAGTCTAGTTTTGAAAAACTCAAGATCAACCTGCATCGTTGTTTCTGTGGGTTTTGATAATCCCCAGATATTCACTGCAGCAGCTCTTTCAAAGACCTAATTTCAGAGAGTCAATTGGGCACAGATTAATAAAGCCAGTTGTCATATTTCCTATTTCCTTCTTATTGGGAACTCAGATTTACTGTATGTCACCTTTCTGGCATATCCACCCATCCACAGTCCCACATAAAATGCATCAGACATCCAATAATAAACTAAACTAACTAAATAATAAACTAAACTAACTAAACTAAACTCTGATTAAGGTAGAACATTTGGGGATCTTCGTAAGAAAGAAAGAGAATAGCTTAGAACATAAGAACATAAGAACATAAGAAGAGCCATGCTGAATCAGGCCAAAGCCCATCGAGTCCAGCATTCTGTGTCACACAGCTTGCTTCGCTCTCCACCAGAAATGAAACATAAAATTTCCATTCACTTAATTCCGAGGGCCATGCCTGTCTCTTGAGTGGCATGCTGCCTCATGAATTCCCAAAAAAGAGAGGAGAGGAACAAAAATAATTTTGATTTCATTTAAATGCCACGGAAGTTCCATTCTGTAGGCTTACGTTGTCGGGTCTGTGGTTCTATGGCGTGCATTATTTTATAAACTGCCCTAGATGAGGGCAGCATGTCAACTTTGTCAACAAACAAATAAATAAGTAGTAAATATGATTACACTATGTGTCATTGTCCCCCCCTCCCATTCAATCACAGCCGTTTTTATGGGCTTATTGCCAAGATTTGAAAGCGTCCAGGTTGTGAACCATCAAATTTTGCATTTATTGATTTAACACAAGCTTCCTTCCTTTCCTGCCCCAAATATACTTTCAGTCCTTGATGAAGAGCACATGCTTGGTTTAATTTATTGGAAACAGGAATTATCCATGCTGATTATTCCTGGACTTGCTGACTGAAGGGAGAATCGTATTGATGCAGTGGTTAATTTCCAAGACTGAAACCTTTCACTGGCTTAACTGGCAGATTAATAAACTAAAGCCTTAGTTAATCAAATGGCGAAGGGAAATTTTACTCAGTGTATTTATGACTCAAAATACCCACCTGCTTATTTGTAGGAATGTTTCTATCCCAGTGTGTTAATATTGTAAAGAACAAAACAGAAAATGTTAAATATTACTTTACTAAAAATGAGTGGTAGCTGTTACTGTTCCTACACTCCCACTGTCATCTCAAAAAAGCTGTTGACACTTTTACAACATTGAGATGTAGCGAAATGTGGGCGTCTTCACACCTACATTTTAGGGAGGAACCATCTGAAATTTGAGAAGAACAGATAGAAAAATGTGATCGCAATCCTGAGAACGCCATTCCCCCCCCAGCCTTCAGAACCCAAAATAAAAAATAGGGCACATAAAAAAATCTTCCCCATCATTACTTGCTGTGGTTTAACCTGGAAATAAGTAAAAAAGTTTTATTGTTGTTAATCCATGTCTGATCTTTTGTGACTTTCGGGACCTTCATTTGGCAGGACTGCCCTCTTTGGAAGGAGCTGTTTCTTGGTGTCCTTGTAAAATCACACTTGTATCATGAGTCAGAGCATCAAGTTATCTTGTTGGTTTCTTTTTCAATAACCCTCTACAATATTCTTTGAAGGTTGGTCCAATGACCCTTGCTTTCACACTATATGTCCAAAATTGTTAAGCTTTGGTTTTTGACAGTAATGTGGTCTGTTCTTCCTGCAGTCCAAATTATTCTCAATTATTTTCTGCAGTACCTCCACACATGGACATCACTTCATTCAGCCTTTCGGATGGTTCAACTTTCACAGGCATATTTTATAACAGGGAAAATCACCTCTTTCACATACCTTACTTATCATTGTGATTCTATCTTGCAATCAGAATCAGAATCAGAGTTGGAAGGGACCTTGTAGGTCATCTAGTCCAACCTCTTGCCCATGCAGGAGACTCTGCCTACACCATTTCTGACAAATGACTGTCCAGTCTCTTCTTGAAAACTTCCAGTGATGAATCTCCCACAAGGTCTGAAGGCAAGCTGTTCCATTGGTTGATTGTTCTCACTGTCAGAATATTTCTCCTTATTTCTAGGTAGAATCTCTCCTTGATCACTTTCCATCCGTTATTCCTTATCTGGTCTTCAGGTGTTTTGGAAAATAGGTTGACCCCCCTCCTCTCTGGGACAGTCCTTTAAATATTGGAACACCGCTATCATGTGTCCCCTGGTCCTTCTCTTCACTAGACGAGCCATGCCCAGTTCCTGTAACTGTTATTCATATGTTTCAGCCTCCAGTTCCCTAATCATCTTAGTTGCTCTTCTCTGCACTTTTTCTAGAGTTTCAACATCCTTTGTATAGTGTGGAGACCAATATTTGTTGTCCTTCATTTAATCATTCATAGTTTTCCTTTCATGAAGCAGACATTCCTTTAAATTTCTGACCCAAGAAGATAAAGTGTGTTGCTGTTTCAGCATCTTCACTGCCTATTTTCATTGGTCTGACATTTCTTGTTGACATAAACTTTTATATAGGTTTGCTATAAGATAAAGCAGAAGAAGCCTTGGCAGTCTCTCTCTCTCTTTTTATTTTCACATTCAACTAGACATTTTTTAAGTCTTCGTCATTTCCAGGCTTTTTAACATTATCATCTGAAATTCTTGCTGTTTCTCCCGGCAATGTTAATTCCAATCTATTTCTTCTAGTCCAGCATTTCTCATTATATATCCAGCAGTTAAATTAATACCACAATTAAATTAATTAGGTGGAATTCCTCTGGTGTCCTGCCTTTCCAATTCTGTATCATTTTGTGGCTTCCTCTTCTTATTCTAACTTTTGCTTTTTGGCCATCACAGCAACTGTTTGATTGGCAGATGAGTTGGCCTGCAATCTTCATGGTTTTAAGAACTATTCACAATTCATTGCAGTATACTCAGCCAAAGCATTTATATAATCAGTAAAGTATACACACCTCTCATTTTCCTCTGTATCTTCTTAATCAAAGCTTAATCAAAGTAGCTATTCTGACAAAAGCAATCCTGGTTATGAATTCTGGAATTGCAATTCCAATCCAGATTAGGCTGGTGAAAGGCCTGCATTTCTGCCTTACTGGTTAAAGACTGAAATAAAATGGCCAAATGATGGATTCAGCAGGACTCTCATCGTTCTATTACTTTCTCTCTCAATTCTTTCCAAGTTAGATTAATCAGTGGAACAACTTACCTCCAGACATTGTGATTGCTCTAACACTGGAAGTATTTAAGAAGAGATTGGACAACCATTTGTCTGATGGTATAGGGTTTTCTGCCTTGGCAGGGGGTTGGACTAGAGGACCGCCAGTGTCCCTTTCAACTCTGTCATTCTGTTCTGTTCTGTATCAAAGCTTCAAATTGAGGCCATAGGTGGTACACGAAGAAAAGGGAAGAATTCATAAACACAGAAGATGATTCATATTTAATAGTCGCATTGATTCAAATGACTAAGCTATGGTTAGTTTCATAATGAATATTGATAGACCAAAGGTGACTGGGGTCACACAAATCAACTCACAAAAATTTTGCAAGGGAAAAAGGTGTTGAAAGAAAAGTGAGACAAACTTCAGCAGAAAGATCTAAACAAGTAAGATTGACTGTAGAAGGTTTACTATTTTGGACATGATAGAAAATGTCTCGGGCTGAGTTGTAGTTACATGGCAAGACTCAGAGCAGCTAAAGGATGGAACTGACCTTGGGAAGAGGCAATTTTTATAGATTTCTGAGCAAGAAGACCCAGTCTGCATTATGACAGAAAAGAAGAAATGTTACTCTTCAGCCCAGTAGGGAAGCAAATAAGGGAATTTAGAGACTTATCCAGGTGAGAAAACCACCAAAAGGACATTTCTCAAATTCAGCTCAGCAGCACTGTCTCCCTAGATATTACTGTGGCTTTTGATCAGTTATAATGCAATTAATTTGAGAGGAAGATTTCTTCCCCCGGTGCTTCTTTCTCAGAAATTGAATTTTCCCCCCTTTTTTTTGTCTAAAAGAAAGCACACCAGAGATGATGCACAAATGGCAGACAAAAATACAATTTGGTATACGAAGTGGTAACTTCACCCACAGTGCCCTACAAAAAAATGAAAGAAAGAAAAAGAACATCCAGGGACATTAAGTAGTTGCATGCACAGATAAAGCAAAGGGAAGGGAATCAGGAGCTACTTTCTGAAATGTGATTCTACATTCTTACACTTATCAGAGAATAAGCTGCACTGAATCAATATTTTAAACCCAGATTGCAAATACCCGAACCTCTTTACTTTCAATAATTCCCTTTGGCTCCTCATACAAACGAGCACTACCTGTAGGTTTATTTCAATGGTATCATGTGAAACTGCAGCTCTAGTTGGCATATCTTGGAATGAGCTAGAGTCAGAAGGCAGAGTTTGCTGTTATGCTAGAAATAAACCAGAGTGGTTCAAACACAGTGACAGACAAATTGCAGATGGCACCGTATGTGTTGCTTAATTATCCCAAGAAGAATGAGGCACAGTCCAACAGGAGTGTGCAAGCAGAAGGCTCTAAAGCGTTGAATGTGGAGTGCTAAGTAAGTATTCTGCTTTGCCCAGGGCTGTGGGCACAGTCAGGCTGATGCAGGCATTGATTACTATACACCCAAATTCAGCTTTGCTAAAATGTTGCTCATAAACCAAGAATCCCTTGCCGTATCACATGGAGGTAGATTATGTGCAATAGCACTGAAGATCCATCAAACCCCAATAGGCCAATATTCTATAATGCATCCTTTGTAACTATAATTCATTGAAATGTTAGAAATCATTACTTTGTTGATATTACTAGTTTTAGATACTTTTCTTTTGTTGTAATTTTATATGTTATCATATTTAATATAATTTTAGTGTTTACATTATAACTGTAGAAGAAGAGGCCCCAAGCAATGATCACAGTGAGCACACCTGGCATGGAGGTCAAGAAGACTCTGCTTAGGAGTTAGAAATACATTTTCCTGTTGGGGAAAGACAGATGTCCATGACCAGGTGCAGGTCCCACCATTTCCAGGTAGGGCTGGGGAAGACACCAGGCACAGAAATGAAGCACAAAACAGCTGCTCTATCATGGTTAACAAATCCAGGGATGCACTTCATCTGCTATGATCGTCTTGAATAATTAAGCAATTCTCAATGAGCAAAATGAAACTCTCAGATGAAATTGGCGTGATGATGCAACAGGCCTCTCCAGAGGCACTCAGACAGGACCTAAGAATCATCTAAAGAGATGAAGTAGACTCTTGAAGCATTCTTTAAAATGATAGAGTGCCTAACTGTCAATTTGCATGGTTCCAAGTGACCCAAAGATGGTTATCGGGCCCTAACTGAGCTGATAAATTAGCAAAACATTCTTAGATGCATAAACAAAGGCACATGAATTCAGGCCTATTTGGAGGACAGGAAAATGAACTGCCCTCCCAGATGCTGCACTGGGGGATGAGAAAAGCAGTTGGAAAAAACAACAGCTGGAAACAGAGAGTTCAAAAGAAAAGACTCTACATAGCTTTCAGTAGAGAAAATATCAGGAGGTGCTTGATGAAAGCCATTGATATACTAAATTGCAATATACCTGGGCTTGCTGTTAGTACAGTGAAGCTCTGCTAATCAGGGATTCCTGATAAGTGTTCCTCTATGATGCAACTGCTTGCAAACATCCATTTGTAGCATTTGCTAAGGATTTGCACGGTGAAGTGGTCCTTCAATAGAAGAGGCTCATGTAAGCTGTGGGCCTTTTCCTCAGAATGGTAGAGCTCAAGAGAACCTGAAGCAATGTTGATGAAATATGGCAGGGGTCTTCAAATTTGGCCCTTTTATGACTTGTGGACTTCAACTCCCAGAATTGGGAGTTGCCTGGCTGAGGAATTCTGGGAGTTGAAGTCTACAAGTCATAAAAGGGCCAAGTTTGAAGACCCCTGAAATATGGGTACCTCAACCAGGAAGAGGCAACTTTTCTGCTGTTAGGATTCCAAGGGCCAAAGAGTGTATTATGATAATCCAGTGATGTTACTAGACACTGAGGGCCAGAAAGCTGGTGGTCCTCAGTTTACTTTTTGGCAAGGATTTGTGATGATCTCAAAAGAAAATGGAAGTATTAAGTTACAGAAAGTCTAATCTGACTACTTAATTTGCTGGGTTTTTTGAAACATATTTAACTTTTAATCTGTATTTTATTTAATATTTTAATGTTTTGTATCTTTGGGCTTGTTTGTTTATTATGTTTGTAAACTACCCAGAGTTCACAGTGAATGTGAGGCATATATTTTTAGGTGAAACCAGGCTCAAAAACAGTAACCGTAAGAGGCACTTTGGGGTCCTAGTGGACAATCACTTAAACATGATCCAGCAGTGTGTGGGAGCTGCCCCAAAAAAACCCCTAATACTGGTTGTATAATCAGAATCATAGAATCAAAATAGCTTTCTAAAGCCTTAGTAAAACCAACACCTGGAATATTGCATCCAGTTTTGGTCACCTTACCAAAAAAAATGTTGAGACTTTGTAAAAAGTGCACAGAAGCATAGTAATTGAAGGCCTGGAGACTAAATCATATAAAGAACGGCTGCTGGAATTGGGTATGTCTAGTTTAATGAAGAGAAGGACAAGGGGGGACATGATAGCAGTGTTCCAATATCTTAGGGGCTGCCACAAAGAAGAGGGAGTCAAGCTCTTCTCCAAAGCATCAGAAGACAGAACAAGAAGCAACGGATGGAAACTCATCAAGGAGAGAAGCAACCTAGAACTAAGGAGAAACTTCCTGACAGTGAGAACAATTAACCAGTGGAACAACCTGCCTCCAGAAGCGGTGAATGCTCCAACACTGGAGGTTTTTAAGAAGAGACTGGACAGCCATTTGTCCAAAATGGTATAGGGTTACCTGCCTGAGCAGGGGGTTGGACTAGATGACCTCCAAGGTCCCTTCCAACTTTATTATTCTGTTTTCTGTATTGAGACTTACTCCCCCAGTCTCAAGCAAAACTGTGTTTTTAAAGAGATAACAGCAAAGGGCTGAGCTCCTGGGGTCAGATAGACTGGCCTGGCCGAGAATCAAGCTGACAGGAGAAGAGACTCCAATGAGTAAGGTACCTCAGCTGTGCACCTGGACGGTTGCTCAGCTTGGCGTATTTCTTGGCCTGCCTCTCTGTGCGAAAATGCTGTGGGTAACTTTTCAAGCTTCAGCTCTGCCCTGTTTACCTCGTGCTGGGCTTTGAACTCCAGATCCCACCTTCACCATCGTTCTCATCTTTTCCCTTGGATTCATTGCTTGTTTATCCATTTCCTGTTCTGAGCCTTGTCTCTGTTACAGATGCTGCCTTTAGCTCTAGGTAAAAAGGATACTTTACTTCTCAAAGTTCTGCCGGGGTTTGCATATTTCTGGATGGTGGCAGGCAGGCAGGCAGCCAGCCAGCTATCTTGTGGGCTGGCAGCCAGCAGTCGCCTGCGCAGAAAATCTGCTTTTGAAGTGGTTCTGGAAATCTGCAATTTCACTTCCTAATATGGAGAAAGCTGGGTGGGAGGGTTGAGGGGGGTGAATGGTGTGAACACTAGCAGAGGCAGTAGTCAAAGGGAGTTACTACATCATTCGATTCTCTACCTATCAGAGCTCTTTAGAGTGGCTTTATCCTTTTTCTCAACTTCAGCCAGAGGTCTTCTCTCTACTCACTTTTCTGCTTATGGACTCCCTTATGCTCTGCAATCCGAGTAGGGCAATCTTTGTGTTTATATTCTGCATGATTGAGGCTATCCTGCTCCATTCTGCTCTATGGAGTAGAGAGTTGGTGTCTGACCGAAGGCCACCTGAAGAGACTAGAAGCATTTGAAATGTGGATTTACAGGCAGCTGTTATGTATAAGCTGGGTTGACAAGATCAGAAATGAGGAGGTGATCAGCCACCTGGGAAAGCCCAGGGAAATCATCAAAACAATTACAAAGTGAAAATTAGAATATTTCGGACATGTGATGCGACACCCAGAAAAATACCCATTTAATCCTCCAGGGAAAGATGGAAGGCAAACGAGGTCCAGGCAGAAGAAGAACATCATGGCTTCAAAATCTCAGGGACTGGTTTGGACAAAACTCAGCAGCACTTTTTCGTGCGGCTGCTGATAAAAACAGGATCGCCAACATGATTGCCAACGTCCGATAATGGATAGGGCACAAGAAGAAGGAGAAGATGATTGAGGCAGGTTAAGATGCTTGAAAATGAGTGTCATCTAACACATATAGGTAGTCCTCAATTTATAACTTGTCACAATGACTGTTCAAAGTTACGATAAACTCTGTGGGAAGAATCCAGAGAAAGAAATATTTTGGGAAATATTAAAAAGGCAGAATATATTTCCCCAAAGGAATAATGGATAAGATCTTTAACAAAGACAGAAACCAGCCTCCAGAAATCAGCCACGGCTCCTAGGGCGGAGGCCAGCTTTTAGAAATGCAAATTCAATAATCCATTCAGGAAGGTTGGAGCCAGGAAGCTAGAAATTAGGAAGACAGTTGGTCATCTGTGCCTCTGAGTTGTTTGATAATTCATTTGTTTGTCTTCTTGTCTACCCATGGTATTCTCATGGGTCTTCTTCAAGAGTCAATTCTCCTTCTCTCCTGCTTCTTCTGCAAACTGTATTCGGCATTAATTATGCATCATTAGTAGATAGCTTCCACGTCTGATAGGATAGAATTGATCAGGGTCTTTGGGAATTTACTTCCTGGCTGTAGCTTCACTTACCAATATCTGCTAATACTGAGCCATCTGTTGAGTAATAGACAACGTGCAGATGCTGGGATACGACTCAAACACCAGATGCAGTATATTGTAATAAAGACCATCTTCTGCCAGAGAGACGTTTATCATGCACATAAGCAGGCCAAAATCAATCCTCAATTCATTGAGAGGTGCATCATACAAAAACCAATTATAAATGCAATAACAATTTCACTACATATGTCATCCGCCTATAATAGATGACTGCCTGCATGCAGAGTGAAAAATAAATATAATGTTGCAATTGTAATATCTCTCGTCCACTATAAAAGAAATGAACGTGAAAGAAAATAGGAACATGATGGAAATTCTGAGAACTTTCTGACTTCTAAACTTTCAAGATAAAGGGTGAATTCTGTCTGGGATGAAAAACTGGAAGTGAACTTTTGGAATTCAATTCCTTTTGATATTCACAGGCAAAAAATTGAAGTAAAATGGAGTCCTCTACCTTTTTTTTTTAAAGAATAAAAGGAATTATCAAATAATTTCTGAAGGACAGGACCTTTCCATAGTGAGGACAAATACAACAGTGATAGTCCTCAACTTATAATGGTTCTTTTAACAATAGTTCAAAGTTACAGAACAAGTGACTTATGATCTGTACTCACACTTACAACTGTCGCATCATCTCTCCAGTGATTGCAATTTAGGTGCTTGGCAACATGCTTGATTACGACCAATTACAGTGTCCTGCAGTCAAGTGATCATGATTGGCAACTTTTTTTTGTTTATTTTTGGCAAAAAAAACCCCACCCCTTGGTGTTTTTTCAAGTGACATCTGGACTCTTTGTTTTTTCCTTGAAGACATTTCTCATCCAAGAAGCTTCTTTAGAATTGATGTTTTAATGTTTTTATTGTTTTAAAATGTTTAAAACTGTAATATATGTTTCTGAAATGTGAGTGGCTATAGAAATCAAATAAAGAAAGAAATAATAAATTATTAGATAGATAGATAGATAGACAGACAGACAGACAGACAGATAGATGATAGATAGATAGATAGATAGATAGATGATAGATGATAGATAGATAGACAGATAGATGATAGATAGATAGATAGACAGACAGACATAGATGATAGATAGATAGATAGATGATACATAGATAGATAGATAGATAGATAGATAGATAGACAGACAGACAGACAGATAGATGATAGATAGATGATAGATAGATAGATGATAGATAGATAGACAGACAAACAGATAGATGATAGATAGATAGATAGATAGATAGATAGATAGATGATAAATAGATAGATAGATAGATAGACAGACAGACAGATAGATGATAGATAGATGATAGATAGATAGACAGACAGATGATAGATAGATAGATAGATAGATAGATAGATAGATAGATAGATAGATAGATAGATAGATAGATAGATAGATAGATAGATAGATTTCACAGTCTCTGTTTCGAGGAAAGGGCATTTTCAATGAAAGGAGAGCATTTAGAGCAGAGGGTCACAGTGAATCACAACAAACATCCTTTCATACCATCAAATTGGGAAAAACTATATAGGAAACGAGGTAGTCATTTTGGTGTCACACACGTACTTAACTGGTGTACCAAACTGACCTATTTCTTCAGCTTCCACAGTGAGCAATCATTGGTGCTCTCTGAGCTTGGTTTTTTTTTGTTGCAGACATTTCATTGCCCCAACTAGGTAACATCATTATCATCTTCTGATGTTGAGCACTGATGATGTTCCCTAGTTTAGGTAATGAAACATCTGCAAGAAAACAACCAAGCTCAGAGAGCACCAAGGACCCCTCAGTTCAGCCCTGAGCTACAAGTATTTATTAGTTTTCATAGTATTGTATGTTGAATATAAAACAGCACACCAATCCATCTTTTCCTCCTACATCCCAGGTACACATCACTAGGCAAGATATCATGCAGTACAAACACTGCTATTATTTCCCCCCCTTCTGTTTTGTGAACTGAGCTGTTAATTCCTTCTCGCAGTGGGCAAGCATGAGTAATGATCCCGCCCCCATATAGTCTATGAGCCAGTATTGCAACTTGAATCTTCTGCCTTCCAAAATCATGACTCAGGCAGATCCTGAGAAAGGGAGGTGGGGCGAGGACATGATGAATCACAATATCTGAGGAGGTAAAGAACAATGCGAAGGATGGGAGTGAAAAGAATGCTTGGAGGAGAAGCAAAAACTAAAGACATTCTCAGCATGAAAAAAAGCTACAGCTGCTTGCACAACCTGGGTATGTGTATATACATATACATATTTAGGAAGTCAGTAAAATAAAATGATGAGCTCCGGGATATAAGAAAAAAGGCTTCTTTATTGCTAAGCTTTCGTCAACAAGCTGTTGACATCATCAGAGCAAGGGCTGAATGACAAGGGAGCATGTGCATACACTTACATAACAGTTAAAATGGTTACAGTATGGCATGTGCATATAGCGTGCTCATAAAAAGCTCGCTTGCAAAAGAGTCATAGTGGTATCAGCATCTATGCGGAAGTCAGTCTCCAGATGAAATTCAAAAGTCGCGCCTATCAGCTGTTTGACACGTAAGCTTTGTCACGCCTATTAGCTGTTCGGCACGAGAGTCTCATAACTGTTATGTAAGTGTATGCACATGCTCCCTTGTCATTCAGCCCTTGCTCTGATGATGTCAACAGCTTGTTGATGAAAGCTTAGCAATAAAGAAGCCTTTTTTTCTTATATCCCGGAGCTCATCATTTTATTTTACTGACTTTAAATGTCCACACCTGGGATTCCAATATTTAAATTTATTAAAGACACATATACATATACATATACATGATTAAAAAACTACTAAAAACATGATCACCAAGAGTAAAAACTTTATTCAACACTTAGCTTTCGTCAGCGACTGCTGACCTTGTCAAAGTATAAACCAGGATCTAGGAATGCTCGTCTGTATAGTCTTTGAGAAGCCAACAATTTGGACAATGAGCATGTCATAGGTCTGTCTGTCCCCTGTCCGCCCACAATTATCCGCATCCATTTTTAAAAATAATTTTAGATACATATACACAAACACATACATATACACATACATATAGATGATTTCATATAAAACAAGGGCTATGTATCAATCTCATGCCTGTTTGTCTATTTGGCTACCTCTCTGTCTGTCTCTACCTTTCTACTATACATCAATTTTGAATCGATCATTTGTTCTCTCCACCAGGAGATGTAAAATCCTCCTTCCTCTCTTTTTTCTTGTTTCATGACACACATATGAAAAATAGGGGAGGGGGGAAATATCCACAAAAGGGATAAAATAAAAACGATACAAACCGATAAATAAACCTAGGATTCACCAGGCCAGGCTGAAATTGACATTTGCAGCTGTAATTTAAAAAGGAACTGGGCAGGCATGCAGAGAGGACAAAACCCAGAAATTTGTCAAAGGATGCTTTCGGGAAAAGACAAAAGGGAACCAAATCATTAAGAGCCAAAGGAAATGCAAAAGGAATGCCATCAAAGGACAAAGAGAAAATGGATGCCGATCCAGAGAGTATCTTAAGCCCATCCACAGTTGCTGAATTTAACCAGTCGATGAAACATGGTTTTTCAGAAATAAAAAAATAAATAATCTTGGACCACATGCTGTGTGGAGTGGGACTTGGTGGCTGCCATTCCTCTAACTCAGGGATTCTGGGAGTTGAAGTCCGCAAGTCTTCAAGTCGCCCAGGTTGGGGATCCCTGCTCTAACTAGTGCTTGGCCAGATCTGTTGATGAGACTTTGAGGAAAGTGGAGGGGTGAGCAAGAAATGAGTGGATACAAGAACATTTGCATTTTTTTAAAAAAACCAATAAGGCTTTGTTGGAGCTTTGAGTTAGCAGCTTCCTCACACCCCAGTGGAACTTTCACAGCCTCAGTGTTTGGTTGAAAGTAGTTTGCAGATGTCCTGGATCCTTTTTCCCAATGTTGGCCAGGTTTTTAATAGTGATCAGAGGCGCTCAGGGAGAAAATAAGGAGGATTGTGAGATCCATGTGCCTTGACAAGCTGTGCAATTATAGCAAGTGAAAGTGAGCCAAGCCTGGGTTGAAAAGAAGGGAAGGGATGGGAGGGAGAGAGGGAAGAAGGAAGACTATGAGACTGAAAGATAAAGAAGACACAGACTACTATCAAATTTGGGACTTATTTTATTGTTGGTTAGAGGAAAGAATGAAGGATTAGGAATTGAATATGTATTAGCATAGCTAATCCCAGACAACTCGTTGATTGGAAAAATTAACATATGTTTATGAAAAAAAACCAATAAAATCTTTATTAAAAAAAGGAAGGAAGGAAGGAGGGGAAGAAAAAGAAAGAAAGAAAAGAAAGAAAGAAAGAAAGAAAGAAAGAAAGAAAGAAAGAAAGAAAGAAAGAAAGAAAGATTTGGTCAATGACCAACATTAATACTTAATATATAAAGAAAATGGAACGGAACGGAACAGAACAGAACAGAATAGAACAGGAGTAGAGTAGAGCAGAGCAGAGCAGAGCAGAGCAGAGCAGAGCAGAGCAGAGTAGAGCAGAGCAGAGCAGAATAGTTCACAGAGTATATTTATAGTTAGGCCATTTAATTACTTTAGTCTGATAAGATTCTGCTTATAGGTGAACAGCAGTAAAGGAATTACTTAGTCATTCTTGGTTCTTTGAACCTGACAGGACCCACCTTAATAAATCAAGCAGTTAAAAGTGGAGATGAAAAAGTTTTTGCACCTTCAGACTTGTATGATTCTTTAATATAGCCTTAAAATTAAGTAGTTCATCTAGTCCTGTTTCTGCCTGGCTTCCCTGGGGGAGCTGATAACATCTAGGAAGGAGTTTCACATCTCTCTTTAGCGTTACCAAATGCAAGTTATTACCTTAGTTAGTGATAGCTGCCCCTTTCCCTGAATGGCCTAAGAAAGTAGAGCTCAATCAATTACTTGTGTTTGTCTCTCTCTATCCTTTCTCCCTTAACAATTAGTGACTAATGACTTTGTGTGTGTGTGTGTGTACATACAGAGATACACAAACACACTCACTCACACACACTCACAAACATTTTTAGCAATTGGGGAAATCGGTGGCATCCCAGATTGCTAAAAAAAAAAGCACTAATGACACGTTTCAAGACAAAAATAATATCATTGGCATATAAATGTTTCATCTATGCAAACTCTACTTTTTCTCTCTCATTTTTGTTTAAGAAACTCACAAAATATAGAAAATCAGCAGTATAATTTAAAAAAACCTCCACAAGTTGTTTTTTTTTTTGGAGGGGGTCGGGGAGGCGTCTGCCACCTTAGGAACAGTTTAACATTCATCCAGTTTTCCAAAGCCAAGTATAGAAAATCCTCAGTTATGCCAATGGAAGCAGAGAGAACTGGCTTTGGGAACAAGAGACTGAAGGAAATGGACATTTGAAATTGGCTTTCCAATCCCAGAATTGGAAGGACAGGGCCTAGTTTGGTAAGGAGGACTCAGGTAGTTTAAGGAAGGCACTCCTTCCGCTTCTCCAAAGAATTAAGGTGCCATTTTGCCGTTAGCCTCCCTCTCCTTTCCAAAATGCCAAATAGGGACCATTCAAGAGATAGTAGAGTTATAATATGGTACAATCAACAGGCCCTGTCACCTTCTAAGTAAACCAGACAGCAAATATTATCAGATGATCTAATCCTATTTTATTGTGAAGGAAACAAAAGTTATTCTTTTATAAAATTGTAGAAAATAAGTGTAGAAATGTATGCCAATATATGAGACTGTCTATTTAACACAAATGTAACACTGTAATGCAAATGTAGCAATGCAGTGCCAAGTGTGTGTGACAACTTCAAGGACGTCTATAAAGATGAAGAGCTTCTTAGATGTGACAGCATTGTAGGGGTCTAAAATGCAGATCTTGAAACCAGGCCAGTGCGCTCCTGGAAACCAAACCATAGGGAAGGATCCAGGAACCCGTTGCAAACTCTTCTCTGCTCTCTTCTCTTCTCTCTCTTCTCTTCTCTTCTCTTCTCTTCTCTTCTCTTCTCTTCTCTTCTCTTCTCTTCTCTCTC
>JARGCV010000139.1:0-252500 GCA_034064705.1 Bothrops alternatus
ATATATATATATATATATATATATATAGTATATATATAAATAGCTAAAAAGAATAAGGAGAAATAGGTATAGCTATTAGAGTATATTAAATATATATCAGAACTTACCTTATGTAAGTAGGGAGGGAAGATGAGATATAGAGTGTTTCTTTTAATTGCACCTGTAAGCAAAACTGGGAAAGAAAGAAAATTCTTCTCCCATATTGTTACAGGTGCAATTTAAAAAAAGAAACACTCGATACACATCTTCCCTCCCTGACTGCTAACAAAGTGAGACAGAGCCTGTGGCCTAGAGGTTAATACAACTGCCTAACATGCAGACTGCCCAGGTTCGAATCTCAGAAGGTAAGTTCTGGCTGAAGAGAGTTAAGAAACTCGAAATAGCTATACCAGTTCTCCCTTATTCTTTGTTAGCAATTTAAATAAAAACATGTATATGTATATGTATATGTATATGTATATGTATATGTATATGTATATGTATATGTATATGTATATGTATATGTATATGTATATGTATATGTATATGTATATGTATATGTATATGTATATGTATATGTATATGTATATGTATATGTATATGTATATGTATATGTATATGTATATGTATATGTATATGTATATGTATATGTATATGTGTATATGTATATCATTCGTCATCTTCAGGCTGGTGCTTTCGGCTTCGTGCTTCTAGGAGCAATGTATGATTGTAGCTGTTTCTTCCTTTTAACTGCTACAATCACACATTGCTCCTAGAAGCACGAAGCCGAAAGCACCAGCCTGAAGATGATGAATGGGACTTCGTCGAAACGTCACCAAGACACTTCAAATTCTACGTGGGAGAAAACCCGAAGAACCAAAGACCTAAATACAAACAACCCACGAAAACCTCAGAAACAAATATATATATATATGATGTGAGATTTTAACTGTTTCTTCCTTTAACTGCCAGTGGGGGTTTGAACTGATTGGCTGGGAGCTCGGCTGTGTTCTGATTGGGTGGAGGTGTGTTCTGATTGGTTAGGGGCTTGGCTGTGCTCTGATTGGATGGGGGGTTGGCTGTGCTCTGATTGGCTGGGGAGTGTTCTGTTTGGGTGGGGGCTTTGTTGTGCTCAGGTTAGTCAGTGTTACAAGGGGATTAGAGATGGTGAACTGTATAGCTGTTTGGCTTTGCGTTCGTGGTCATGCCTCATCTTCATGGTGGGTGTCAGTTTGCTTCGTGTATGGATTGGAGGGGTTTAAGGTGGCTAATGATGCAGCTGTGGTCTGGCTTCTGGTTTGTGGTCGTGCCTCCTCATCGGTGTGGGTTTGGGTTTGCTTTTTGCCTGGATGTGTGGTGGTGACATCCTGTGTGGTTTTTGTGAGTGTAGGTCTGGTGTCATTCCCCGTGCTATGGACTCGTCTGTCAATAAGGGCATTGAAGATGAGGCACGACCACGAACGCAAAGCCAAACAGCTATACAGTTCACCATCTCTAATCCCCTTGTAACACTGACTAACCTGAGCACAACAAAGCCCCCACCCAAACAGAACACTCCTGCAGCCAATCAGAGCACAGCCAACCCCCCATCCAATCAGAGCACAGCCAAGCCCCTAACCAATCAGAACACACCTCCACCCAATCAGAACACAGCCGAGCTCCAAGCCAATCAGTTCAAACCCCCACTGGCAGTTAAAAGGAAGAAACAGCTAAAATCTCACATTGCTCCTAGAAGCAGAAGCCGAAAGCACCAGCCTGAAGATGACGAATGAGACTTTGTCGAAACGTCGCCAAGACACTTTAAATTCTAAGTGGGAGAAAACCCGAAGAACCAAAGACCTACATACAAACACCCGCGAAAACCTCAGAAATGTCACTTCTGCATGCCTTTATCCATAACTACAGAACATTCTTCTTTTGTATTAAAAAAATCCAAAAATGCATATGCATGTATTCTTCTTCTCTTCAAACAATGCACACCACATTCATTTTCTGTCTATGCGTGTCGTCTCTTAACCCCGGTGTTTAATGCTTAAATCGCTGGAGAGCTAGGCTTCAGCTCATAGTTTTTATACGTTTGCAAAGACCAAATTCTCCAAGTATGGAAAGGAGAAGTAGTAAATCATGGAGCCGAAGCTTATATTGCTCTTTGAACACTTTCTGCCAGTTAATTAGGATTGTGGTAGTATCTAAATGGAATAAAATCAATTAATCAATTCAAACAGAAACTTCACCAAGATAAATTTGAAAGAGACTCTCAAGCACTCTCAGAATAAACTATAAAAACTGAAGTCTCCATGACAAAGGCAGAAATCTTTTGAGAAACACCATAGTGCTCTTCAGCAGAGCATTAGTCAAAATTCAGATTTCCCCCCCCACTTTTAGATGAAAATGAGATTCCAGTGCTGTTAAGGATGGTCAGACTTGCAGAAATGAAACAGCTGACCCTTTCTCCATTGTTACATCTCCATTCTAGGCGCTGCCAACTGTGCCTTCGTTTGCATTCCTCAAAGCACAACACTGGATCTCCTTCTACTCCATTGATAAAAAGCTTCCCACTTAGTGGGAAAGATACAACTGAAGAGAAAATGACTTTATTCTTTAATAGGCTCTCAAGTTCCTCAGTAAAAATGTGCTTGGCAGGAAGTGATTCATCTAACTTCTGGCTCTGCAGTCATAAAAACATTAAAAGTCAAAGTACATTTTCAGTGCAACTGACATCTATCTAAGGCGCTACACTTCAGAACATCATACATTCAAGGGGAACTCAAAAGCTGAGCTGTTTGAATGCCATTGTTGGAATTCCAGATAACACTAATTGAAACCAGTGGAATGTTCTCAGAATATGGTGGTCTCAGAGCCAGTCTCTACTGAAGATGGATCAGGCCCCATTGGGGACTGTCCCTGCCAATCTGACCACTATCCAATCACACACTGGCCCTCTCAGGTCCCTCCTCAACCAGCACTGATCCATCTTCAGCCTATATGTCTGTATTGTCTCAGTTTGGGGTATCCAATTCACCTTCCAGTTAGACATCAATTGGATTCATTCCCCCTTATTCTGTTAACACTTCCCATTAAGTAATTCCACCTAGAGTAGTAACCTAGATCATGGGAAAGTGAGACAGGAAGCAGGAAAAGAGAATAGTTGCAAAAAATTAGATTTTATGTCACCTTGGAGAGATGTCAGCAAGAAGAAAGGATTTACCAAAGAAAGAACTTGCTAACAATTTGCAAGACCACCTGGAAGAAAAAAACAACAACAGGCTGAATACAAAAGTCAGCTAGGAGACAGTTATTCGTTTAAAACATAAAACGAAGAAGAAAACAGGAAATCGTAGCTACATAGCTTCTGCAGATAGCAACAGCGTTGGCTGATCTCAGAAATCTACACACTAAATAAAGAAATAAGTGCAGGAACACCACACTTTCCATCAAAAATTCCATCATGTAATGGAATGCTTCACTAAGATGTCCTCTGATTGGAGAGAGCCCTCTCCAATATGATTTCCAATTATTTAGAGATTAAAGCTGAAACTATTTTTAAAGAAAGTGAATTACAGGACAATGTTGGTTAAATATGTGACCTTCTGATCTGAGTTACAAAAATCCAGAGATCCACTAGGGGGCATCCAAGCAATGAAGAACATTCTAGCTTTTCTCTGCCCTCTAGTGGTCCTCTAGATCTCTGCAGCCCAGATCTGGTAGTGAGTATTTTACATGATCCTATGTTTTAAGAGGACAAGCTTGTTGACATTAAATTGTAAGGAGTTTAAATACTTCAGTGAAGCATCTCCCCCTCAACCAGACAAAACACACTTAGACACACATACACAGAAAATGAGAGAGAGAGAGAGAGAGAGAGAGAGAGAGAGAGAGAGAGAGAGAGAGAGAGAGAGAGAGAGAGAGAGAGAGAGAGAGAGAGAGAGAGAGATGGAGGGGAAAAATAGCTTTGGTTCCAATTTTCAGTTGATTTAACAGCAGAGGGAGTGCTTCCCTTGGGCTCCAGAGATGCAGGCATTGATTATATCATATACTCCTCACTGTTCTCTCTCTCTCTCTCTCTCTCTCTCTCTCTCTCTCACACACACACACACACACACACACACACACACACACACACACACACACTGGGGGGGGGAGATGAGCCAGAGAGAAGAGAGACCCTCTTTGGTTTACATTGGGTAGCATGGCAAATTTCCATGCACACAAGGAAGCATCCAGCAACTGCTTTTCAAGAAAACAATTCCTTTTAATAAACAGAAACATTCCAGCACCCAGACCCACAGCAGCTGCTAATCAAATTAGAAGCAGGCAAACATGATGGATTTATCAAGGCGATCAACTGATGCCTTGTTTTCTTGGCAGCTAGAGAGAGGGAGGTAAAGGAATAACACTGAATCCCTTAAAAAAAAAAAAACACCAGGTAGCATCAGTTCTCACTCTTATGTTGGCCTGAAGAGGGATGTCCTAACAAAGCTTTGCTAAATTTGTGTCTCAGCTGGAAAGAAAAAGAAATAGAATAGAATAGAATAGAATAGAATAGAATAGAATAGAATAGAATAGCATAGAATAGAATAGAATAGAATAGAATAGAATAGAATAGAATAGAATAGAATAGAATAGAATAGAATAGAATAGAATAGAATAGAATAGAATAGATATTGGAGGAATAGAATAGAATAGAATAGAATAGACCCCAGGGGTGTTCTAGTCCACCCTCCTGCTGAAGCAGGAGAACCTACACCATCTCAGAAAGGTGATTGTCTAGTCTTTTCTTAAAAGCCTCCAGTGATGGAACAGCCACGATTTCTGGTGGCAAGCTTTTCCACTGGTTGATTGTTCTCACTGTCAGGAAGTTTCTCCTTAATTCCAGGTTGCTTCTCTCCTTGATCAGTTTCCAACCATTGTTTCTCATCCTCTAAACATTCTAAATTTCCCGGGGCTAAATGAATCAGCTTTCATCTGAAATGGAAAAAAGTTTGCAGCCAGTGGATGAGATCCAGAGGTGGGACATACAATGTAGAATAAGAGAGTTGGAAGGGATCTTGGAGATCTTCTAGTCCTTCTCTTCTTTTTTAGTTTCCAACCATCATTTCTTGTCTTGCCTTTTGGTGCTTTGGAAAATAGTTTGACCCCCTCGTCTTTGTAAGAGGGTCCTATCAAATGAGGGGACCTTCCAAAGCACTGCAATGAAAAGGATCCTATTTGAGGATCTAGTGCAGTGCTCAGAAAAGAAGGCTACGCTATCCGATCATGATGCTCAGCTAACTTAACTCTGCATTGGCTTGTGCTTCTAAGCTCCCCTTTGATAGATCCCACGATAACATTTGGAAGCCTGCTGAAAAAGTTTACTGAAATATCAAACATGCTTTCAACTCAGCAGTGGGGAAAATAACCACAGCGAAAGAAAGGAAACCAGCCAGCATAGGCCAAATGGGAATGTTGATCCATGTAGCTTCATATTGACGAGGGTTTATTTAATGCTTATCACCTTTCCACCCTCAGCAAGATGCTTCAGTCAGTTAATAGCTATATTACATTTCAGTGAGCTGCGCTTCCCACGATTCTGTATCCTCATGGTTTTGACTGTTGTTTAAAAATCATCTGGCAACGTTACACATAAATATAACTATTTAGACACTGGACAAAGGTAGGAGCTTTTAATCCCATTGTATTGTTGCCTTGTTTTTTGTTTTTGTTTTTTAAATAGTGTTCAGTTTTCCCTTTTCTTTGTAGATGGTGGTGTTTCTTCAACATACATCTTCTTTTTGTAAGGACTGAGCAGGAAATGTAAAATATTAAATTTTGTTCTTAAGTGTTGCAGCTGGTAAGCTTTAAAAAAACCTCACTAAAATTGGCACAAATAAATAAATACATTTAACCAGAAGTTAAACCTGAGCATTTCTGCATGTCATTGTCAACCAGAAGATTGCATCTTTACCATTCTTAGGTCATTCCTAGGAAAGAGCTGGTAAACTAAAAAAAAACAAAACCAAAAACCTCACTAAAATTTAAGTAAACAAACAAACAAACAAATGGTTTTTTAAATCCTTCCCCACCAGGAGTTAAACCTGAGCATTTCTGCATGTCATTGTCAACCAGGAGATTGCATCTTTACAATTCTTAGACCATTCCTAAGGAAAGATGCACCAATCATAGAAGCAAAGCTTCTGCAGGTCTACAAAATATTCCCAACTCTTCCTTTTGGCCATGCATGCTAAAGCTGTTGATTGTACCGTAGTAGTTGAACAATGCACGAGAGACATTCTTTAAGATCCCAGCTATGTTCTTAAATGACATGTGGTAATGCAGCCTTTTGACTCAGATTTGGCTGAAAAGCAACAGAAGGTTATATGAGCTAAGAGCCGGGAAGAATGAAGGAAATGGATTGTAGTTACTGAAATGAATCTCCCTGAGTTACAGCGTGATGTGGCCTGAGGCTTAGCTCAATCTTGTGTTTGAGGTGTGATGTAACAAAAAGGTAGCAAAAGTTGTGGATGGAATGTCAGCCGTTTCTTTAAGCGTCCTTTTCTTCGTGGGGCTGGATAACCTAATACCAGAGTCACTTCAGCCTTGTATTGGGAATGCCACCTTATATGCTTTCACGTCAAAAGAAGCGATGGAGGTACATTCAATCAGCTGCCAGAACAAAGAACACTTTCTTGCAGCTCCTGAAAGAACTTTTGGTGGGATCTGTGTGGCATAACAGGAAGCAGGACTGAGGATTGTTCTACCTGCCTTAATGAATTCAGAGTGTCTTGACCTTTGCTTGGTCTGTCTGATCCAGTTGCTGATAAATGGCATGGACCTCTGGAGACTGCCCTCTTCCCAGCAGTTACCTGTGAACCCTCCCCAAACTTCTGAACCGCAGAACCCAAACTTCTGAACCTAAGAAAGGAAGTGCTTAATAACTTTCACCAAATTAAAAAAAAAAAGCAGACACAAAAGCCTTCTAACAAAACCTGCTAACAAAAAAATAGCAGCGTTTGTCTTCCTTGCTGTTCATTTGCTATGGAATCAATCCATTTTTTTAACCCTGCTGTGGTCTTGCATAAAGTTTCCAACTGCAGGTAAGAAATACATCAAAATAACATTTATCCAGAAACCCAAGCTCTAAGGTTGGACTCCTGAGAATTGTGTAATAACGACTTAATTCTGTGGCTCTTTTCAGTCAAGTGCTGACTATGGTTGACAAATCCATAAGTTTTGATTTCTGTCAGTTTTCCCTTTCCTTAGGGATTGGTTCTCTGCTATTTTTGAATCACTTCACAGCTGATTTCTATTTTTTTTTTTTTGAAAAAAAAAGTCCACGTGAACATAAGTTTGCATTTTAGCACATTTCTATTAATGCATTTGCAAGCAATGCTTTTAATAAAATATCATTTTCCCCTGTAATGTATGTATGTATGCCTACACACACACACACACACACAGAGAGAGAGAGAGAGAGAGAGAGAGAGAGAGAGAGAGAGAGAGAGAGAGAGAGAAACACAGACATACACACATATAGACATACACACATACATACATAGCTACACTTTGAAAGTCAGAACTGTATTCCATTTTTTAAATGAATATGCAATAATATAATACATTCATTGGTGTTCCTTATTTCTTTGATTCAGACTAATCCACCTTTGCTCCTGATGACTGGATTCAAACTTCCTTTCCTTTCCTTTCCTTTCCTTTCCTTTCCTTTCCTTTCCTTTCCTTTCCTTTCCTTTCCTTTCCTTTCCTTTCCTTTCCTTTCCCTTCCCTTCCCTTCCCTTCCTTTCCTTTCCTTGCTTCTCTCTTCCTTTCCTTTCCTTTCCTTTCCTTTCCTTTCCTTTCCTTTCCTTTCCTTTCCTTTCCTTTCCTTTCCTTTCCTTTCCTCCTCACTCTTCTTTAATAGTCCTTGTCTTCTTGATTCAAGATGATGGGGAGCATCATGTAAACATACAAATTACATTTACTGTTTTCCAGTTTAAAGAACATGGATTCTTATTAGTTTCTTGTATTTCTTATCCCTTTCTTTTCTTTTTCTTTTTGATCTTTCTGTGGACAAATGGAATAAACCTTTTAAAATCTCCTGGCTGTTTGCCAAAAAAAGATTAATTTTATTTTCAGAGGCAAGACTGAAATGGATAAATATCTACCAATATATTATCTATTAGATAAGCATCTAACATCCAAACATTATGCTTACTATCATGGAGTAAGATCACAGCCCATCAGCTATTTGTATTTGAAAGAAATAGAAGTGCTAAACAACAATATATTTTGCACAAGATATTTAGCAGATAATATTCTCAGTTGTTGTCTGAGTGTTAGTTATTCCTTTTGTTGTCTGAGTGTTAGTTATTAACCTACTGCATTTGAGTGAATTAAGTAATCTCTTGCAAGCATCCCTCTTCGATTAAATGGATCTTCCCAATCAGCAATTTCTCTCTTTTCTTATAGAGCAACATTCAGCTTCCTGCCAAGATTTATACTTGACCCTCCCCATTTGTTACTTTATATTCCTGAAGTTATAAGAAACCATTAATAAAAGCCATCCTAACATTAGCACTGCCACATTAGATTAACACATATAACAAAGTAGCTTTACAGCTTTTGTTTGCATGAGGAACATCTCTTTGGTCTTGGTTTCCACTGTAATGGGGATATACTTTATTAACTGCATTTGCATTGCATTTTTATTCTGTCCAGAAGCAGTCATTTTCTGGATAGTATACAGAGAATAAAAACAGTTTAATTCAGGATGCTGATAAGGAAAGCTCTTATGATGGAATGATTTTTGGACTGTTTATTAATTAATTTCCCTTATGCAGAAATATAAGAAATATAAGAAAGGCTGAGCGCCAAAGAATGGAGGCCTTTGAACTCTGGTGCTGGAGAAGACTCCTGCGAGTCCCTTGGACTGCAAGGCGTTCAAACCGGTCAGTCCTAGAGGAGATCAACCCCGACTGCTCTTTAGAAGGCCAGATCCTGAAGTTGAAACTCAAGTCCTTTGGTCACCTCACGAGAAGGAAGGACTCACTGGAGAAAGGCCTAATGCTGGGAAAGATTGAGGGCAATAGAAGAACGGGACGACAGAGAATGAGGTGGCTGGATGGAGTCACTGAAGCAGGAGGCCTGAGCTGAAATGGACTCCAGAAGATGGTAGAGGACAGGAAGACCTGGAGGAACGTTGTCCATGGGGTCGCGATGGGTCAGACACGACTTCACAACTAACAACAACAACAACAAATGCAGAAAACTAACCTAATCCTAGCTCATCTTGGCTGGTCATGGCAATGTTAATGAAGATAAGACCTACTTAGTACTTAGTGACTGCCAGGAATATATTCTGCTTACCTAGAATATATTTTTCTCTCCTCTCCTCTCCTCTCCTCTCCTCTCCTCTCCTCTCCTCTCCTCTCCTCTCCTCTCCTCTCCTCTCCTCTCCTCTCCTCTCCTCTCCTCTCCTCTCCTCTCCTCTCCTCTCCCCTTCCCTTCCCCTTCCTTTTCCTTTAAGCAGCCCAGAGTGGTCTACAAGAGAGTATGAGGGAAGCTTTAAATAGCTACATAAATAACTCCCTTTTTAAGACCTTGCAATCTTCATAAATATGGTATATAAAACATATATAGGTATATATAGGTTGCAGCACCCGTGGCCCTGGCTGCTCTTAGTAAAAGAAAGCAGAACTGGACCAGGTCATTGCTTGAATGAGAGATCACCAGGAAATTCTAAGGTTTACGTTACACTGGCATGTGGATAAACACATTGCAAAAGGTGGCAATGATCAACCCCTTTCATTTTATCATCAAGACAAAACTTGGACGCATTCGATTTATTCAACAGGAGTTTATCTTAACTTGAAGACTTCACCTTTTAAGTAGATAAATGAAGCAATGCTTACTGATGAGAATCATGAAAGCAAAAACAGTTTGTTTTACAAAACAGAAAAAGCAAAATAAGTCACTGGCAAACTTAAACAACAGAAGAAGCCATCTGGCTTTTGTTCTGTGCAAACGCAGTCATTGCTTTTTGATGTGATCCATCCATCTGTTCATAATGGATTTTTCCAGGACCACCACCACCACCACCACCACCACCACCACCTCCTCCTCCTCCTCCTCCTCAACTCAACTCAACTCAACTACAGTCCATCCAAAAGACTTTTGCTGAATTCAGATTAACCTTGTTAACAGCCTTGTTTCGTTATTTCACAAGGGGCAAAATCATTAAAACTGGATGGAAACAGATCTTCAAATATTTCTCAGCTAATTCTACTACACACTAGGCCCCTTTCCCAGACTGTGCTTTACTGGAATTTCTCCTCCCCTCAGATTTTTTGTTTTTATTATTATTATTATTTAAGTACAGCAGCTGGAACTCTTTGGCAACTTGGCTATCTTTCTGAAATGGAATTCATTTTCCATCCCTTGATATATTTTGTTTCTCCCAAAGGTCAACATTAATTGGCAATATATTGTTTGTAGAAATTTTGGGCCTGATAAATGTAGGGAAAGATTCACACAGTAGTTCTGTTTAGTTCTTAAAAGAAATGGGGGGAAAAATCTGGTTCCTTCTTGGCCTTTGCGCCAATCACTATACAATCTTTAAGCCAATCTAAAATATCTCCTTCTGGCCTCAAATGTTGGGCTTGCTCTAATTTTCTGAATGGATAGAATATACTGTAGAATGATCGAACTTTGGCCAAAACACTCTTCAAACAACATGCTGAGGCTTCCTCAACTGTTTTGATCAACCTATTAAAATCTTCACATGGATTTTCTGAAAAACAGGTTTGGGGAAGGGAGAGAGAATGAAAGGATGGTTTCTGTATCAGCCTTGATCAATGGAAAGGGGATTTAGTTTAGATCTATACCAATCCCATCATCTTCTTAGTTCTTCTCTCGCATGTAGTGGACTTCCCGTGTTTATGGTAGAAGTAATTGCTCACATTTCTTCATCCTTTCTTAGTTTGCATCCTCGTGAGATTTAATTTCAGTTAGCTAAGAGTGCTTCACACTTAATTAATACATAATTGTTCATTATCAGATGCGTTCACACTTCTTAAAGTGTCTCGAATCTTGGCTTCAACTTGCTTTTAGCATTTTCTATTGTCTCTTCCAGAATGATAGAGGTTTCTTTTTCTCTGCATTTGTAAAATTATGAGATCATGTTTTGCAAGAGCATTCCTGCAAATGAAGCTATCGCTTATGGCATTTGTGAGGATTTTTTTTTTTTGGCTTGTCATATCAGGTAGTTTTCGATCCTAATTTGAGTGTTTACAAGCTAATTGTATGCAGTTCCATAACATTCCTCCTCAGCTAACACATGGATGCATTAAGGATAATTTTAATATTTCAGGAGCTTGCATACCATTATCTAAAGTTCAACTATGTACTCCCACAGAGGCAGAAAAGACACAATTGGAGTCGAGGACTACCTGTAGTTAGAAAATACTTAACGGAAGCAAACTGATGAATTTGCCTTTCTGAGTCTCCTTTTAGCTGTCCAGGATGTCTTGTATAGCTCCAGTTTATTTTTTTTTCCCTGAACAGATAATGGATCATTCTAAATTAAAAAAAAGTGTTATTATTTTCTAATAATGCCAACAGGCTCCAGAAGCATTCTTCATTGTCATCTTTTTATTATGGGCGCCGACCAATATTGAAAGAATAATATAAAACAGAACAGTTACAACATGTCTCTATATAAGTGAGGGAATATCATGCAGAATGAATTGCCAATCAAGTCCTACATTGCACGGAACCGCTCTCATCTTATGGTGGAATGGAGCAAGGACTTCTATTGTAGCTTTGGCAGCTATTAATAGTGACTGGATTCTGCAGGATATTGACATAGATTTGGTGGTGATAAGCATTGCTATTTTCAAGTTGTTGGAGAAGACCTAATAAGGTAGGATTTGCCCTACTGACTCAGCAGTACCCCCCCTTTTTTTGCCAGAGAGCAGATTTTCTGGAAATAAAAGTGATAACGGCTCTCAGATAATGTCTTTATTAAAATAACAAACCATATTTTTAGGGAGAGCTAGAGAGATCTCATAAGGACGGAAAGATGCCCTACCAAATTTACCACCATCACCTTCATTCCCTCTGAAAGTGCAAAACCAAAAAGCAAGAGAAAATAAAATGGAATGGTTAAGCTGTTTGAGAATAATCTAGAAAAACTGTAGAAAAACAAAAACATCAAAAATTGGAGAAACACCATGGCAGCTTTTGGCAAAGCATTAATGGGGGGGGAAAAAAATAGAAGAAACCATTTGACAGTTTGAATTTAGAAGGTCCTGGATTTTTCCCAGATAAAAGGTTTCTTTTACTGAAAAATCTCTCACCTGACATATCGGAGTGTTGGCTGTCTTTATCACTGTAATCTTCACAGACCAGTTATACAGCTTTGCATATTCTGTCCAAGAAATACTTATTTACATCTCTTAGCCTTTTCCTTCCTTCCTTCCTTCCTTCCTTCCTTCCTTCCTTCCTTCCTTCCTTCCTTCCTTCCTTCCTTCTCTCCCTCTCTTTTTCTCTAACAAGGCCTTTTGCTGGCGTTACTTTAGTGCCCTACCTTAGCCAACAAAATTTGATGGGAAAGTTTCTCAACTATTTTTGCTTTTTTATGCCTTCAGCATGCCACCATCCTCGTGTTTCCCATTTCTCCTTGTTTGGAAAGGAACAAATATCTACCAGGGACTCTTGCAACATGGTTGAGCCATGTCTCATAGCAATAAATTCAGGCATAGCATTTTTTCAAGGTGCTCCCTAAATAAATACTAGCTAAAGTAGCTTCCCTTATGATGGATATTAAAGTTAATGGTGGATATCTTTCCCCTACACATAACCCATAGATAGTTACAAACACCCAAGCATGATAAAATAGCTCTGGTAACCAAACATTTAAGGAGGAAATTTTAGTTTTCGGTGAGTAAGAAATAAAAAAAAAAAAGAATCTAGCTAGAATCTCAAGAAAAAAAGCTGCATATATTTGCAGCCATTTAATAGTATAAGAATGAAAAACATGTGCTTCAGATACATGTGGTGTTTAGGACTTTTCAGCTGGGAGGGCTCAATATTTCTTTCCATTCATTTTTAGATAACATTTTATGAATGCTTTGACTCACAGATGCTTTACAGTGAAAGTCAAAATCAAGCTAACACCTTGCCCTTAGCCAGTGTATGTTTGTGTGTATGTTTGTGGAATGATTGGTTCCTTTTTTAACTTAAGGGTTTTTATATTTATGTATTTTATTGTAATTTCTATCATGTTGTGAGCCGCCCTGAGTTCTCCGGAATAGGGCGGCATAGAAATTAAATAAATAATAATAATAATAATTTTGGAGATAGTACTTCCAAGAATATATTCCCCACCCAGGGTCACCTTACAGGGGAGATGAGCAGCATAAGAATTATAAATGAAATAAAGTGGGAACAAAATTTTGGGCAACCTATCATGATGGAAACGTGGGAAAGAATTTGGGTGAAAAACGTAAAATTTACGCAAGCGCAACATTTAAGAGAGAACTTTTATAAAATGTTTTATAGGTGGCATCTAGATCCGAAAAAACTATCATATATCTACCCTGACCTCCAACCTAAATGTTGGAGATGTGAAAGTATGGAGGCTACATATTTTCATGTATGGTGGACATGTAGAAAAATTAAAGCTTTCTGGAGAAAAATATGGCGGACACTTCAAACCATTTTGAAAAAGCGTATTGAATTTCTACCCCAGTTGTTTTTGTTAGGGATCATAAAAGACTGCACCACCACAGAGATGAACTTAATTCTGAACTTGATCACAGCAGCGAGACTGTTGGTGGGACAATACTGGAAGAAACCAGAAATACCATCTATTGAAGAATGGACTTTGAAAGTCATAAATATGGCGGAAATGGCTAAAATATCTGCATATTTGAAGGATCATTCAAATGAAAAATATATGTTGGACTGGAAACATTGGACAGACTACATACAGGAGAAACACCAATCAATGAAAATGTATCTGGCTTATAGTTAAATCTTGATAGACGGAGTGAAGAATGTTTACAAGTTTAAAACGATTGTATTAAGTTGAATAGCATTTAACTTGAATTTTTTCTTTGTTTACATGTACAAATATATATCTAATAATAATAATAATAAAAAGAATTATAAATGAATGAATGAATGAATGAATGAATGAGCAAGCAAACAAGCAAGCAAGCAAGCTGGGGTGGCACAATGGTTAGAATGAAGTATTGTGGGCGAACTCTGCTCATTGCCAGCTGTTCGATCCTGATCGGCTCATGGTTTACTCGGCCTTCCATCCTTTCAAGGTGGGTAAAAGGAGGACCTAAGATTGTTGGGAGCAATATGCTGACTCTGTAAACCGCTTTGAGTGGTTATATAAAGCACTATGGAGTCTAAGTGCAAGTCTAAGTGCAAGTTGAACAAATCTTCAGTATGGCCATTGACCAACATAAAAAAGTTTAATGTTCTATCCTCCGTGTTTGAAACGGGCAGATTTTTGAAACTGAATTACTAGCCTACCTCCATATGACCTCCCTATTCCTTCCAACTCTGAAAAGACTACAAAATCAAATCACTGAATCTATCTTGGCAAAGACCAAGACCATAACTGTTAGCAGAAGGCTGACCTTTGAAGGCTGAGTTAGCTTTTTCTCCCCGCCTGACTCAGGGCTTAAAATTTTCAATTTGTTGTGGATTTTTGGGGGGGACAACTGTCATGCAGACATATTCTTAAATTGGTACCCATTATGCCCATTATGTTATTGAACCATTTGTTCTTTGGATATCTTGATTGTTTTTCTAGTGTACCCCAATCTTCATTGTTTGATTTTGCTAAGCATTGCTGCTATTCCTTTTCTTGTTTAGACAGGTTGCAAATTGTTTGTGACCTGGTCCACAGTTTTTTTTTTTTTCATTATCCTGCCTGGCCATTGAGTGTCCGTCGCAAATCAGAATATTCAGGAAGAGACAGGAGAACAGGAGACTTCAAAACAAATAAATCAGGAGCTAGCTAAAAACACTTTCCGTCTACCTCTTTTATAGAGAGGACAGACCATAGTTCCATAGTTCAGCTATAGTACATCCTTTCTGCTTTTCACTTAATAAGAACAGTAATTCTTATTTTTGATTCTTTGATGGTTACTTGGTAACCAGATAGCTATCTGTATTTGCCCTTTCTGATATACATTCCAAATACTAATAGGAGGCTGTCAGTCCAAGGGTTTCTTCAGAGCATCTTCTGAAGCCGCATCTTGTGATTCATCTCTGGATGTCTGGAGTCTTCTTGGTTAACCTTGATTCAACTGTAGGATATCCAAGCTCAGAAGATATTTAGTCTTCTTCAGTGGCAGCAACAGGTGGGGAAAGAGTACAGGAAGCAAAACAAGAAAAATTAAACACTATTGAATTTTGGGAGTAGACTATTTCTAACCATCCTAATTGTAATCCCCCAGTATTTCCCCATTTGGACAAACATACTTATGGGACCATGCCTCTAGTTCCTGATCTTTGCATTCTATCAAAATTACGATGACATAAATTAAGGAAAACATAGCACGATGCATAATTAAGTCTAAAAGCACTTGATTTCAACAGTAGCTGAAATCACGCACAATCCTGGCTTCTACGCCATTTTTAGGTCTTCACCCTGTGTACTAAGAGTTGTTTTCCTCCGCTGGGAAAAGAGAAGAAGAAAATTTCAAGAAGAATGTTTTCTCTACGTCACCAAAACCAAAGATGAAAGTACCATTTAAATGAATAAACATATTTCTTTGGGGCATTTATTGTATTTTTCATAATGGGATATTGTAAACAAAGGTTCACCAATGCCCACTGTTATGTCAGTGGGAATATTTGTCAGCAACAATTTTCCTAATTTGCTTTCCAAAGGTATCGGTATTAGTATTTGTTTGATGTTTTGCAAATTTTTCTATCAGCTGCATCAATGAAATAGTAAATCTGTCTTCTTTTGAAGATGTTTTCACAGCAGTCTGGTATTGTCAAGGTATATTTTCTAAACATTTTGCAGCACGGTGCTTCTTGGCACCGTCTTATTGCCAAAGCTAATGAGCTTCCACGGTTTGCAAGGCTTGTTACAACTACCATAATATACAATCATTGCAACTAGAGTAAGATAGAAGGAAGACAGTTTGGTCTAGTGGTTAAAGCTCCAGGCTAGAAACCGGGAGACTGTGAATTCTAGTTCCACCTTACATACAAAGTCAACTGGATGACCTTGGACCTGTCATTCTCTCTCACCTCTAGAAAGAAGGCAAACTACTTTCAAAGCACCTTGTCAAGAAAACAGCAGGGACTTCTCCAGGCAGTCACTAGAAGCCAACACTGACTTTAAGGCACCTAACAACAACAACAACAAACAAAACATCTGGGGCACTACCTGTACATCATCAGAATTCACCAAATCCCCATCAGTCAATTGCAAAAAAAAAAAAACAGCTTTACTTGGGACAACACACATTCTAAGACAATGCTTTTGATATTATTAAACATCATCATCATTATCATCATCATCAAATCTATGTGAAGATAAAATAGCTGACAGGTTAATCAACAGCAAAGTTAAATTTCTAACCTCTCTGTTAACAATATGTTATTGTAGAAGTTTCTAGTCCATATGAATGCAATAATTATTCAAAATATAGGGGAAATATGTGCTGGCTATGAATATTGCTGTCCCTTAAATAAGGCAGCCATTATTGCTGTCCCTTAAATAAGCATCAGAGTTTTCTGAGTTGTAATGATCCCTGTGTTTTTGTTTTTTTTTAAATCTTCCTAAACCTGTTTAACTGCCTGGTCATTCTTGCAATTTTGCCAGAAAAAGAAAATCATTTTCACTTGAAGTCAATTCTATTGGGCAGATTTAACTGCCATGATCTCTTCTGAAAAGTAGTGAGTAGCCTAAATCAGCTTCTTAGCTGAAATTGCCCCTTTTCATCAGAAGAATTTTCACCAGTTTTAATTGTTGTTCCTCTGTTTTGCCTGAGAGCTGCAGCACTTCACTGCATATTGTTCCCATTTCACTCAAACCCAAATTAATACTGGTATTCTGCCTCACAGAACCCCTTCACTATACCCATCGAAAAAGAGGTAAACAAGGGATGCCCAAATATTTCTCCTTAGCAGTAAAATCTTGTTTAAGACCACATGTACATCCAGAAATTGCATTCAAAGGCTTTGTGCTGCATTTTTATTCTTCTTGAGTAGGATGCCAATGTTGAAACATAAATAGAAAAATATCCTTAAAATAATTTATGAAGCTGTTTCGAGGTTTAAACATTTTTAAAGAACAGAAAGTCAAAACTATTTTCTTTTCCTTCCTTTTCCTTCCTTCCTTCCTTCCTCACTTCCTTTCCCCTTCTTTCTTTCTTTCTTTCTTTCTTTCTTTCTTTCTTTCTTTCTTTCTTTCTTTCTTTCTTTCCTTCTTTCTTTCTTTCCTTCTTTCTTTCTTTCTTTCCTTCTTTCTTTCTTTCTTTCTTTCTTTCCTTCCTTCCTTCCTTCCTTCCTTCCTTCCTTCCTTCCTTCCTTCCTTCCTTCTTCCCTGGATCTTCTTGTGAAGGAATGCTTCTTTTCAGTCAATGACACTCAAAAAGTTGCAGACCCAGTCTAGTCAGCTCTGCAACCTGCCTCCCTTCTGTTTTCTCCCTGCTCTGAGACCAGGATGCAAATCTCTCAATGGGATTGGAAACTATTTCCCGTTTGACTTGGATGGTGATCTTTATTCTGGATATATTTATGTCTGTCATTACCAGGACTGCTATTTTATTTTTACTAATATGTAATTTAATTGATTTGAACAGGGCTGAGCAAGCTACTGTTACTAGGCAGTCTAGAAGTGCAGTAATACATGAATCAAAATAAATAATGGTGAAGGAATAACCTTTCTACTCTCATCTGACATTGATACTTTTGCATTTTGACAAAGAAGAAGAAGAGAAACTATTCCAATGGTCAGGAATGCAGAGTGCCAAAGAAGGAGGAATGGGCAAGTTCTAACTGGAGATGTCATTAGAGGTTACCATAATGAGTAGATCTGATGGGTTATACAAACACACATTATACAAACACACATGCACAGAAGTTGTTTGTGTCAACCTATTTTCCAAAGCACCAGAAGGAAAGACAAGAAACAATGGATGGAAACTAATCAAGGAGAGAACCAACATAGAACTAAAGAGAAATTTCCTGACAGTGAGAACAATTAACCAGTGGAACAGCTTGCCTCCAGAAGTTGTTGGTGCTCCATCACTGGAGGCTTTTAAGAAGACACTGGACCTCTTTCTGGCGTCGGCCATTCTGAGAGCGGGTGGTGGGTAGAACCATCACTAGGCGCTCTACCGCCGCCATGCAGATCTTCGTGAAGACCCTAACGGGGAAAACCATTACCCTCGAGGTTGAACCATCTGATACTATAGAAAATGTCAAAGCCAAGATCCAGGATAAAGAAGGGATTCCTCCTGACCAACAGCGTTTAATTTTTGCTGGCAAACAATTGGAGGATGGACGTACTCTGTCTGATTACAACATCCAAAAGGAATCGACCCTTCATCTTGTGCTGAGACTTCGTGGTGGGGCAAAGAAAAGAAAGAAGAAGTCTTACACCACTCCTAAGAAGAATAAACATAAGAGAAAGAAGGTGAAACTCGCTGTCCTTAAATACTACAAGGTGGATGAGAATGGCAAAATCAGCCGTTTACGTCGTGAGTGTCCATCTGAAGAATGTGGGGCCAGAGTGTTCATGGCTAGCCACTTTGATAGACATTATTGTGGCAAGTGCTGTTTGACATACTGCTTCAATAAACCAGAAGACAAGTGAATATGTCTATTGTAATAAAAAACCTTTAAACATTAAAAAAAAAAAAAGAAGAAGACACTGGACAGCCACTTGTCTGAAATGGCATAGGGTCTCCTGGCTGAGCAGGGGGCTGGACTAGAAGACCTCCAAACTCCCTTCCAGCTCCATTCTGATTAAGAAGCTACAAATAGGCTCTGATCACATGCATTATGGGACCATTTGATTGGGTGATGGAGGTGGTTCTTGTACTCATTTAAGTTTATTTTTTAAAAAAATTAAGGAATGAATAAAACAGGAAAAAGGAAACAAAAATCTGCAAAATACATATTTATAATTGTACATATACTGAAACATTCGAAGCAATGATTCATTGCAGTCATCCATGGTGTGTATTAATTAATTCTACAGCCCACTAAATAGTTGGAGCCATATATTTGTGTTTCTGATGTTGAACAGTAAATCTTTTGATTAGATCATTTCATTTATCATTTTTCATACATCAGTTCATTTTCCTCATCCCACTTGCAAGCGATGGAGATAAATCTCAAATTGTAATTTCTTCTTACCAAAATGAAAGAATATATTTCAATAAAGCATTTAGTTGCTCTGCATCCCCATAACAGTCATTTCCAAAATTTCCCATAATCTTCTAAAATCAGATTTCAGACAATATATCTTCTAGGAGTGAGGACGTGATCTCAGATGTAGCCATTCAACTTACGTAACATACAATATTTAAAACAAAAAGAGAAGGGAGGGAGGAAAATGGAGAGAGGGAAGGAAGGAAGGAAGAAGGAATAAATAGAAAGAGGGAAAGAGGGAGGGACAGAAAGAGGAAGGAAGGGAGGGAGGGAAGAAGGAAGAAAGAAAGAACAGAATAATAGAGGAAGGGGGAAGGAACAGAAAGAGGGAGGAAGGAAGGAAGGAAGGAAGGAAGGAAGGAAGGAAGGAAGGAGGAAAAGTCCACAAAACCAAACGATTTCCCTAGTTGTTCAGTCTTACGTGACATTGCTTTCAACTCAAACTGCACCCATTAATAAAATTACAGGAAGAGCGAAAGTTGGAATTATAAATTAATGATTATGTGTGCTTGAACACAACGTGTGGGCCACATTTTTACTGTGATGTTTTATCCTTATTTGGGACAACAGTAATTGGGTCTTAAACATGATAAACCTTCTTACTGTCTCCGTAGCAATAGCCGTCTGCAGTAAGTTTTTAAAGTCTATTTTAAAAAGAGGTTAATCAAAGCTAATGGATCTATTTTATCCATTGCCAGGAGCGTGTGCAGGCATCAGTAGGTGCATGTTCTGTTTATTATGTTGGATCACCAGGTGAAGCATGAACATAGATAGAAATAATGGTCTAATAAGGTTATTTAGAGAAGAGATGGCATCACCATTGTTGTTGTTATAAAATATTGCTTTTTTTTAAGGTTACCAAAATGTTTTGGATGTCATTGTTTAATAGATTCTGATGATTTAAATCAATGCTTTCTAAGGTCATAACATGATGTTACAATTGGGCAGCAGGATAAGAATTCTACACCTTTGTGTCTACGTCAGATCTAGAAATTAGATTTAGATATGTTGACTTTTTCACACTAACAGTGGCCAGAAAAAAATGAAGGCAGTGAAGGGAACATACCAAATTTTCAGAATCTCACATGCTATGTCTAGAAAAATATTCTTAATCCAAAGAAGTGATTTGAGGGGGGGTGCTGTTGAGAAATATATTGATCCATAAATTACTTTATTTACTAAACTGATTAATTAATTTATTACTGAACTGATGAATTAATTCTGAGCTGAAAATGCAATCATCGTCGTCACTTTCATTTTTATCCACAGAGCATGATACGATGCAGGGTGTGGATTTGATCAATGTTTCAGGTCCATCCCATTAGATGGAGCATTTGACTCCTTAGAGCTAGTTTAGTGGTGAAGGTGCTAGCCTAGGAACCATAGGCATGAAAGCCAGCTGGGTTACTTTGAGCAGCATCTTAATCTCCATCAACTTCCTCCCTCCCTCCCTCCCTCCCTCCCCTTCCCTTCCCTTCCCTTTCCCTTTCCCTTTCCCCTTCCCTTTCCCTTTCCCCTTTCCTTTCCTTTCCTTTCCTTGCTTCTCTCTTCCTTTCCTTTCCTTTCCTTTCCTTTCCTTTCCTTTCCTTTCCTTTCCTTTCCTTTCCTTTCCTTTCCTTTCCTTTCCTTTCCTTTCCTTGCTTCTCTCTTCCTTTCCTTTCCTTTCCTTTCCTTTCCTTTCCTTTCCTTTCCTTTCCTTTCCTTTCCTTTCCTTTCCTTTCCTTTCCTTTCCTTTCCTTTCCTTTCCTTTCCTTTCCTTTCCTTTCCTTTCCTTTCCTTTCCTTGCTTCTCTTTTCCTTTCCTTTAAAAGAAGTCTGCATTTCTACATTCCTCCCATTAACTCATTTCTTTCTTTGGCAACCTTTTCTCTCCCACGTTTCTGTCTTAAGAGAGATATCCTGACTCTTGTCTGGGCTGTTTGGAAAACATGCATTTGAATGCTACTCTCTAATTCAAGTCCTTTGTTTTTGAGTTATTGTGTTTGCCAGGTTGAGCATAAAATGTTGTACATCTGCTGTAGAGTTTGTTGGAGGCTTTTTCCTTCTGTGTCTTTCCCTCTGTCCTCTCCGCCCACCATCTCTCTCTCTCCTCTCTCCTTCCCTCTCTCCCTCCCTCCCTCCCTCCCTCTCTCTCTCACACATACACACACACACACACACACAAACACACATGCACGCGCGCGCGCACACACACAGAGAGCATCAATGAGCATTTAAGGGGTTAAGTGGGACCAAGTAGAAGGAGGGTGAAATGACCCCCATATAAGGACCCGGGTGTTTGGCATTGAAAAGAATTCTTTTCCCACTTTCCCTTTTCTTTTTCTCTCTCACTTTCTCTGGTTGGCTACCAAACTCTGCATCAAGCACCGACAAGCTCAACTTGGGAAAATGACACAGGCAAAGAATGGACCACTCATTTGAATGCTGGCAACGCATTCGTAAATGAAACAAAAGTGTGGGGAAAGAGAGAGGTGGGTGGATTGGCACCATGGAATGCAGAGAAGATGTTTCTGAGAGAAGGGAGAGCAGCAAACCACACCTTGTGGAGGAATTCTATAGAAGGTACATTCCTGGAAATATCCTACAAAACCTATGGCTGAAAATGGAATTGTCTTTGCATGCCGGTGGATTCCAGATCCCCGTTCATTTTGTTATGTGAAGAGAGGCTATGTTTACGGTTCCTGTTGAGTTTTCAGGATTTTCATTTAAACTTTAGATATTTATTCAGAAATTGTAGATTTTGAGATCGGAGGTTTGTTCTCCGAGTTTGTGGGTTGGTTTCCAAACATTTCGTTACTAAGTTAGGTAACATCTTCAGTGGTCTTGTGATGGGAGGGTCACATCAGGTGAGAACATAAGAACATAAGAAGAGCCATGCTGAATCAGGCCAAAGCCCACCGAGTCCAGCATTCTGTGTCACCCAGTGGCCCACCAAATGTACATGGGGATCTTGAGCAGAAAGAGAAGGCAAAACCCTCCCTTTCCCTTGACCCCCAACAAATGGTACCCAAGGGAATCCTGCCTGCCTCAACCAACATAGAGGCGGCACATGGACATCCGTTTTAATAACCACGGATACACTTGGCCTCCATGAATCTATCTAGCCCTGCCTTGAAGCTGTCAAGGCTGACAGCTGTCACGACCCCTTCAGGAAGTGAATTCCATAAACCAACGACCCTCTGGGTGAAGAAATATTTCCCTTTATTTGTCCTCACTTTCTTAGCTATGAGCTTTAGGGAGTGCCCCCTTGTCCTGGTATTGTGTGATAGAGAAAAGAATTTTTCTCTATCCACCTTTTCTATCCCATGCATGATTTTATACACTTCGATCAAGTCACCCCTTAAACGCCGTCTTTCAAGGCTGAAGAGACCAAGGCGTTGCAATCTGGTTTCATAAGGGAGGTGCTCCATTTCCTTGATCATTCTTGTTGCCCTTTTTTGCACCTTTTCCAGTTCCATTATATCCTTCTTGAGGTGCGGTGACCAGAATGCGGTGAGGATCTTGTGATGAGTCTTGTGAATCTTGTGATGGGTCTTTGAGGGATCAGATGTGGGTCAGGAGCTTCTGCACCAGAGACAAATTCCTTGTGTGTCTAATTACACATGGCCAATAAAGTAGTCTCTTCTTACTGACTGATGACTCCCCTTCTAGCCACAAATGGGAAAGAGAAGCATGTCAGAATATAAGAAAAGCTTTGTTGAAGCAAAGTAAGAAATTAATCAGTGGAAGGTTCCCAAGTGATTGAAAGCAAAAGGGTCAATGTACAATAATTCAATGTATTTAATAAAAACAGAATTGAAAACAACAACAAAAAAGCATTACATGTCAAACAAGTGGACTTCATCAGGATCAGTTCAACCAGCCTGAACAAATCCAACGGTACCTTTACTTTCCAAACTGCCCTGGCTCAAGTTAATAGATAAAACTGGGCAATGTATGGGCTAAACATCTTTCCCCAAGAAAGACTGTCAAAGTTCCATCTGATGATCCCAACGAAGTAAGCACACCTGAGACATTACAATCTCTAATGCAAAACTTTATTGAGCACAGCATGCTGGCACTAATGAATGGAAAACCATCTCTGGCAATACACACCAGAAAAACAGTTAAAAGAATAAATCTTTCCCTTCCCTCTCTGACACTTCAGGTCACATTGTCCAATTAATTTCCAGGCCATTGTTATGAGAAGAAAGTCTCTGCTCACCATAACATCTCTCCTGAGATCTTGCTTTCCAATGGATAGAAACCACCTGTGCATTCCATACATTCCCCTCCTCCCTCGGAACTGTTGGCATGCTAGAAGTGGCCTGGCTGTCCTAGCGCAAGCAATCTTCGTAGCTTGACAAAGACATTGCATAAGTGCTACCATAACAAAAGCTGTCTCTTGAATGAATATACTACAGGGTATTCTCACAGGTGGTTCCACGTATGACACCTACGAGACTTTAACCTATGTCAGTGTGGGATACTATGAACTGTGGGATGCTGTGAATATTTGGGGTCCTGTATTATTTAGGGCATAGGGCCACTGAACTACTCCCTAGAAGGCCAATTGAAACATAGCCTGCTAGCAGGATATATAGGCTATGATAGAATCATAGCGCTGGAAGGAATCTTGGAGGTCTTCTAGATCAAACCCACTGCCCAAGGTGTCCTTATACCATCCTGGACAAATGTTTGTCCACTCTTTTCTTTAAAACCTCCAGCAATGGAATAGCTGTTCCATTGAGTTGTTCTTACTGTCAGAAAATTCCTCTTTATTCCCAAATTGAATCTCCCTCTGACAAGCTTCCACCCATTGCTTCTTGTCCTGCCTTCAGGTACTATGGAGAATAAATCAACCCCTTCTTCTCTGTGGCAGCCCTTCAAGTATAAGTATTGGAAGATGGCTATCAGGTCTCCCCTGAGCCTTCTCTTCATTAGGCTATAAACATAATTGGTTCCCTTAACCACTCATCATATGATTTATCATCCATTCAAAGCTTCAATCTCCATAATTGCTCGAAAACTATCAAAACTTCCCATTGCGCCAGTTGGGAAGTGTAGATTCAGAAGGGTGACAGTCTTTTTTTTTTTAATTTTTTATTAAGTATATATTTGTAAATGTAAACAAAGGAAAAATTCAAGTTGAATGCTACTCAACTTAATACAATCATTTTAAACTTGTGAACATTCTTCACTCGATATATCAAGATTTAACTATAAGCAAGATACATTTTCTTTGATTGATGCTTCCAGTCCAACATATATTTTTCATTTGAATGATCCTTCAAATATGCAGATATTTTAGCCATTTCTGCCATATTTATGACTTTCAAAGTCCATTCTTCAATAGATGGTAATTCTAGTTTCTTCCAGTATTGTCCCACCAACAGTCTCGCTGCTGTGATCAAGTTCAAAATTAAGTTCGTCTCTATGGTGGTACAGTCTTTTATGATCCCTAACAAAAACAACTGAGGTAGAAATTCAATACGCTTTTTCAAGATGATTTGAAGTGTCCACCATATTTTTCTCCAAAAAGCTTTAATTTTTCTACAGGTCCACCATACATGAAAATACGTAGCCTCCATACTTTCACATCTCCAACATTTAGGTTGGAGGTCAGGGTAGATATATGATAGTTTTTTCGGATCTAGGTGCCATCTATAAAACATTTTATAAAAGTTCTCTCTTAAATGTTGCGCTTGCGTAAATTTTACATTTTTCACCCAAATTCTCTCCCACGTTTCCATCATGATAGGTTGCCCAAAATTTTGTCCCCACTTTATCATACAATCCTTGACTAGTTCAGTTTCGGAGTCAATTTCTATCAATACATTGTACACTCTTTTGATATGCATGGGCCTTTGTTCTCTAACTTGTTTAAATTCTCATCTGTAAATATGAAAACCAGGTATAAACTATTCCTTCATCTTCTAGCATATTCGATGGCTTTAATGTTAACACATTCCCTTCTTTCATTACGAGTTTACTATAGGGCACCACATCTTGAGCTTGTACTATGTTTATGTTCCCTATTGCGTGTCTGGGGACCGTCCAAATGGGAATCTGTTCGTGTAGTAAGTACTGATACTTCTTCCAGACACACAACAGCGGGTTTCTCAGTGTGTGCTCCTTGAAGCTTTTATCCACCTTTTTGTCATACACTAAATATGCGTGCCAACCATATAGTAAATCATGCCCTTCAATATTCAGTATTCTATCATTCGATAGATTAACCCAGTCACTCAACGCAACTAGAACCACAGCATGATAATATAACTTCAAATTGGGCATTTTTAAACCACCTCTTTCCCTTGTATCCTGGATAATTTTTACAGTCTTGGATCATCCGGAGTGCTTAAGAGGGCTGCCAGGTAATCACAACCTGCATTCCTCAATCCTAGATTTGAGATCTGAGAAAAATCATCTGTTGGACTACAGATGGAGGGCTGATAAAGACTCGTAATAGAAGAAGCTAATAAAAGCAAGTTAGCAATGCTAAGAGGTTGCATGATATCCATAAGTATTAAAAAAGAAGACCCTTTTATTGCCTTTTATTTTTCTGAGAAAATCTTCTGCAGTCTCCCCTCCTCTCCCCACTTCCCCCCCTTTTTTGGTAATATGTCAAGCAAGGACATACATTACCCCAAAAAGAAAGGTCCCCGGATAGGACCTTTGGTTCTTGAGTTGTGATGCGAGGTTGGGAATGCCAGAGAATTCTTCTTGAAAAGGTAAATGATTGACTTCACCCTCAAGCACTCCAGAATCACTAACTCACACACTTCCTCGCCTTTTGGTATTTTGTGGCCCTTTGGGGTCTTAATGGCAGGTGATAATGCAGCCATTGCCAAGGAAAAAATAACATGTTGCCAGTCAAATATGCTCTTTAAATTTCAGCCATTAACAAGGTTTTTTTTTTTTACAAAAACAAGAAATGCCAATAAGAAACTTGATTCCTACAATACCCTTGGTAACAATAATCTACTAATTTGACCAGATCCCAGTTGGACATGCATAACTGTTATGGCTTATAAGGATTCTCTTTCTTTCTTTTTTTCTTTCTCTAGCTGTTTCTCCCTCCCTCCCTCTTTCTTTCTTTCTTTCTTTCTTTCTTTCTTTCTTTCTTTCTTTCTTTCTTTCTTTCTTTCTTTCTTTCTTTCTTTCTTTCTTTCTTTCTTTCTCTCCTCTTTTCTTCCTCTCTTCCTTCCTATTCTTTCTTCCCCTCTCTCTGTTTCTATCTTTTCATCCTCTCTCCCTCCCTTCTTCTTTCTTATTCCTTCTTTTCTCCTTTCTTTTCTCTCTCCATCCTTCCTTCTCCCCTCCCTTTTTCCTTACCTTCTGAACAGAGATGCCATGGAGACTAAAATTTTCTCCTGAGAATAGAGACATCACATTTGAGGCTGGGACAAAAGTTATCTGCTTGGACCTTTGATATAATTCAGGCTTTTGAAAACAGAGTGGGAGGATTAGATTGTTAACCTGTCATCTTGTAGAGGACTGAAGAGGGAAAAAGGGAAGGGGGTGGAAAGCAAATTAATGAAGATGTGCAAATCAAAAAGAATAAGGATTCTGTCCTTGCACTCTTCCTGTTCTCATTATTTCTGCATCCTTCTTCTGTTCAGAATTACAGTAAAAGCGTTGGGAGAGCTGCAGGAGATAGATAAATGATTGATTGATAGATAGATAGATAGATAGATAGATAGATAGATAGATAGATAGATAGATAGATAGATAGATAGAGAGAGAGAGAGAGAGAGAGAGAGACAGACAGACAGACAGACAGACAGACAGACAGACAGACAGACAGACAGACAGACTGGTCCAGTAAAGATTGGGAGAGACCAATGTTTTTCAACTTCCCAGTCTTGGGCTGGAAGAAAATGCCTGGCTGAAAATCATCCAGCCAGTTTCAAACTCTCTCTTCTGATCACCAATGTTTTTCACATTTTTGAACAGCCCATCTTCTTCCAAGAATGTTCTCTCTTCCTCTCATTAAAATACATTATAATTCCCTTTTTCATTCCTGTATCCAACCCTCTTATTTATAAGATTTATTGACCTCCTGTAACTAAAAGTTCAGTATGAACCAACTCTTCATGCCAGGCCCAGTGTGGTTTATCTGGAGGGTGTTTGTGAGGAGAACAATTATGTTTTGTTAACCTGAGTTTGGGGCGTTCTGTCAACTCTGCTATACAGTGCAAAGTTTTCAGCTGTCAGAGAGAATTAATGTAACTGTAGTCCTATTAGTAAAATTCCATGAACTTGAAAAGTATTTTTACAACACTAAAAAGGCTTTAAATTTGAAATCTATCCCATCCTGTTCCATTTGAATTATTATTATTATTATTGTACATTCTTTTAATTTCTTACCTTAAGTGGCTAAACACAGGGTTGTGAACTCAATAACAGATGAATCTTTCATATGTTTACTTGGAAATAAATTCCACTCCGTTATTTGGGCTTTATTCGTTAGTATATTTCCAACCATTAGTGTTTCATTTTCATATGAGAGAGAGAGAGAGAGAGAGAGAGATGTTTGTCTGTTCTGATTGATATCTCTCTCACACACACACACACACATACACACACACAAACACTGTAGTTAAAAAGCACTTACCTTTGCCTTTTCTTTTCCTATTCTTTCTATTCTTTATATGCTGTGTTTGCCAGCTCTGTTGTAATAAAATTATTTTCATGACGAAACCCTAAGGAAAGTTATTTGGAAAAAAAGAGAAAGAATTCTGTATGCTCAGCAAATGCTTGAATTTTATGTACTTTATAAGGTGCTGATCATATGCTGACTTTATTTATACAGTGAATTTAAGGGAAGTGTCTTGGACTGAAATCCAGCATTCATTTGCCCAGGACTAAAATCCATGAAGTACGATTGGCTTTTTGAGAGTTAAACCTGCCTAGGATTGTATGCCTGTAGTAGCTCATTTTTGTTTCACGTTATCTGGTCCATCCACTCTTCTCCAAAGATGTAATGAAGTTTCATTGCTATTACTGGCAGATGTAAAATTAGAGATAGTGAGGGCAGAAGTTGAATTTTTGATTAGATATGGAATGAAGTAGATTTATGGAATCATGAATCAGTTTTGTAATTGTTCACCATAAGTCCATCTCTGCATTCATCTGTAAATGTAGACAGATTCATGCTTTTTTTTCACATTAATTTTGCCTCATCTAGCTGATATTGGGCAGGAAATGCCATGGGAAAGTAGTAAAATACCTAGAGGGTTAATGCCATTTAGATGGAAAATACCACATTTAAAAACAGCTGAACACAGGCCGTTTCTCCCCCTAAATCAACAATAAAAAAAAGAATGCAGCAATAACTAAACTAACATGAAACAAAGGCAACATAAGATAGGAGAAATGAAATTACTGTAGTAGTAGTAGTAGTAGTAGTAGTAGTAGTAGTAGTAGTAGTAGTAGTAGTAATAGACAAATTCACCATTAGTCAATTGCAAAAGGCAGCCTTAATAGGAACTGCTTCCATTCTGCGACGAGATCTGTAATACCATCAAACATCCACATCTGCCTATCCCAGGTCCTTGGTGAGGACTCGATAGGTAGACAAAAATGCCAAATCCAGTCTGAACAACTGGCTGACTGTGCGATGAATAATAATAATAATAATAATAATAATAATAATAATAATAATAATAATAATAATATAGAAATAAATTTGCTTGGATCATGTCTCCTATTCATCACCCTCTATCCATACCTCAAATATAACGCATGTCCACATCTGTGGTTCCCTAAAACACCTGAGCATGGTGAATAACAATTCACCAGGGACTAGAGGACTGAAGAAAACTCTTACTTGGTTCTCATTTCTCTCTGAGAAATCAGGAGCTATCAAGACGTTCTCCATCTTCTCTCTTGGTAAAAACAAACCCACCAAGTTTCACCTCCAAAAAGTGGTAATAAGAATAATGGCATGCTAGGACAAAGAGAACGGTGATGTTAATAACAGTGAAGACTCTAATGCAAACTCATGTCTTTTTTCTTTTAATTATAAGAAACTCTCTTTGCCTTCCCCCCCCCCCAAACCCTGGCAAATAGATAACCAGGACTTATAATGTAAAATGAAGGTGGAGAATCTATCTTTGCTGGTAAAAAAAACAGAGGTAAGGTGAGGGAAGAGTCTATATCTTTTCCAGAGGATCATGGAATCCACATCTTTTCAAGGTAAAGGAAGAAATAATCCTTTTGCAGGATAAGCGGGACAGAATGTATTTTTTTATAGAAGAGGAGTCCAATACTGGATCACCTTCATGTTTAAATAATGTACTGGTGGTAGGTCAGCCCAAGTATAGGGTCAAATATATTATCAATTTGCAGTCACTCCACTCCCACAAGAGACCCAGGTCCATCTCCCAATGAATTCCATTGGCCCTCATCTAGCATCAATTTGGCTTGACCATTCCTAGATCAGATTCTTGTATACATGTTACATGTAACCAACTTTTAGTGCTTTGAACAGTGTTCCAATATCTAAGGGGTTGCCACAAAGAAGAAGGGGTCAATCTATTCTCCAAAGCACCTGAAGGCAGGACAAGAAGCAACGGATGGAAACTAATCATGGAGAGAAGCAACCTAAAACTAAATTTCCTGTCTCTGAGAACAATCAACTGGTGGAACGGCTTGCCTTCAGAAGTTGTGGGTGCTCCAACACTGGAAGTTTTTAAGAAGAGATTGGACAATCCTTTGTCTGAAATGGTATGGGGTTTTCTGCCTGAGCAGGGGGTTGGACTAGAAGGCCTCTAAGGTCCCTTCCAACTCTCTTATTCCGAGATAGCTAAGAACCCCCATCTTGAGCCAGGAGAATATTTCATCTAGTTAGGGTGTTGTAAATTAAAGGCTGTCAGTATTACAATGTATATTAATAGTCACACCTCTTTTTAATGGGTTTGGCATTGGCAGCCGAGAGGAAATACAAGTCATCGGAGTTTGCTCGTGCACACCCTGACAAAGGAATCCGTAATAAATCTTCCTTGAAGAGCACTCACCATAAATATGTATCACATAAGGCGTCTGTTTTACATTCTGCATATAAATCAGCTCAGCCGCTGAATAGCAATGAATCAGCTTTCAATGCCTGATTTGATAACAAATCGACTCGGATCCGAGAAAGCAGAATTTACAGCTTTCAGCTTGAAGACAGATAGTCAATACTTAAGCTAACTGCCAAGTTAACTTTCTCTCACCCAGCAACTTTACACAAGCTGACATTTAGGGGATAAGGAAGGTTGGGGTGCTGGGGAAGGAAGGTGAGGCCAAAAGGTAATTTTTTTTATTATGATAATTCTCACCTGAAAGGACATTTCACCCTGTTTGGGAGGTTCTTTTTTTTTTCCCCTCTACCTGCTGCTTAATATGGCTCCTGACGTTTGGAAGTAAGATTTGGATGAAGTGGAGGGGAGGGACCACTCCTCCTTAATGTAATGCATAAAATGCGCTGAAGGAAAAGTTGATGACTCTGTTGGAATTTCAGGAGGGGGGTTTCATTCTCCAGTATTTTAGATACCGAGTGATTATTCTGCAGAACAGCCGACGTGGCTCCAAAGTCAAATCAACTCTCCGTTGACTCAAACTCAACTTTTGACAGTTTCATAAAGGTCATCATTCCTTTGTTCTCCCGGTGTGTGAGCTTGTTTGTTTCTGAGTTGTTGGTCTAATCCACAGGCTTGGAAAATCCAAGGCAGGACCATATTTTTCAATATATGCTAAGGTCATCTTGATGGCATAGCTCTGCCCTAGTCATAATTGAGGGGTCGTTGGGGTTCTCCAAGTTTGTTTTTTCCTTGCAGATGTTTCATTACCCAGCTAGGCAATGTCATCAGTGCTAGTAAGGAGTGGCGTTTGTTCTTAGTTTATATTGTAGTGGTTCACCTGTCAATGTTGATGGAAGTGGTCTTGGAGGTTCTTTATTGGGTTGTTTACTGTTAGCTTGTTTGGCAATTCCTTGTTTGGGATATTGTTTATTTCTTGATTGCTGGTCTGATAATCTTGGTGTTAACCTATGCTTATCTGCAACCTCTAAGACCACTCCCCCGAAGACTGACAGGAAAAGCCAGTACAATATAAATTGAAAGCAAACCCCATTTCTTACTAACATTGGTGGTATTATCTAATTTGGATAATGAAACATCTGCAAGAAAACCACCAAGGTCACACCCCTCTTTTCAACCCCCAGCTATAAATATTCTACTTTGCTAGTCAAAATTACGTGGAAAGGATAGAATTCTGAAGAATTACATATATTTAAAAGTAAAAACCATTTTATTACTTCCCCTCCTTACAGGTTTTGCTCCTCTGTGTGCCATCCTTGCTGTGAAAAATCATCACAACAAAATACTCAGACATATATGAAGTGAAATTCTGAATGAATTTTAAAGACATGTGTGTACCTACATGCAAACTCACATTAAATGCTTCTTATAAGGGATGGAAGGGAAGTTTGCTTCATTTGTATTTCATTGCAAACTTTAAAAGTCATATTTTAACTAAACCAGGCAGGAATACTCAATTATTATTCAAAAGTCATTATTCCTTGACTTCTGCTGTGCAATATTTCAATCTTTTAAAGCAGTGTTTCTCAACCTTGACAATTTTAAGGCATGTGGACTTCAACTCCCAGAATTCCACAGCCAGCATTGCTGGCTGTGGAATTCTGGGAGTTGAAGTCCACATGCCTTAAAATTGTCAAGGTTGAGAAACACTGTTTTAAAGGGATGTATCCATGTGAAGTTGTGCACAGTATTAAAATGATGTTACAAACACATTATTTTAGAAGATGTCATTTGCCAAAATTCTACACATTTAGGCAATATTGCAAGCAAAAATACATATTTGGAGAAATCTGTGTTAGAATATTTATACCGTTCATTGTGGAAAAAAACCCCAAGAGTCTATGTTTGAACAATGAAAGTTGACAGATTTGTTCATCTCAACTTTCAGTGACTCAACATGTCATAAATATCCCTCGTTCTTCAGTCTTGAAGTCAGGACTATACATATATATCCTGTTGTGCAAGCAATCAACTTAATTGGGCAAGTTTTTTTTCAAGTCATTACAATCATTTCAACAAAGTTGCAGGTGTCAGTCAAACCAAATCAATTTTCTTTGGTCACAGTCCAGCAAGATAAAATACAAAAGTCACAACTAATTAAGATAAAAAAGAAAAAAAGTATAATTGTTCCAAAAATATCTGAAAAGGATTAGAGTTAATTCTATGATGTATTGTGCAAACTATAGAACAGTACTTGGCTGTTCTATAGAAAATAAAATCAGATTGATCTGATAATAACATCTTGAGATAAAACAAATCTGGGCAACCAAAATATTTACCGGTAATAAAGAGTGGAAATAATAATTCTAATATTAGGAGACTACTGAATGCTGAATGCTTCAGCATTCCAATCATAGGGATGCAGTTTCTGTCTGAAAGGGATTGATTTTTTTTTTTTTTTTGGAATCTTTCTTCAATAATGGCTGTTGGGAGGACATTAAATTTGGCTAAAGATAAAGCCCTTCTAAATATGTCAATACCAATAAAACAGAATATTTGTAGCTCAGAGTTGAAATTAGAGGTCCTTAGTGCTCTCTGAGCTTGGTAATTTTCTTGCAGATGTTTCATTACCCAACTAATATCAGTGCTGCTGGTGATGTTTCCGTACCACTGATGATGTTACCTTGTTTGGATAATGAAACCTCTGCAAGAAAGCAACCAAGCTCAGCGAGCACCAAGGACTTCTCAAATATGTCAGGGATTTTGAAAAGTGGTCAATAACAATTTGCATACAATTTTCAATGCTAGTGTGTATCTGCTACAATCCTCTTGTAGGCTACTGCAAAAGTACTTTATAGTGAAGCAGACAATAAAATAAATTTTAAAAAATCAGTTTTGCATGCCTTGTCTTATACATATTATGGAACATGGACCAAAGTCTTCAACAATATGCTTCGGAATAACAGATTGAAGGGACCTTGGAGATCTTTTAACCCCCTACTCAAGCAGGAGACCCTACCCCATTCCAGACAAGTGACTGTCCAGTCTCTTCTTAAAAGCCTCCAATGATGGAGCACCCACAACTTCTGAAGGCAAGCCCTTCCACTGGTTAGTTGTTCTCACAGTTAGGAAACTTCTCCTTAGTTCCGGGTTGCTTCTCTCCTTGATTAGTGTTACTATCTGTTACATGTAAATGCTGTTGCAAAGTTCAGTTTCCACCAATGTCTGGCCTTTTGAATCTAGAACTTGAGATGCTAATAGATTTATTACCTTTTGAAGTAGGGGAGAAAAAAATGCCTGGGAACCGCAAGGAGACAAATATAGTATTCAGCTTTAAATCAGCCTTTAAACGCACATGCACACAAAGACACACACACAGCCAGGGCAATAATAATAATGGCCAGTTGTTGGCTGATATAATGCAGGCCAGAGTTCCGTTTTCACCGCCTCACAGGATTTCCCGTCTGGTTGCAGGAACAAAATGTGGAAATGAATCAGTTAGCCAAGGATTCCTTCCCACTAGAACGGTTGGCAGTTGCTCCTCTTACACGGGAAGTTGAACATTAATATCAGTATTATTATTTGTTAAATCCAAGCAGGCAATTATTCACAATGTGGAATATAACTTTCTCCCTTTCTTCCATTTTTTTGTTTATTTTTTCCCTCTTCTCTCCTCTTTCTCCCTCCCTTTCTCTTTCTTTCCCCTATTTCTATTTACTAACTTATTCACTCATTCTTACACTTTTAGAAGAAATGCAGGAAAAGATATTTAATTATCCATCTGTTGTTTTTCATTTGTTGGGAACCTTTGATTACAGTCTTTGCCACAGTATATTCTAGCAGCGCTAAAGTTATGTTTGACTGAAGCACACAGGCAACTTTTGTTGGAACACAGTTGGGACCTTGTCGCTTTTTTTAGCCTGTGGAAAGACTTCATTTATAGGTATTTCATCAGTTTGTATAGCCATGTTGTGGAATCAGTCACAAGAAGGAGCAGAACATTCAGGAGAAGAACCAATGAGAATGGAATAATAGAATAACACAATTGGAAAGGATCTTGGAGGTCTTCTAGTCCAACCCTTTGCTCAAGCAGGAGATCCTAATACCATTCTGGACAAGTGCTTGTCCAAACTCTTCTTTAAAGCCTCCAGAGATAGAAGCACCCACAACTTCTGGAAGCAAGCCATTCCACTGGTTAATTATTGTCACTGTCAGAAAATTTCGATTTACTTCTATGTTGGTTCTCTCCTTGGTTAGTTTTCATCCATTGCTTCTTGTCCTGCCTTCAGGTTCTTTGGAGAATAGGTTGACTCCACCTTCTTTGTTGCAGAATAGAATGGAATGGAATGGAATAGAATAGAATAGACTAGACTAGACTAGACTAGACTAGACTAGAATAGAATAGAATAGAATAGAATAGAGCTGGAAGGGACCTTGGAGATCTTCTAGTCCAGCCCCTGCTCAAGCAGGAGAACCTATACCATCTCAGACAAGTGACTGTCTTGTCTCTTCTTAAAAATCTCCAGTGATGGAGCACCCATGATTTCTGGAGGCAAGCTGTTCCACTGGTTGATTGTCCTCACTGTCAGGAAGTTTCTCCTTAATTCCAGGTTGCTTCTCTCTTTGATCAGTTTCCAACCATTGTTTCTCGTCCTTCCCTCTGGTGCTCTGGTGAACAACCTGACCCCCTCTGCCTTGTGGCAACCCCTCAGATACTGGAACACCCCTATCATGTCTCCCCTATTTCTTCTTTTTTTTTAGACTAGCCAACCCAAGTTCCACAGCCCTTCTTCATATGTTTTAGTCTCTTTTTAGTCTCGTATGTTTTAGCTGCTCTGTATTAATGCCGAGCTTGATGGAGCTTCTTCTACCCTTCCTTGGTGGTGATGGGAGGCAGTGGAGGTTTGGTTCCTGTTGTGCAGGTTGCTTTTCCTAATTGTTCTCAACAGATTTCAAATGTACTTTGTTTTGTTTTTTTCTCCTTGTCAAGGTTCCGACCGAGGAACTTTTCTCACCGTGTAAAGCAGACCTAGTTATCTTGCATCTCTCCATGGGAAACAAGTTCTCTTACATCCTATCTCTCTCAAGGTGCCTTCTCAAAAAAAGGTGGATTTCCTATTCTTTCAAAACTTGCATCCTTGACTTTTCAAGGCATCCACAGATAAACAAAGGGGAACCTTCACACGTCTCTTGAGTTTGCCTCATTGTCTGATGATAGTCATGATAATAGAGGCTACACCGAATGGGTTCCATGCATCAGAGAGAAATCGTTAATCAAGAAGGGGACGATTCCTGGGAATGGGTCCCCCAGCAGTCATAGCTGCTTAAGAAAGGGTGAATAAATGAATCCCCATTGTGATAAATATGCACAGTTGCCACAAGAGGGTGCACCCATGAGGAATACTGTGCTCATACTGTACAAAAATGGATTGAATAAAATCTGCCTTCATCCCACCAAATTTGATTTTTCCCCAATCTGTACTACTTCCCTTAATCTCTCCCATATGTGAACAACCTTTCCAATTTTTAAAAAATACGATAACAGTAATTGAGCCGAGTTCAAGGATATTTTTTTTTTTGCTTTGTTTATTGTTCACAGCTTGATCTCTTGCTGTTTTGGGCCACACAGGGAAGGAACTTCTTCCTCCAATCTTTCTGGAAAGGGATGGTAAGGTTAACAAGTTTGTTTTCACATTCAGATGTATTTTATGGAGACTGATCATCTCCGGGGTGTGCTGATGTTATAGCACAGCTCTTCTTCTCTCACTAAGATCTTGGCGGGGACCACCAGAACTGATTTTCTTGTGTGGGCTTTTTCTGGCTATAATTACTTCACAAAACCAAGGAAAAGGCAGTGTCCTGGGTCTGCACACACTGGAAACCAAAAATCAAAGTCAAAGGAATCCTTCTCTCTCCCCCCCCCTCCGCATTATGGGTTGAGGGGGTGTCATTTCATGAAGACAATTATTTTGTAAGCAATTTCATAGGCAGACAAGGCCATTAAAAACAAAAACTTCTTTTGCACACCCTTATCTTAAAGCTGGTAAATATGCTGTTTCTGTTGTTCCTCTTGTTATAGTTCTTTTAAAGAACAGGGGGAGAAATCAGATGTGATTCCTCCCTTCTTTAAACCAGACAAATGATCTGATGCTGGCCAGGGTGATTAAAACATCTGGCTCCTATTTCTGCAATAATAATGGATGCTTTGTGTGAATGTTGAGTTTATAGTGTGCCTGTGACTGACTTTACAGCACTTTGAGTTGGACAGGGTTGTTAATATAAGTGTGTGAGAGTGTGTGCATGTCCATGTGTGAAAGAAACAATCTGTGTCATCCTTCTCTAGAGTATGACTAAGCAATCCAATAGCACTAAGCTCTGGAGGAAATGGAAGAAGAGAAAAATAATTGCCTCTCAATGTGGTCCATAAAGCAGTATCAGAAAGCAGCAATGGAACTTTGGCTCAGTAGAAGATTTGACCATCTAATTATGTACAACAACAAACACTGTTGTTATAAATATTAGAACATGGAATAACAGGATTGGTAGGGATCTTGGAAGTCTTCTAGTCCAGCCCTGCTCAGACAGAAGGTCCTATACTATTCTGGACAAATGGTTGTCCAATCTCTTCTTGAAAACCTCTAATGATGGAGCACCTACAATTCCTGGAGACCAGCCATTCCACTGATTACTTGTTCTCACTATCAGAAAATAGTTCCAACCTTAGTTCTAGGTTGGATCTCCCTTTAATGATCTTCTACCCATTACTTCTGGTCCTGCCCTTTGGAGAGAGGTCAACCTTCTCTTCTCTGTGACAAACCCTCAAGTACTGCAAGATATTTCCTCTCTCCCCCTTTCAATAACTGTGTTGCCACTGGACATGCAATTGGTATTAGAGAATATTGCAAATGCATTCCAGGGCACAACTGGAGGCATACAACATAGTACATCGTAATTACCCTTACTTGCTTTCCTTGCTCGTTGAGAGAGAAAATTGTGTATGCACTACTAAAGCAAGGATAATTCTTCATCAGTTAAAAACAAGGCCCCGTAAATTTTGCAGGTGCTTCCTATCACTACAGTTTTCCAAAGAACTGTCTCTTCTAACTAAGCAATTCAATACACCAGAATTCTCAGCATTTTTATAAAGAAAAGGTAGAAGGAAAAGCAACTTTGAATGCATGATGGCTGGAAAATGGTAAGAAGAGATTGAGAAAGCTTTGCCAAATCTTATGGAGGTTTCAAGACTGTTCAACCTACTTCTGTTTGCAGCCTGTATTAGTGCCTTCATTAAATAATATCTAATGACTTCCTTCTTGGGCTCTAAGATCACTGCAGATGGTGATTACCACCATGAAATTAAAACATGCTTGTTCATTGGGAGGAAAGTTATGGCAAACCTAGATAGCATATTAAAAAGAAGATATTACTTTGCCGACAAAGGTCCATATAGTCAATGCTATGGTTTTCCCAGTAGTAATGTATGTCTGGGAGGGCTGGACCATAAGGAAGGCTGAGCGCCGAAGAATTGATGCTTTCATATTGTGATGTTGGAGAAGACTCTTGAAAGTTCCTTGGACTGCAAGGAGATCCAATCAGTCAACCCTAAAGGTAAGCAAATTTGACTGTTCTTTGGAAGGACAGATACCAAAGATGAAGCTCAAAATACTTTTTGCTTCTCATCCAAGAAGCTTCTTCAGTTCTGAACTGAGCTTCTTGGATGAGAAGCAAAACATTTTCACGGAAAAAGCCAAAAAAGTCCAGTTGCCTTTTGGAAAAGCAACTTTGGATGTCTGAAGTAGGATAATTTAAACCTGGTCATTTGTGCCTTGAGTGAGAACTCTGATGTAATGGATTGTGCCTGTCTTCAAAATGTGCCTTTCTTCAAATTTGGGATTTATTAAATATTTCCAAAGCAAGATGAATGAGATATTTATTGCAGAAAAGCATGTCTGATGTTGCAAGTTCTCAGCAATAGCAGCCTACAAATGTGAACTGTTTATTTGGTTCCCAGGTTTTTTTTTTTTTGTATAATTGGTTTTAGAACAGAATTTTTGTCACTTTGCACCCTGTTGAGTATATTTAAATCCATAATAAGTGTCACAAAATCTGTGAGAACAGTTACAGCTTGTTCCAAGAGAATCTTTATGAAATTCAGCTGAGTAATGTCTCCAGATACAACGTTCCAAACTCTTGAGGTCTCCTTCAGATCATCCAGGATCACTGTGAAACTTGTAAAATTCTGTAGAGACATATATAAACTCATTTAAGTAGGACACTCTTCTATCACATATATTGTGGTAAAATCCATTTTATGACCTTACCTTCTCTGGATCAAGGGGAACAAATGCTAAAAAGTAGCACCTTAATCATATAACATACTGAACTATTAGACCAAGTCCTTCCATAGGAACCTAATTTTCATGCTTATACTTGAATATCAGCTGTATCATATTTTCGATGGGATGAATTCTAGCTGTAGGGTATGTGAATTCTCTCGCCTTGATCATCTATTATAAATTCTGCTAAAACAGATTAATATTCTAGAATTTCAAACTGGCTATATTTTCCAGTGGGAAAAATGCATTGTAAAATCTCTCCTGTGAAATAATAAAACACATTTTCATTGAAGTGGGGGAAAAGAGAGAGAGAGAGAGAGAGAGAGAGAGAGAGAGAGAGAGAGAGAGAGAGAGAGAGAGAGAGAGAGAGAGAGAGAGAGAGAGAGAGAGAGAGAGAGAGAATCATTATAGCAGAATAGTAATTTACTTTATATGACCTTCAATTGATTACCCTGTGCCTGCTACACAAATATTACTGGTGCCATTGATTGTAAAACCAACCAAATAGATCTCTAATAGCTTTTACGGAGAGGGGAAAAATAATTATTCCAGCACGTTAGTCAAACATACATAAACCAGTGTGGAAGTATTAATGTGTTGTACGATTACTTATCTGTCTGAAAGACTAAGGAAGAGACACTTGAAAGCAACATAGCATCTAAAGGTGCATTTGTGGAAGATTGTTCTTAAGAATTCATTGCTGTAAGTAAGGGTTGCTTAGTAAAAGGGAAGCCCTAGCAGCTTGGTATGATACCAAGGATGTCAAACCCATGAGTGGCCTTCAACAGATTTTGAATCATCCCATCCTCCTGGATTAAGAGAAGTCCATTTTTCTCGAAGTGACCTGATTTTTAATGGAACTGATGGAAAGCAAGAAAGAGGGAAAAAGAGATTGAAAGGGAGGCATCAGTAATGGAGAAATTTTAACTTTATCTAGCGTAGCGCTCCCAATGATGGCTTAATCTGCATATGTTGACTTCTCGGTCTGCTTTATTTGTGATATACATTGTACAGTCTCTCAGGTACCACTTTTCAGGGTTTCAGCCAAGGTTTTATTTTGTTTGTTTGTTTTTGTCATTCCCTGAATTGCTACTGAAAGCTTTTGAATTAAAGAACGTAGTGATTAAACAATGGACTTTCAAGAGGGAAGCAAGTGCTCCTGGATTAGTTATGGTGTATCCACTGCTGGCTAATACCTGTCCAGTCTCTTCTTAAAAACCTCCAGTGATGGAGCACCCACAACTTCTGAAGGCAAGCCCTTCCACTTGCTAATTGTTCTCATTGTTAGGAAACTTCTCCTTAGTTCTATGTTGCTTCTCTCCTAAATGAGTTTCCATCCATTGCTTCTTGTCTTGCCTTCTGGTGCTTAGGAAAATAAGCTGACCCCCCTCTTCTTTGGGGCATCCCCTCAAATATTGAAACACTGCTATCATGTCTCCCCTAGTCTTTCTTTCCTCTAGACTATTCATACCCAATTTCTGCAACTATTCTTCATACATTTTAGTCTCCAGGTCCTTAATCGTCTTAGTTGCTCTTCTTTGCACTTTTTCCCAAAGTCTCAACATCTTTTTTATAATGTGGTCACCAAAACTGGATGCAGTCTTACAGGTGTGGTCTTACTAAAGTGGTACTAATCCTTCACATGATTTTGATTCTTTGGCTCTGTTTATACAACCAAGGATTTTATGTGTTTATACATCCCAAGGTCCTAGGGATGGAGTTGATAGGTGGATAAAAATGACAAATGCAGTCTAAACATCTGGCTGATTGTATGACCAACCATAATAATAATGCGAGATCTGAATTAGAGAGTTATATTAGTCAGACAGCAGGCTTGGAAGTGCCAAATTTCTCCCAGCCTTTCAGGAACAATAGGGTTCAAATGTTAATTTTTTTCCTTCCTCTTTGGTTTTAACAGTTGAGGTTGTTAAGAGTGTAACACTCAAAAGCCAGAGTCACTACTATCTTACAACTTGATTTATGATTTGCAGGCAAGAGATAAGCATTTTTCTTGCTAAAAAGGGAGAGCTTTTTCTTGCCTCCATCTTCTTAAAGAAACAGACCCCAGATTTGCTGTCTAAAAAAGAGAAAGAAATACCAGAATGCTAGCAACAAAACTTATAGCAGCTGAAATTTTAGCTTTCAGTCCATGGGGGAGAAAGTAGCAATAAAATGATAAAATAAAAATATAACACAGTAGTCTTCTTCTCAGTGGGAATCTCTAGTCTCTAGTACCAACAGGGTCTTTAAAAGGTATCTGGATGAAAGCATAAATAGCCATGTGTGACACAGTGATTAGGTGATCCAAGCTAACTGTGGAACTTCCATGGAAGCTCCCTGTTCTTCCTTTTCTCCTGCTCATATTTTTCATGTGGATAGGAGAATAGAATAGAGGAGAGGAGAGGAGAGGAGAGGAGAGGAGAGGAGAGGAGAGGAGAGGAGAGGAGAGGAGAGGAGAGAAGAGAAGAGAAGAGAAGAGAAGAGAAGAGAAGAGAAGAGAAGAGAATTCTTTATTGGACACACCCAAGGAATTTGTCTGCGGTGCATAAACTCCCAGCATACATACAAATGACAAAGTGATAGGTCCTTAGTAATAGGTCTTCCCAGCCTTTCAGGAACAACAGGGTTCAAACCATCATTGATCATGATTACAATCATTAATCGTAAGATCCAACAACAAGTCATAAATCATAGGTACCAATAGGAGAAGGTATTAGGAAAGATGAGAAGAGGAGAATGATGAGATGATGAGAAGGATAATATCAATACAGCCTGCTACATGGGTAAATATATGTAGGCCTAAGATAGGGCTGTGGGAAATAGGTGTTGAGCAGAGTGATGGCATAGGGGAAAAAAACTTTGTGTCTAATTGTTTTGACATGCAATGCCCTATAGCAGTGTCCAGAAGGGAAGAGCTGAAACAGAAATATTGTACTGTAGAAGAAAATATATGTAGTTCAGGGTTGAACTGTCCTTGGTGCACTCTGAGATTGTTTTTTTTTTCCTTGCAGATATTTCATTACCCAACTAGGTAACATCTTCAGTGTGAGAAAGGAGTGGGTTTTGCTTCTTTATATATTGTGCTGCCATTGTTAGTGGGAGTGTACTTGGTGCTTCCTTGATTAGGCTGTAACTGATTGACTGAGTTGGTACCGGTAGTTCCTTGTAGTATTGTTTGCTGTTTGATTATTGGTCTAGCATTAATCTTGGTGTTAATCTCTGCTTATCTGGATGTTGATTGCTGGAGAGGAGGTGTTTGGATATTTTTGTTTCTTCTTTTAGGTTTGTGACTATTTCTTTTGAATGGTATGAAGTTGTTACTTATCTCTATGTGCTTGTTGATGGCTGATTTGTTTGATTGTCAGGCTTTTCCTTCTAGCACTGATGACTGTTTATCTAGTTGTGTAATAAATTGTCTACAAGAAAACAACCAAGCTCAGAGAACCCCAAGGACCCCATACTCCACTCTACCTTGAGCTCCTGAAAGAAAAGTGAGATAGAAGTATGATAAATAAATGCACTTCTTTGGCAGAAAATTCCACCATGCTCTTCTTTCCTGAAACCCTTTTTCCAACTTCAGCGATCTGACATGCTTGAAGCAAGAACACATTTTAAAAAAAGGTTCAGGAAGGTCCACACTGGAAAAAAAAACTTTTTCCTTAAATAGTTGAGACTCCAGGCATCGAACAATTATGCGCAGGAAGTAACCAGGAGTGTCTGTAGGCCATGTAGAATGAGTATATGATGTTTTTAGTCGTTTGTACAAATTAGCAATGGCTATCAGTAAACATTTATTCCTGGATCTGAAATGTTTAGATTGCAAGTCACAGCTCTAGCCTACTCACTTTGGAGCATTCAAGACTGCTGGAGCGTATTGGAATATTCACAGCAGCTTCATCTGTTTGCAAGGGCACCGTGACATAAATGGTGTTATTCTTCCAGTGCTATGCAATTGGAAAGGAAGGGAACACACTGGTATTGGGGTCAAGGGGCAGGGCTTGCCAGCAGGTTGGAATCCCACCTGTGCTCACTGATTGGCTGAGCCAGCTGTCAGAGTCATTGAGCACTCGGCAGGAGGATCGGGGAATGATTAATTACCCTGTCTGGTGAGTGGAGAGTTCCGAGCAGCAGGATACTCCGCATATGTAAATATAAGTGATCTCTGTGCTATAATGGGGACCAAATGAAATGAATAAAAAGACTTGACAAAAGGACTTGACTTGGAATGTTTAGTTTTTGAAGATTAGTTTCTATTATGTCCCAGTGGGGGCAAAGAATATCCAATGTGGGAAAGAGATATAGCTTAGTGTTCCTCAAAATGGAATTATCCTGCTTCAACAAATCAGGAGAGAGAGAGAGAGAGAGAGAGAGAGAGAGAGAGAGAGAGAGAGAGAGAGAGAGAGAGAGAGAGAGAGAAGCTTTTCAGCACCAGAATGGTGGTGAGGAAGCCCAAAATCTGATCCTCCAATTAGTTTTGATTCAAAACAGAACTAAATCGAGTCTTAATGGTTATTCGAGTTATAAGGTATAAGAAGGTGCTCAGATGAAGAACTGAGAATTTAGTTAAGCTATTCGATTCAAGATAGAGTGATCTCGGAGTTTTCCTTCTTTCCCTGAAGATAAGACCTAGCATATTTTTTTTCAGGATGCTCAGAATATAAGCCCAGTCCAAAAATAAGCCCTAGTTAATGTCATCAGCCAGATGAATGCATTTAGTACTGCATTTCCCCAAAAATAAGACCTAACCAGAAAATAAGCCTAATGCATCCTTTGGAGCAAAAATTATTATAAGACCCAGTCTTATTTTTGGGGAAACACAGTAGAATTATGTAATTGGGCATGAATGAAAGATTTGGAAGAGCAGGGAGAAACTGTATTCATTTATCACTAGATGAATTTGGATGGCGAATTTGATAAGTTGGTGCAAATCGCCGCCTACTACAGCTAGCAATTCATGGTAAAATTTTTGATATTTTTGAATGGAGGAATCTGAGTTTGGAGTTTGTTAACATATGTTAATTAGAATCCTGTTTCTACATTGATCCTATAGACTGAAAGAAAATTCTATTGGATATTTAATTTGAGGGACATTTTACCTTTATTTTATTACAACCCGTTCAAAGTACAGAGTTATCTGACTTGTAGGATTACAACTATATTGTAAACCCTTATTAAACATTTAGAGAAATGCAAAATCTTATGGACAGCTTGGCTCTGATTGGTACATTATTGCAAGTTTGCAGATTTAGTTCATTTTACATGGAGATTTGCAAAGCTTAAATGCATCAAGCTTTATTTACATTGGGATTGCGTGTTGCAAAGCTCTTGAGAAATTTCAGGAGCCTTCACCAACCTCTGTTACTTTTCTTTTAACTCCCCAGTCACTATTTCCCAAGCAGAACTAAAGAATTCTTTCCAGTGTTTCCTCAACATTATTTAGTCATTAAAAAAAAAAAGAAATGATGTATCGACTTCTTACAAATGTCTTTAAAAGAAAAAGAAAGAAAGTCATTGAATTTTATTTGATGTTTCAACTTACAATAACTATCCTCTTCATTTACTACAGATTTCACTTGGCTAAATTCCAAGGACAGTTCAAGCACAGACTGCAGCAAATTGTGGCTGGATTTGTGTTCTAGAGACAGATTTAGAGTATGCATGGTGCATAAGCATAATTTCAACCCATTTCAGCTTTTCCATCCAAAGCGAGTTGATACCTTCTCCCTCTTGATCGTATTTCAGGACTTGTCATTAAAACAGAGATTCTCAGCATGTTTTGTTCGCTTTTATATAGTGTCTCTCCGCTTTTCTAGAAAGATTACCAGGGGTTCTCAACCTTGGCAACTTTAAGACTTGTGGACTTCAACTCCCAGAATTCCTCAGCCAGCTTTGCTGGCTGAGGAATTCTAGGAATTGAAGTCCACAAGTATTAAAGTTGCCAAGGTTGAGAACCCCTGGATTAAACCAAGCAGCTTCAGGCTACTTACTGCTAGTTCATGTAAATAGGTCTTCTATCACCTTACGATGTCCTACAGTTGTGTTCACCAATGTTCCGAGCCACACAAGTGGGGAATGAAAGGAATTTCAGCCTGCATGGAGAAAGGCTTTGGAAGGCATTAAATCACAGGGTCCAATGGAATACATTCTTGGAAATCTTCCTATTTTAAACATTGTCTTAATTTACATCTGCTATTTGAGACTATTAATTTGCAACTTCTTTTTTTCTGTTTGGCACCATGTGTTAACCTATCACAAGTGATTTTAGGTAAGATTTTGCTCGCCTTTATTTGCTGATGTATTCAGAGGCATATGTATTTACTTGTTTACTCATGTGAAATATTTATATTCTGCTTCTCTCTCAAAGAAGCAGATGAGTCACATTGCAGACATGACCTTATTAATGTAAGAAAAAGGAATGGATGAAACAATGCAGTGAGATGTTATTCTAGAGTTTCATTTGAAGCACTCTTGGATATGATAGTAACTCTTTTCTTCGATTATTTTTTTAAAAAATCAAAGCACTTTGTATAGCACTTTGGCAGCACAATGGACCGCCTTTCGACTGAGTCTGCCAATCAATTGGCAGGACATGGATTTTCTTCTAGTGACATAATTTTTAAATCATTTGCACTCTATCAATTCTGAACAGCGTTGATCTTAAGATTTTCCCATAGATTCCAAAGAGATCCAAAATTGATTGGTTAATCCAAAATAGGAGACAGACAAATGTTCTCACTCATCTCAAAGTGTCCTTCTGTACCGTGCTGAAATGGGCCTGGTGAGTAAAATGCTATTGCTTCCCAAGACATTCTTAAACATCTATCATGGTGAAGGTATTTCTTCAACTGTTCCATCAAAGTGTATTACTCTTCAATTAAATAATTAATTTGGTAAATTTATTTAACTGCCCATCTCACATACATGACTCTGAACAGGATACAAAGTTAAAAAAAAACAGAAAAAAATAATACAATAAAATAACCAAAAAAATAACAACAGATATTCTAGTTCTCTAGAGCAACTAAAAATGTCATTGTGTTTATATTCCATCTTAAAGCCATTGCATTGTGTTGCATTCCATTGTATTGCGTTCCATTCCATTCCATCAGCTCCACAATCCTATTATTATTTGTGCATACCCATCCAGGATTCAATGACGTACATTTGTGAAAAGAGGACAATTCAGCCCTTACTGTCACCCTTGGTTTTGATATAGCACTTCACCCCTATTTCCCTAAACTGCAGTGGAGCGGGTTTTAAAAAAACACTTCCCATTTTTTCACACCTTTGGCAAGAATTCCAGTGCCTAGTAAATAAAGCAGCTGCCTGCGTCCCTCTTAGCAAAAGCCATATATCTGCTCAGAGTTGTGATTTGCGCTGTTTATATCCTTTGCCCTTGAACTCTGTTTATTAATGCAATGTTTCTCCAAATGATGCCATATAAGTCTGCTACGAGCATCTTCAGGGTGAGATGCACACAAAAGCAACTATAGGAGGCCGCAGCAAAGAGGGAAAAGGTGGAGGGGGGGCAAGGGGAGAGGAAGGAAGGATGGAGGAAATTGAAGGATGGTAAAAGAAAGAGAGAGAGAGAATGAGAGGTGGAGGAAAGGAGGGAGGGAGGGGAGAGAGAATGAGAGGTGGAGGAAAGGAGGGAGGGAGGGAGGAAGGAAGGAAGGAAAGGAATTGAAAGATGGTGTAAAAAAGAGAGAGGAAAGCCAGAAATACCACCTATTGAAGAATGGACTTTGAAAGTAATAAATTTGGCAGAAATGGCTAAAATATCGGCATATTTGAAGGATCGCTCAAATGAACAATATATGATAGACTGGAAACATTGGATAGACTACATACAAGAGAAACACCAATCAAAGAAAATGTATCTGGCTTATAGTTAAATTTGGACATACGGAGTGAAGAATGTTTACAAATTTAAATCGCAGTTAACTTGAATTTCCCCCTGGTTTACATGTACAAATATATATCTATCGATTAATGGAAGATATATATTAAATAGACTAAGAAGGTACTTGTTGAAGGGATGGGTATATTGACATGAAAATTATTAATTTTAATAAGATGACTTGTTTGTTTGATGTCCAATGGATTGATCTGAAAAGAAGTGAAATTTAAAATTTTTAAAATGTAGTTGGCTTATAGTTAAACTTGGATATACGGAGTGAAAAAGGTCTACAAATTTAAAATGATTGTATTAAGTTGAATGGCTTTAACTTGAATTTTTTCTTTGTTTACATGTACAAACGGATATCTAATAATAAAAAAATTTTAAAAAAAGAGAGAGGAAGGAAGGGAAGGAGAGGGAGGAGGGAGGAAGAAAAAAAGGAAAGAAGGAAGAAAAAAGGAAGGAAAGAATTGAAAGATGGTGTAAAAGAAAAAGAGGGAGGAATGAATGAATGAATGAATGAATGAAGGAAGGAAGGAAGGAAGGAAGGAAGGAAAGGTAAAGGAAAAGAAACAATAATCACGTTTCATGCAGTGCAGATGATTTGCTCATATACACAGAAGATTTTTAAGCCGCTCTCTCCAATTGTTTCAATAAGCTGTGAACTGCAGGTCAATCTCTCTCTCTCTCTCTCTCTCTCTCTCTCTCTCTCTCTCTCTCTCTCTCTCTCTCTCTCTCTCTCTCTCTCTCTCTCTCTCTCTCTCTCTCTTTTACCCAAAGCATGATGCATGACTTTCTTGATGCATGACTTTCAAAGGAAAGAGAATGTTAATGCTAATAATGCTAAGCTGATCTTCCCAACTATCTTGTAAACCTGGGCAGTAATATCATCCCTGTATTTGACACATTTTACTGCCTGGGAATATAGTCAAGAGATTGAGGATGGCTTGTCTATTAGGCCTATGAAGATTTGGAAATGATTGCAGGGTGACTCTGTCATTACTCCACCATTCATTAAAGAAGCCAGGCCTTCTTTAGATCACAGTGAAGGAGTAAAAAAAAACAAAAAACCAAACATGTCTACCTTAGTAGTCACACTGAAAATGTGTTGCTTTAATGATTTGATACATTAAAGCAGCAGCAGATATCTTTGGTCAGTTTTAAGGTGGTCTTCAAGTCCAAACCCCCTGGGCCTCAAGCAGGAGACCCAATACCATTCCAGACAAGTGGCTGTCCAGTCTCTTCTTAAAAGCCTCCAGTGATAGAGCGCCCACAACTTCTGGTGGCAAGGCGTTCCACTGGTTAATTGTTCTCACTGTTAGGAAGTTTCTCCTTAATTCCAGGTTGCTCCTCCAGGTAGGTGGGTAGGTAAGTAGGTAGAAGAAGTAGGTATGAATGGCAGGATACCTGCATGCCTTGCTTGGTGCGTTATCCATGTGGTAGGGAATGCTGAAAAACCCTGCACACTCCTATGAGAATTTCAACGGTGTTTTATTCTCCTAAGAAGAAGGCGGTTTCCATCAAACGGAACATGAATTATATTTTTATATTTTTATTTGTTATTTTTTTTAAAGGAGATTTCAGCAGATTACGTTTCTCACCAGGGGCAACTTGTTTTTATTTCCAAACACCCTTTGAGGTTGCTAGTTCAAGAGAGAGGCATCTGTTTGTGCCAGCTCAATCAATGGTTGTTTGTCCTAATTGAATGCTCAAGTTCCTTTTATTCTGAGCTGAAGCATCCATCAATTTTACCCTGTCAGCCCTTTATTCCTCACATCGTGGAGGAGTCTGTGAGGTCATCAGCTCTCTGAAATTAAGACATTAGAACTGACCATTGCCTCTTTCAATAGGAAATCAATAAGTCCTCCACAGGGGCTAGCAAAGCTGGAAGTCACAAAAATCACAGGCTAGCAACCAAAGACGCCTTTACACATAGCCCTTAACTGACAACCACAATAGAGACCAAAAAAATTTTTTTGGGGGGTGGGGAGGCAGTTAACTAGTTTTGCCCCATTTTATGACCTTTTTGCCACTGTTGTTAAGCTAATCACTGCAATTGTTAAGTGATTTATGTGGTCATTAGGAAAATCTGTTTTCCCCCATCACCCAACTCATCTGGGAAGATTAAAAAATGGTGGTCACATCGCCCTGCGACAGCGCAACCATCATCAGTACATGCTAGTTGCCTAGTGGCTGAATTTTGATCACGTGACCTTGGGGATGCTGCCATGGTTGGAAAGGTGAAAACCAGTCATAAGTAACTTTTTTCAGTGCCGTTGTAATTTTGAATGGTTGCTAAATGAATGGCTGTAAGTCAAGGACCACCTGTGGTTTGAGAGAGCCTGCCCTATCATAGGATGATACCCTAGTGATCTAATGTGGAAGGGCAGGACCTTCTGGAGATATGATGGCATTGTTCTAATACTTGAGGGGCTGCCACAAAGAAGAGGGGGTCAAGTTATTCTCCAAAGCCCATGAAGGCAGGATAAGAAGCAACGGATGGAAACTAAGCAAGGAGAGAAGCAACCTAGAACTAAGGAGAAACTTCCTGACAGTGAGAACAATTAACTACCGGTAGTAGAGCAGCTTGCCTTCAGAACTTGTAGATGCTTCATCACTGGAGGTTTTTAAGAGACTGGACAGCGACTTATCTGAAATAGAATAGGGTCTTCTGCTTGAGCAGGAAGTTCGACTAGAAGACCTCCAAGGTCCCTTCCAACTCTGCTTTGTTATTCTGAATTTGAAAACCAGTGATTTGAGATATAGTCTTCTTTTGAAGGCAAAAATCATATCCCCCTCGGATTTGGTAGAATTGAAAATTATACGACATGATTCACAATCCTGGCTCTGCGATCTGATGGTTACACTATTCTTCCCCTACAAATCTCTTTGTAGAATTATTTACTATTGGAGATATAGAAGGAAAGAGTAAATCTACTTTTCCTTTATCTGTTCCCTCTGAGTTTCATGAAAATAAATGTACTTTTGAGATGGCTTTAACAGTTTTGATGAATTTTTATCAAGGGAGACTTTCTTGGCAGTTACTTGGCAATGAGGTTATGGAGAAGGTGAGACTGTCCTGTTTTTCTTTGTACAGACTTACACTATTGTCGTCAGCTCTGCTTTTGAGGAAAATTTGAATATATTCCTCCTTTTCCTGAAGAAATGTGAAGAAGCCATCATCCTCAAAATTGCTCTGCCTACAAATTTGGTTAAATAATACTGCAAAGATATTTGCATCCAATCCTGTATCAGTCAGTTTCCAGAATTACTTTTGTTAAGTGATTAATTATTTAGCTCCCTAATCAGCCATTTATATATTTTTTTGCTGTACTTAAAGTATTGCTTACTCATGTGGTGATGTCTGTCTGAAATGCTTTTTTGCTTTGTATTTTAATTTCAGTTTTTTAAAAATGATCTCTGAGGGATGTTTTTAGTACAAATAAAAGAATAGATAATGTCTTCCTCACGCTGAGCTTGATTCCTGCTGACTGGATGGGGGTTGCTGGCTGAAAATAACATGGAAGTAGTGTGGCTTACTCTTTTTCACAAATTTATTACAAATTAATAATAAATAACGTAGCTTAGTTATGTATGTCAGGGGAAATGATGCTATTAATAAGAGATTCTGATGTAGTTTTGTTGCATCATGGTATGATAGTATCACATTATAATGATACCATGAAATGTGAGATTTTCCAAAGAGAAAGTATGGGTGAGAAGAGGGAGGGAGGGAGGGAAGGAAGGAAGGAAGGAGAAGGGGAAGAAGGAGAAATGGTGGGAAAGAAGGAAGGAAGGAAGGAAGGAAGGAAGGAAGGAAGGAAGGAAGGAAGGAAGGAAGGAAGGAAGGAAGGGAGAAGAGGGGCAATGTGGTTAAGATGTTCTTTGTGAGATGGTGGTTCAGAAAAACTCAATCAACTCCAGGAAAAGAGAGTTAACATGCACTTAACCTAGGATACAATGAAATTGAATGACATGTTAGTTACATCAGGCAGGAGACGTGGTGGTTCTTTCCCCCATGCCTTGGAAGTGGCCAAATTTTCAGCTAGCTTTCAGAAGAACATCAGCTTTGTCCTTCATTTCTTGTGCAGCTATTACCTGCATGATGATAAGGTTGATGGTACGCTGCATATACTGATTAAGGAGATATGGCAAATGTCCCTTCACAAGAGAGCAATTTTCCTCCCCAGATAGAAGGAGTTGGAAAGGATAAGGAGAGACAAAAGACAAAAGTTTTTTTCCCCTTTTGAACCCCCTACAGTTGATTATTTTACTTCCCGCTGCCTACCCATGTGTGGTTTGTTTATTTCATATTTTCTGAGTTTTTTGGATGAGTAGAAGCATGGCTGATAATGCAAACCATAGCTGCTGCTGCATAATATCATTAATATGAATTGGATGAATTTCTGCTATTAATAATCTTTTAGAGGATTTTAACAATTCCAATCAGATAATTCCTATTGGCTTGTCTCCATTTTGGGCAAAAGGAATTTGAAAGCTTGTTTATGCATTGTTGTGAAATTAGCAGGAGAAGCACTGTAAAGGAGGCAGAGTTACAGGAAAGGACTACGGTAAATCCATTCTGGTTTCTGGGGTCCATTTGACCTGTAAGGCACTTGGAGTAAATTTGTGAGATAGTTGCCCACCCCAGCTCCAGTCAAGGGGAAAAAAAGTCACATTAAGTCGTGACATGTCACGTGATGTGGCGAATTTGACACGCCTGTTCTAAGATCATTTCATGCTACATATACACAAGATTCTGAACTACTAACAGTCAAGGCGACTTGGCATTGTATAAGAGTTAATGGATCTGAGGATGCATTTGACCCCAGCCTCAGACTCAGCCTGGTCTCAATTTGATTTTACCACTTGTACTGATTAAGAAAATTGGTCCAATTCAATTGGGATATTCTAATGAAACCTAGCTGATTTGATTAGGATTTCCAAATTGATGCCTATAAACTTGTTTCTGTGAATGTCAGAACCACCCCCAAAATAGTCCAAATCCGTTCAGACGCATTGTCAGAAGTCAATCTTCCACTTTCAAAAAGTCAGTCTTGCCAATGAAATCTGTAAATCAAATACCAAGTAACAAAACAGCTCCACATTTTGGTTGTTTTAGGTGACTAATCTCCTACAACCGTCAGTGATTTCAAATTACTTTTAATTTGTTATTACATCAAAGATGAATTTTCTTTCCTGTTTCTTTTCAAACCTTTGATAATATAATTGATACTTTCCCCCATTTTTCTTGGGATTCCTCTCTCATTCTTTTTGTTTAACTTGAGCTACCACTTTCTGCCAAACCTGAAATCTCAGTTTCTCTTACAACTCTTGTTAGGAAGGGTCTGAGGACTTTATCTCATATAATCCTGTCTCCCCTGTCTGAACTAAATGCATAATTTAAAGAGCTCTTAATCTATAATGTCATTCCCATTTGGTCGGAGGCAGCTTTCACTTTAACTTTTCCAGCAAAGGGCAACAACTTTTTCTTTCTTGTCTTTCTTTTTTTTTCCTCCCCAAGGATGCACTGCAAGGCAATTTCTCATGTAAACCATTTATTCAAGACATTCTGACATCTTAGCATAACAACTGGGTGACAATGGATAACCTTCATCCCGCCACTCTCTATGGGAGGAAAACACTCTGATGGAGGGAAGCTGATCCAACAGGGCCACACAAAAGGTCTTTGGATGGAAAGAAGAATAAGGGGAGAAATGTAAATAATAGAAGATTACCGTTATGTAATATCTGTTAAAAAAGGGGGAGGAGTATATACTGTGTGTGTATGTGTGTTGTGTTTTGCTTTGCTTTGCTTTGTTTTGTTGGTTAAAAATAAAATAAATAAAAAAAATAAAAAAAAAATCTTTGGAAGAAGGAAAGGAGGAAGGAAGGAAGTTAAACCAAGGTTGTCATTTTTTTTTCTCCCTCTCCTGACACTTTCAAATTTATACTACTCACAGTCCATTCAATTAAAAGAACATTAATAAAAAGCTCTTTGGTGGACAGGCTTATAATCCTAGGAAGGGTGGTGCCACATGAGAAGTTATTTCAGGCTCTCTATATTTTCTTTTGCCATTTGTAAAATTTCCTAAAGTTGGTGCCTTGCAAATTTAACATCTCTTACTCCTCTGTGTGTGTGTGTGTGTGTGTGTGTGTGTGTGTGTGTGTGCATGCGTGTGTGCGTGCGTGTGTTTGTGTTTGTTTGTTTGTTTGGTGGCAGTGGGTAGTTTTAATTGAGTTTAGGTTGATAATTCAAAGTTAACTCCATGGAAGGTGTGTTGGATATGTTCACTGCCTTGAGTTATTTGTAAAAATAATAAAGGTGTGACATACATAAAATAAATACATATTTACTTTGTGCCCTTTAGAATAGAATAGAATAGAATAGAATAGAATAGAATAGAATAGAATAGAATAGAATAGAATAGAATAGAATAGAATAGAATAGAATAGAATAGAATAGAATAGAGCTGGAAGGGACCTTGGAGGTCTTCTAGTCCAGCCCCCTGCTCAAGCAGGACAACCTATACCATCCCAGTCAGGTGAATGTCTAGTCTCTTCTTGAAAATCTCCAGTGATGGAGTGTCCACAATTTCTGGAGGCAAGCTGTTCCACTGGTTGATTGTCCTCACTGTCAGGAAGTTTCTCCTTAATTCCAGGTTGCTTCTCTCCTTGATCAGTTTCCAACCGTTGTTCTACCTTTTTAATCTTCCTGCCTTGCCTCCCACCTAAACAAATCAAGAACAGTCCTCAACCCAGTAAAGCTGTGTGTCCTTGCGTTAGAAAATGAAGACCGAAAAGGCAATTCTTCAGAATCTGTCCAATTACTACCAGCATGATGGTTTAATAAGAGCAAAGATGGAAGAGATACACTGTGGGATCACAGCCACAGTAGGCTCCAGAGTATCTGGTTACTGTAGGCTGTATAAAAAATAATTGTTACTGTTATTATTTCAGCAGGAAAAACAAGAGTGGTATTACTAGCCACAGTTTGAAACCAATGCAGCCCAATACTATATATCTTGAAAAAAATGCTCTATTACTATTGTGGGAAAGGATTCCTTTTTTTAAAAAAAAATAAAAATAAAAGTGTGGATGTAGCTGTTAGTTTTCCTTCTTCCCATCTTTTACTTTTTTTAAAAAAGAAAAGCCTATTTGTCCTTCATTTATAAAGAGCTTTGAGATGTTGGGAAATTAATATCCAAACATTTCACTAAGAAAGGGAATGAGATTCTAACAGGAGTCTCACAATCTGGGCCAGCCAAATTCAATAGTAGATTGAATTGAATAAAACTATCACTGTTCAATGTCTTGCAGATGTTGCTGAACATGTCTGCTGTGTGATGTAAGGGAGGAAAAGATTTGGTAATTCTTCTTCAGTACCATAAAAGATTTGTTTTGAGTAACTGGGTTTTTGAAATGACCTAAGATCTTGGTTGAATTTAACCATTTTGTTTCCATTTCCCCTTGATTTAAAACCAACCACCTCAGGTTTTTATTTTTCTGCTATCTCTGAAGAAATCTACATTTTTGCTAAGAAAGGAATGGAGCTACAGCCTTGTTCATCCCTCATTTTCTTACATAGAAAAAAAAAACCAGACTTTTCCACTTAGAAGTTGGTAGTTGGCAAGAAACAATCTTTGGAGTAGAGCTTATTCTAAATGGACTTTCTGTAGTCTATGATGTTTCAATTCAAAGGTCCATGTAGCCCCATCTTATATGTTGATCTGTCTCTCTTTTGAATGGCCTCTGAAACCTTCTGCAGACCGTCTTGCAAAAATTTTTCATAGTTCTTGAAGTTCATCATAAAATAATTCTCTATCAAATAATTTTTCATGGTTCTTAAAATTCATCTCCAAAAGCACCTTGTGTCCAACAGACAAATATATCAAAAAGTGCAACATGTTTCCACAGCAAATACAATTACCTCATACAGGGAGAGTGTGAGCGCTTACGCGGATGCCTGTTTTTATCAAAGGACACACTCAAATGACAAAACAGAAGCCGGGGTAGGATCTGCAAGTTCGAATAGCCCAACCTCAGACTCATTTTATGCAAAAATACAGAACGGCGTTGAGCTGAAGGTCACGTCAGGGTCATGGTTTTAAGTGGACCTCAGGCTTGAAAGGGCCATAAACGAAGACAATAGGAAGTCCGTGGTGAAGCTGAGGAATAATATTTAGATAATTGTGAGATCCTTCATCCGGGATTCAGAAGAAGTTCAACTCAGCAGGAAGTCAGACTTGTGTTTGAAGAGGCCTCCTTGCCTTCAGAGGGTTTGCCGGTACTGAGAGACAAGCAAAGCATAGAGGTATCTTCGCGACCTTGGTCCTGGAGGAAAATCTATAGAGGAAACCAAACAATAAATAACCCAAACTATATTTATAATGGCTGTGGCAACCCATATACAGTATTGGCCAAGAGAAGGACAGAAGGATGTTTTCACCGTCATAACAACTTGAGGCCGTTTAATTCCAGCCTTTGTGAAAACATGCTTAGCAGACGTCTCTTCTGGGCACATGTGCATTTAATTCAGTTGCTGTAATAAACATATATATATATATATATATCCCCTCCCCCACAAGAGGACAGAGCCATGGCTATATAAAAGGACATAAAATGACACATCTTCCATCTTCCAGCAAATAAAAAAGCTATCAGCTCATAACAAGGCGGTGATAAAAGGTGCTGAGGCCAGTAAGATTAAGACTTTGTAATAAGGTTCGGGCGCCAAAACTGACAGCCATTTTCTTTTATATTTATCATGTCTTCACATAGGGGTGAGAAGCCATGGCTCTCTCCCATTGCCAGCCAGAATTTATGGCAGCACCATTATTAGGAGATTGAGCCAAAATGGGATTGAGGTCCATTTCCCTCCCTTTCTTTCTTTCTTTCTTTCTTTTTTTTCCCTTTCTTTCTGTGGGACACCACAATAGCCTCTTCCATTATGAAGCTGACAGCTTTGTCAGTGCTTAGCACAGAGTCTTGTCGAGTACTTTAATAACATTAGCACTATTTTCTTAATGTGTCTGCTGTTTCCAACAGCCTGAAAAATATCATAGATCATCCCAAAGGGGGGGGAGACGTTATCTCACCCCACAACCCTGTTTTGAAGTCCACTAGTCAAGTGAGTCTTCAGAGAAGAGTGGATTTCTTCTTCCATTATTTTATTGCCATATCTGGGGAGGGGGGGAAGGAGCATTTTAATCAAAATAATGGGTCCATTCCTCTTTATTGATTAACAAGTAAATATGTATAAATACGTAGTTAGCCTGGGCGACCATTTCAAGGGGATGTTGGAAACAATATCATTAATAGCTCCATGGGCAACATTAGTGGGTGTTTGTCTTGATGCTGTACTTCCCTCCTTGTATTTTTTTTTAAATTTTACTGATGTTGCCAAGGTGTGTGCATGTTATGTACATGGGGTCAAAGTTCACAGAGAATGAGCTCCCTTCTCATTTGCTGCACACCCTGTTCATTCAACTTTATCACCTCAAAGGTATGTAAATGTGCAGTTTGGGAACCAAATGCCGCTGTGGTAACAGTCAATTATAATAACCACGATATTAGAACATCAATGGTGGACTCATTAGGATATACTTAATTCTAGGGAGTGTACTCCATCCATAACTCTTCACCCTTAGTACAATTGCTCCTGTTCTATATTTGGTATTGGTGATATTGGTTTATAATTGTTGAGGAGGGAGGGAAGGAGAAACTAGGAGCAGAAAAAGGGAGAAGTAATTATGATGTTTGCTTGGGGAACTTCCAGTGAGGGCACATGGATAGAAGGTCCATGGCAGGGAAGGAATAAAATTTGTCAAGATGGGAGCCAGAACAATGCAATCAACCCACCTCCTTTCACTTATGTTGCAACTCACCCCAAAATGGGGTGGGTTTTGATCACGGGCATCCTGACTCATGGACATCCTGGATCCATGATATATGGATCTGATATGACTTCCCTAAAGTCTTCCACATTGTTGGAGAACATCATCCCTCATTCTGAAACATGCATATAGAAGAAATTGTACTTGGGGCCATCCAAAAAGCACCAGGCTGGAACAAGATCAATCTAAATTTTCCTGATTATCTTTATATCCACTGAGAAATGGGGCATCTATAGTGTGAGAATGCAAGAATCGGGATGGTAGACATGCCTATGCAAATGAAACCTCAGCTACTGTCAGGCACAAAGAACCAGGACCATTTGTGAGGTTGCAGCAAAGAAGATTTTTTTTCAAGCCTATACACAAGGATCTGATCAACTAAAGTTCACCACAAAATTGGCACCAGTTAATGGTCAATGGAATTCAAGAGGGGTTGGACTTGGAACGCTTGTGGGAACGCAACAACTCTAAACTGATGACATGTTTAACTTCACCCTCCAGCTCTGCCTGCTGTTCTAGTCCAATTGTTTTTACATGCAATGCACATAAAAAGGAGGTGGAGCTTTGATTGTGTGGTCAGAGCCACCTTCATGACTTTCTGGATTCCCCCATGGAGACCTCTGCCCCACAATGCAGCTTTCTCTCTTATAAAGCAAGGGCCTTTATTTAGTTTTATACTCATCAAAGCTTGAAATGAAAGGGGTCTCGTTGGCTTGAATGCCATGCAACATATCTGCCACAAGAGCTCTGGTTAATTTCATGACGTCCCCAAAGGATTTAATTAAGTAACCCTTCTTGAAAGGGTGAATTCACCCTTGGCTTCCTTCCCAAAGAGAGAGCAGAGGCATGTACTGGTTTTCTTAAAGTTCCTTTTCATGTGCCATACCGACGTTCACAACATTATTGCTTCCATAATCACCCTCACTGAATTCTTGCCTAGAAAAATAATCTCCTATATCCATCACACTTCTTACCTTCACACTAGAAACAAACAAGTGCCAACAGAAGATGTTCATATTTGGAATTGACCCTGAGCTGTGTTTGCATTATACAGGAGATTTAATGGACATTCTGATCCTTGTGTTTGGACTATCACAGCCCAGTGTTTGGTTCAGATGGATATCTGCTGATGCCTTGACTTACGTTAGGCAAAGGCTTATTTATTTATCCTTTTGTTTCCAAAGTGTCTCATATGCTCTTGAGCAAAAGAAGAAGCCCTTAAGGTGGGCTTCAAGAAATGTTAAGTTATTATGGGATGCTTTTTTTCTCCCATTCCTTTTTTCTCTCACCCAGCATTAAGGATGCTTAAGGTATTTTTTTTTCAATAGTGTTTGAATGCCGCTTATATAGTTATTATTTGTTTTCGTTATCTACAATTTGAGAAGTTTTGTTATTATTGATGTGCATTGTTAGCAGAATAACAGAGTTGGAAGGGAGCTTGGAAGTCTTCTAGTCCAGACAAATGGCTGTCAATCTCTTCTTAAAACCCTCCAGAGATGGAGTTGTTCCAGGATGGAGTGCTGTTGTTTTCCATTCCCCAAACTGAATCAAAGTTTGGATGCCCTTTCTATCTATGGGGGTCGTGTGGATGTTCAGAGACATGTGTGTTTGTCTTTGCTTTGAAGAAGGCTTGGGAAAAAGTGCTCCCCCAAGACTGCTTTGTGAAATAGGAATAGCAAAACAATAGCTTCTTGGGCCAATACAAAGAGGCTTCTTTGCCTATTCTGACTGCCTTGGACGGCCCTTATAATAGTTTGAAAAGGATCGTGTCCATGGATAGCATTTTCCTCCAAAATTTTAGTCAATTGCTGGAAATGTCCAAAGAGATTTTTGCAGAGGACCCTTCTGACTTATTCAAGTGCTGGTTGAGCCTGCCAGACAATGTTAAACTATCTCACAAAGATTTACCTATTTTTTAAAAAAGAATATTCCACCAACTTTTCCCCTGTTTTGTTTCATCAGGCATTTTGGTGTCTTGCTGGCGTGATAAGGGACTTTTAACTATTTCTTTATTTTGCTCAATTAAGATATAATTGTCATTGCAGATGGAGATGCCATATCGAATTGCAAGAAAAGGTATCTATTCTAAAAAAGATATTGACACTATGAAAAGAGTGCAGAGAAGAGCAACACAAGATGATTATAGGCTAAAAACATATAAAGAATGGTTGCAGGAATTTGGTTTGTCTAGTTGAGTGAAGAGAAAGACTAAAGGTGATATGATAGCAATGTTCCAATATCTGAGGCACAGCCATAAGAAGATGGGGTCAACCTATTTTCCAAAGCACCTGAAGGCAGGAGAAGAAATAATGGATGGAAACTAATCAAGGAGAGAAGCAACCTCGAACTAAGGAGAAGTTTCCTAACAGTGAGAACAACTAATCAGTGGAATGGCTTGCCTTCAGAAGTTCTGGGTGCTCCATCATTGGAGGCTTTTAAGAAGAGACTAGATAGCCACTTGCCTGGAATGGGGTAGGGTCTCCTGCTTGAGCAGGGGGTTGGACTAGAAGACCTCCAAGGTCCCTTCAATCTGTTATTCCGAAGCACATTGTTGAAGACTTTGGTGCACATGTTCCATAACATGTATAAGACAAGGCATGAAAAACTGATTTTTTTTATTTCCGTAGGGTTGTCTGCTTCACTATAAAGTACTTTTGCAGTAGCCTACAAGAGGATTGTAGCAGATACACACTAGCATTGAAAATTGTATGCAAATTGTTATTGGCCACTTCTCAAAATCCCTGACATATTTGAGAAGTCCTTGGTGCTCGCTGAGCTTGGTTGTTTTCTTGCAGAGGTTTCATTATCCAAACAAGGTAACATCATCAGTGGTACGGAAGTGGAAACATCACCAGCAGCACTGATATTAGTTGGGTAATGAAACATCTGCAAGAAAATTACCAAGCTCAGAGAGCACCAAGGACCTCTGATTTCAACTCTGAGCTACAAAAAAGGTGCTTTTCCAGAGCACCTGAAGGCAGGAGAAGAAAGAATGGATGGAAACTAATCAAGGAGAGAAGCACCTTAGAACTAAGGAGGAATTTCCTAAGAGTGAGAACAATCAATCAGCGGAACAAATTGCCTCCAGAAGTTGTGGGTGCTCCATCACTGGAGACTTTTAAGAAGGGACTGGACAGCCACTTGTCTGGAATGGTATAAGGTCTCCTGCTTGAGCAGTGGGTTGGAATAGAAGACCTCCAAGGTCCCTTCCAACTGTGTTATTTTGCTTTTTAAAAACCAGGACACAAATCAAAGTTTCATCTTGCAAATGGAAAAGACTTTAGCTGCATTTTTTATTTTTTTGTCCATTAAACCCAGATTGGAAAGGCAGACAGGCTGCACCCGGAATACCTCTTATGAGAAACCTGGAGGCCTTGCAATTAGCGAAGATGCCAACCATTATTTGATTGCTCAGGCTTTTGGCTGTCATACAACTCTACCAGCAAAAAGCAAGACTTCTGTAATACAAGAACCGGATGCTGCGGTTGTATTGACTTTTATGTCATGTTTGTTTCAGCAGCTCAGTCAAAACAACCTCGGCAAATTTTCCTCACTGTCCTACATGCCCAGGCAGCCTTATGAAAATGAAGCTGTCTTGTTTTCTACTTCATAAATCACTGTCAAGCCAAAGAAAGATGAGAGAAATGAGTGGAGATTTCTGAGATTATGACTCCTGGAAATGACGCTATTAACTCTACAGAGAACCACTTGATTTTCATAAGCCCTGTTGACTTAGCAGAACTGAGACCTTGCTGAGTATTAGTAGAGGTAGACAGTAATTGGAAATCAACATGCAAATCTCTTCACTTTTCCAGTCCTCCCCACTTGTGTTCCTCTTTTATCTTTTTTTTGCATTTACAACCCAAGACATTTGTGCACTCATGAAAACCCCCCAAAGTAGACCCACAATCACCACCCTTACAGACCTTCTTCTGCCCAGCAATTTCATGATTTGTTATAGATTAGATTAGATTAGATCACCCCTTACTGTCATTTTTTTCCCCTGTGGGCACAAATGGCACACCTTAAAAATGAAATTTAGTTGCTTGCTCCACATGAAAATTATTAATTTTAATAAGATGACTTGTTTGTTTGAAATCCAATGGACTGATCTGAAAAGAAGTGAAAGTTACAATTTTTAAAATGTAGGTGGTTTATAGTTAAACTTGGACACACGGAGTGAAGAAGGTCAACAAATTTAAAATGATTGTATTAAGTTGAATGGCATTTAACTTGAATTTTTTCTTTGTTTACATGGACAAATGTTTATCTAATAATAATTTTTTTTAATTAAAAAAATGTACACATACACAGCTCAAATTGGGCATCTTCAAGTCAGTTTAATGATTTGATAGATGGGAAAAGAGCAATTTTTTTTTACTCAGATGGTGAAATCTGATGGATCGTAGGCAAAAATTCCAAATGCAAATTTGAGTCAAACCAGTTGGCTAATTCAAACCAAGACTGCCATACAGATGATACTATTTACCCAAGACCAAATATTTCAGAGAAATTAGTAAGATTACTATAAACAGTGTGTTTAACCGATGCTATGGATGACCCTCACTTTGACTGTTGTTTTATTGTTTGAATTTTTATTGTTTGACTGTTGTTTTATTGTTTGAATTTTCTGCACTGCGTTGGTCATCTTCCAGAAGATGGTAGAAAACTTTTTTATAGATGAGGACATTAACATGCCATGAATGTTATTTATTTTCAGTTCTAACAGCCTGTGCCTATGAAGAAAAGAAAACAAATAAGCAGTTTTTTGTTATCATATATAATTTCCCAAATAGACATCTTTTTAACATACTTTTCTCTATTGTGCACAGTTTTGCAAACAATTGTCTCTGCTGTTCATTGGGGATATTGAACTCTCTCCATTTCTAACACCCATTTTCCTAGCACCTTTTTTCTTCATACAAACATTGTCCAGCTGTAGAATTTTTGCAGGCCCTCCTCAAATATTTATGCCTTAAGATGCAAAACCTGAAATCCAAGAATTATTTTGAGATGTTACTTGCAACTTCTAGGACTTTTCAGCTTGTTTAACTGACTCTTCTGGGAAGAAATACTTGTGGAAAAGTCCCTCAACATGACTCATTTAGCTCAATAGCAATGCAAAGTTTTCTATCATGAAAGTCACACATACACATTGTGTTTATGCCAAACAAAGTACAGAGACAAAAAACATCACATTGGTTTCCTCAAAGGCTAGTGAACACTCAGAACTTCCTATGTCTCTACTCCCTAGAGCAGGGCTCTTCAAACTTGGCCCTTTCATGACTTGTGGACTTCAACTCCCAGAATTCCTTAGCCAGCATTACAACATCAAATATTTCCTCTTTTTCCATTAATATCTGTTATCTCATTTGGGGCTACTACAATTTTTATTGTTATCCACTAAATGAAAGCATCTTTGTTACAGTTATCAATAATTTTTAGCTTATACACATTTTAATTGTGCTTGCACTTAATCCTTGTATACAATCAATGTCCTGTTATTGGGTTGTTGTTTCCCCCCCCCCAGGTTTTAATTTCCCATCAATAGTCAAAGTAACATCAAGGGTTTGAATTTTGATCACGTGATCATGGAGATGCTGTGATGGTCATAAGTGTGAGAAATGGTTGCAAGTCACTTTGTTTTTCAGGGCCGTTGTAACTTTGAGTGGTCCCTCTACAAACCGTTGTTAAGTCGAGCATACACAGAAGATGACTACAGAAAGATCCTGCAGAACATAGCTTGGATACCATGCCAGGATCTCCATGTGGGGCTTCTGACCTTGTTTATGGGAATCTACATTGATGTCCTCCATTGCAAATGTCCCCTACTTTTCACATTGCACCGGACACCCTTCCTCCTCTCCCCACCTCCCCCAACAGCTTAACAATGCGAACAATAGATGTTAACCTTTGTCACTTTCCTTTTCGATGGTTGTTATTTTATTATTCGTCTCTGCTTCCACTACCGACTCAGCGCAGAGGGCTTTGAGCTAATTATGTTCCGTGTGCCGGAGCCAAGACTCCGTTGCTTCATGCTGACATTCAGATACATCTGGGCCTGCTAACAATTACAAATGCTCTGAGCAAACATTAAAGAAAAAAGCAAAAGAGCTTACGTTTTCAATGTGAAACAGCATGCTTTATGGCTCATATAATGGTCAGATAAATACAATGGACACGGATCTCTTTGAGGGTTTCCCCTCCCCATGGAAACATTTGGCAAAGATTCCTTCAGATCAGGAGACCATCAAACCGAGAGAGAAGCCAGGAACTTGTTTGCTTATTTGTTGGTTTAGCAAAGAATCACCAGATTTAGCCAAGATATCTTAGCCAAGGCCTATATAAAGAAAAAAGTCTGGACTTCGTTCCCTTGGTGGTCCTGTTAGGATAACAACTTTCTGCAAATAAAGAATAACAGCGTTGGAAGGGACCCTGGAGATCTTCTAGTCCAACCCCTGGTCAGGCAGGAAACCATATACCATTTCAGACAAGTGGTTGTCCAATCTTTTCTTATGAAATTATGTTGACCTTGATACAAAGGCAGTTCTTTGAATAATCCAATATCTGAACTTGTGTGTCTAATATTAATTTTTTTAAAAATAATATCCAATATCTGAAGACATTAGGAACAGAAGGGTTAGTACCGTAGTTCAAAAGCTGCAACTGTATCATTGAAAATGCTAGATTTTAATAATTTTTTCCCCAAAGATCTTGGTTTTAGGAACTTAATGGTGCAACTTTATATTTAAGTCCTGATGAAATGTCTCCAGATCCTCTGCTTTAGTAATCTTCTAGTTAAATCCTGCACTTTTAGTTTGATTTGCAAGAAAAGAGATGGAGAGAAAGAGCAGAATAAAGCATTGCAAGAAATTTTAGCACACCAGGGCTCTTTCTTAGATTCCGTACGAAAAATAACAGGTAGATAAAATTTGGTCTCTGTGGTTTAAGTATGGACGCAGGCATGTAAGGATGCATGTATATATGTATTCTACATTCGACTGAAATTCTAAAGAATTTCAGAATTCTGACATTACACAATAGGGGATTATGACTGAAGTTTATTGAAGTTTATAAATAAAAGAAGGAATTCATCATTTTGACCTCATAGAGTTCTGCAGCAAAGTTCCATAGAAAACAGGGAGAAATGAAAGATTTTTTTTTCTCTTTCACTCGATTGCTCCAATTGGCCATTTCATAAAACGGAGCACTTATGTACTCTCTGTGTGTTATCATTACCAGCAGACATACATCTTTCCTTAGTAAACAGTTGTTCAGTCATAAAACTGAGTGGCATGGATAGGTTTAACCTGGCAAATTTCCATGAATTTCATGTTTACATCTCCTGAAGTATATCTTTGTCATATGGCTGCAAGGCTGTTTTACAATCTCTAGTTTCTTTGGCAGGGCAACAGACACTTTTGCTCTCATGTTTGCAAATATGTAATCCACTGGTTGTCATTCCTTTTGCTTTTGTTTGAAGTGAAAAATCCTTATTCCAAATTGTGCACAGAGTTAATTCTCCATCTCAGCACTATTGGGTCTCCTATTCTGAAATGCATTGAAGAAGAGATGTTCTAAGGGAGACATGGGTTTTCAGGAAACATCTACAGAAATATATATATATTTGTCATTTATGTGGGAGGATTAATTGTGTGGGTGTACTTGCCTGAAGAACGGGATAGAATTTTGTTTGGTTTGCAAATGGAGAAGAAGTTAGTGGATTTGCACTTCCTACCTTAACACCCACTGAAATCAAACCATCTTTCCATATTCATACTTCTCAGAAATTTGCAGCACAATGTTCTCAACGGGCCAAAAAACAGCTTACTAAACAAAGTTTCTTCTCTTTTTCTTTTTATAAAGGCATTTTACAATAGGAAGCTGCAAACTATAAAATGTGGTGGAAAATGCTTATTTTTGGAAGAAGACACATGAAATCTACCTGACTTTTGATGCAAAAATTGTAAATAAGTCTCAAACAGATGTAGAAACAGGGTAAAATGCATTTTTAAAGTTGGGAAGTTTGAAACTGAGAGAGACAGACTGAGTCTCCTTTGTTTGTGCACATGTGTTCATACCTCCAGAGAGAGAGAGAGAGAGAGAGAGAGAGAGAGAGAGAGAGTATAAATTCTGTTCCCCCCCCACCTCCAGCTTTTTCCCCTCCTACTCTTTTCTTTTCTTTTCTTTTCTTTTCTTTTCTTTTCTTTTCTTTTCTTTTCTTTTCTTTTCTTTTCTTTTCTTTTCTTTTCTTTTCTTTTCTGGAAACCTAGCTTCCTGCATTCTCAGGGGTTATAAAAATGGGAATCATTTTTATTGGCAATCCACTGGAATAGTGCTGAGACAAATGGAAACTTGAAGATAAGGATCCTCAGAGGTGAAAACATGCAGCTGTTGGGAATTGCCAGAGATTCTATCCAATAAAGGAAGTTGATGTTTTTCCAGGCCTGAAGTGAATTATTGGCCAAGACGGGTGTTGTATATTTATGCAAGGGTGCAACAAGGGAGTTTCAACGCCCGTATATTGCTGAAAGAGCATCATTCAGATCCATGCTAAGACAAAAGGTGGAAATGAAGCCATGTCCTGAGTGAAGAAAGGCTCATGACAGTATAATAACATTTCAAAGAGGGGGGGGGTGTGTGCTCGGCAGTGGGTAGGCCTCCGAATGAGGAAATGATCAAGATGCCTTGTCAAGCTTTTTCAAGGGGGGGGGGTAAAGAGAGAGGTAGAAGGGAGGGGGAAGAGAAACGAAGTCCAGATAAACACAGACTCCCCTTCACTAAGGTGGCCTCAGCAAGAGTCCTTGGGAAGAATGGCGATTTATCTTTCTGAGAAATGCATACACAATTACTCGCAAACTTCATCAGCAGAGTAGTAAGCCAGAGATCGATCTGCCAAAAATCTTGAGAAATGCATACATCATGCCATGTATTATAATTTTGATTCTGAGGCACTACTGTATTTATCAGTCTGAAGCAATCTCCAAAGCTGATTGCATTCACCGGAAAGAGTTTGAAGTCCAAGAAGTATCCAGATTTTGAAAACAGTTGTGATTTTAGGAAGAGATGTAGTGCAAAACATAAAAAAAAAAAGTTGCTTCGTTATGGCTTCCTTAAAGTCCCCACCTCTGACTCCTATTATTATTATTATTATTATTATTATTATTATTATTATTATTATTATTATTATTATTATTATTATTATTACTACTACTACTACTACTACTACTACTATTATTATTATTATTATTATTTTCATGGCCCCGTGGTTATCTTCCTGCAAATAATAGTCAATAGATAGAAGTAGGAAAAAGAGAGAGAAATCACTCTAACAGCGTTAAACTATCCTTGATGAATCGTTCTTTCAATCCAGAAAAATCCTGCATCCCCCAGAAGCTCAGAGACAGGATGTGAATACATTTGCCAATTACCTACTGCAAAGGAAAAAAATGCAGAAAAAAAGTCATTTGTATGGTATTTCCCCTTTAAGTTCTCGTTCTTTCAAAGGAGAAGAGACTTTTGAGAAATCCTTGTAAAAGAAGGGTGGTCTGAGTGAAGTTCTTTGTTGACAGAATGGCCAAAAGAGATACGCAAAAGTTGTTATGCAGTGCAAAAATGTTCTTTTGGTGATCTCACATCCCTTGGCTTCTTAGATTGAAACATACACACATCCCAACTCCGAAGGGTGGGGGGGGGGGAATCAAGGAAAGATAATCAGGAAGGAAATCCTCTTAGGGACTTTTTCAGATTAGGAACTGTAGTCAGCGAAGGAGATGCTGAAAGGCAATAAAATGTGTTACAGAAAATGCACTGTTCAGAAGGTAATTGTTCTACCCCTTGAATCATTTGGGTTTGAATCATGTCCTACAATTTTCAGTTCTACCAAATCCGAGGAGGATATGATTTTTGCCTTCAAAAGAAGACTATATCTCAAATCACTGGTTTTCAAATTCAGAATAACAAAGCAGAGTTGGAAGGGACCTTGGAGGTCTTCTAGTCCAACTCCCTTCTCAGGCAGGAGACCATTCCAGACAAGTGGCTTTCCAGTCTCTTCTTCAAAGTGTCCAGTGATGGAGCACCCACAACTTCTGTTCCACTGGCTAATTGTTCTCACTGTTAGGAAATTTATTCTTAGTTCTAGATTGCTTCTCTCCTTGGTTAGTTTCCATCCGTTGCCTCTTGTCTGCTTTCAGGTGAAAAATAGATTGGAAAATAGATTGATCCCTTCTTCTTTGGGGCAGCCTCTCAAATATTGGAACATATTATTCAGTGCCATTCAGTGCAATTCTGATCTGTAGTTGTCTATAAGATACTCCTGGCAATTCCTGGTTTTTAAAGAGATAAATTCATATCCTAAACTATGCTCAAAATCTTTTGTTAATTTCTCATTTGAACATCCTAAAAAAAATTGGTTTTCGTATATGAAATTGTTCAATTGTTTTATAATTGTTCAAATTGTGGAAAATATGTTGCCATTTTAGCCATTACTGGCTAAAGAAATGTTGAATTAACTTTGGAATCCTGTAGACACCTTCTGATTTGGGACACTGTATGATTGAACCTGACTTCATTGATAGTTTTCAGAAGCTTTTTATCAGGGGTCTTCAAACTTGGCCCTTTTGTGACTTGTGGACTTCAACTCCCACGCCTGGCTGAGGAATTCTGGGAGTTGAAGTCCACAAGTCATAAAAGGGCCAAGTTTGAAGGCCCCTGCTGTATATGATGCTGTAATAGTCCCCATAATTAATTTTGGGACTTGCTGACTTAAACCAAGTTATACCCAGTCTATTTAGCAGTCTGTTCAGGATTTTGCTATTGTCAATGATTGTTCTTATTAAAATAGCATACACAGTATTTTAGGGAAGCTAATTACATATGCATGGATATTAACATGGTCCATTCTTTCTAGTATATTATCTATTTAATTCATTTCATCATCTATTAGCTTTTGAACAATCCCAAGACTGTGTTTTTAAAGTGAGAGGCAGAATCACTGTTGTTGCTATTTTTTTTTCTATGTGTTCTATTTTAGGTCATAGGTTTATGCTTTTATAGTTATAATATTTTGCATCTTATAGTTATGAGATGGCTTGAGAAGCGTAATCTGAAAAGTATTCTACAAAAATAATAATTGTACAAATAAAACTGAGCATGCATAGGCTTTGCAGTTGGGTTCTCAATTGTACAAGTAATATGCACTGCAACAATAAAATATTCATCAATATATACTTAGCCAGTAATTAGAGTGCCTTTATTAATAAAGGAATGTTTGAAAAAAAAATATTCACAGAATGGAATTATAAAAGAGTTAAGGACAAAAGCCAATTAGAAAAAAACATTTATCTTTCTGTTTTTAACTAAATGTCAAAATAATCCTCTCTGGAACCTTTGTCTGTATCATATATTATATACACTAATATATGAATTACCAGGAATAAAAACAATGATAAGTTAATGTGGAAGCTTTCTACAAGATGCAATTTTTAAAGATTCATTGTGATGAAATACAGCTATTTCTACATGCATAACGGAGTAACTTTTTTGAAAACTTGGGATTTACTTTTGAGTAAACATGGCTTGAACTCTGTGCAGACATATCATTGTTGCTCATGATGGACATCTGTTTATAAAGAAAAAAATGAACAAAAGCTCTAAGACAAATAAAAATATTAAAGTTTAAAAACAAAAACACTGCAGCTTGCATTCAGGATCTAGAGCAGATTTATCTGAAGCTTTTTATCTTGTCTCTTACATAAACCGATTCAGCTCCCAATAATAAAAAAAAAGTCAATATCAAGAGAATGCACAATGCATCCCAAATAATTTTAGAAGACCTATTTTCCTTTTCCCAATTCCAGGATCTGAATTTTTGCTCAGCAATTTCTCCAAAGGGCAGAGCTGAAAGCCAAAGTATTTTTTTCCGAATGGATGGATGAATCAATTCCCTTTTTACTTAACTTACCAAAATTATTACCCTTTATACATTTAAAAAGGCAGGTAAGGAAGGGGGGAAGGGAGGCAAAGTTCTTGCATTAGTCCTTTTAGTTGCAAGGAAATTACAAAATGCTTCTTTGCCGACTAAGCAATTTCTGCAGTCTGCTGGGACATCCATCTTCGTAATGAGTCTTGTTTATAACCCGACACCACATTCCAGTCACCTACCCTGTTTACGTCTTTGGCCCCTTTAATTAAGAGAAGAACCAGTTAAAAGAAAAGTAAGAAGAAATATTAATACGATCTGATTAATTCAGCTAGCAGGAGGTTAGGGGGGGACCAAGGTTATTATAACTTATAAAGGCAGCACAAGTAAAGCTACGTTCATTTGTAATTTTATTAGGCGGAGCAAATTAGCGAGTTTGCATGGCAGTGACAAAAGAGTCTTCTCTATGCGCACTTACCCCCTGCTGAAAGGGCCAGGAGCAGAAAGTTAGGCCCAATATTAAGCAAATGAGAACTGATAAATCTCAGACACGCATCTAATGAGGCCCTCCAGATACAGAACTGTGCTAATTTGAAAAGATTAGCTGGACTTTCTCTCCTCCCTCCCTTCTAGTTTATCCAAGAAGTCCAGTGAACTCAAAGGCAACAATTCCAGAAGGAAAAGGAGATTCAGGGACAAAAAAAGCTTATGTTTGGGAAAGAACACCAGTTTTAGGGAAATTGGAAAACATGACAACAGAATAGGCAGCACAATTATTCCCAGGGTGCTATTTGCTTCATTGGGAGGAAGAGGAGTTTTTCAGATGTGGCATTTTTCTGCTTATTAGCTCTGGTTTGCAAGTTATAATTGATTAGGCTGAAATACAACAGCCAACTAATGAATTTGTCTTCAATGTGGAGATTTGTTCAGCTTGCAAATATCTATATGAATATATACTCTTCATATTCCACGAACGTGTAGCTGAAGCAGAATGATGTACTATGTATAATGTAAAAGTGTGCAGAGACACACACATTTTAGAGAGGGTTGTGCACAACATCAACATCAGGAGAAAGTACAGGAAAAAATAATGAGTTAGTAAAAGTTTCTTGAGAAGAGTTTCACACACAAATGTGCAAATTGAAAGATACGCATGAGCATGTACGCATATTTTCATGCAGCCTTTGTTGGAAAAGCATGCAGACCAGTTCACTGAGCTGATTTAAGGTTGGAAAAATGAGAAACTGAACAAAATAATAATGGGTGGATTCTTCTGATACTCACAGAAAGCTAAGATCTGAAAGTCAATTCTTGAATCCCTAGATGTTATTTCTTTTATCAGATTTCTCTAACTTAGCACCTTTCGTGACTATTGAGTCTACCAGTCCCAGAATTCTTAAGGCAACAAGGGAGTTATGAGTATTACAAGTCCAAGATATCTGGAAGGAACCACTTTGGAGAAAGTTGTGTTAAGCTCTTTTTTTTATTATTATTAAATCTCTCCCATGCCACAGTTCATGAGAAGTTCAGATGCTAAAAGAATAACATGAATAGTTCAGCATGAACTATGATCTACAGTTCAACTGGTGGCCTTGCTCTTCATTAATTGTTTATATATTTCAAGGTTAAAATGTTTAATTGATTGTTCAATAAATTATCACTTTACAGATCTGGCTGGTCTCTTGAACAACACTCTACTCATTGTGTTAACATGGAGATATAAATGATGTCTTCTCAATAGGATAAACACTATTCCCAAAGTATGGTAGGTGTGGCAATTAGGTTATTGATTTTAGGTAAATGTCTTGTTAATTATGCAACAGACTTCATGTCTTCTGTTAATTAACTTACTCCTTCAAAAAATCAATAAGGAATAGTCCATAAGGAGAAAAAACATTGACTTCATGGAGAGCAGGCCAGAGAGAGAAAAAGGTGTGCTTGTCTCTATTGAAATGGGCAGCTTTCCCATTTTAAGAAGATAAATGGCAATAGACTATAACAGATCTTGATACAGCTATATATCAAGCAAAGTTGAATGCACAAGGTTTTAAACTAAGGGAAGTTACGTCTCATGTACATTAATGGCTGTCCAAGTTCCTCAAATAATTGAAAAGTAAATTCATTACTATTACTATGTGGTAAAGAGAAAACAGAAGACCTTGGAGGTCTTCTAGTCCAGCCCCCCGATCAAGCAGAGATCCTATACCATTCAAGACAAGTGATTGTCAGGTCTCTTCTTAAAAGCGACCAGTGATGGAGCACCCACAACTTCTGAAGGCAAGCAGTTCCACTGGTTGATTGTTCCTACTGTTAGGAAATTTCTCCTTAGTTGTAGGTTGCACTTCTCCTAGATTAACTTCTATCCATTGTTTTTTGCCTTGCCTTCTAGTGCTTGGAAAATGGAAATTTTTTTGTGGCAGCCCCTCGTGTATTGGAACACTGTTATCATGTCATCCCTACTCCTTCTTTTGACTAGACTAGACTAGACACTCTTTGTACTCTTCTCTGCACCCTTTCCAAAGTCTCAAGATTTGCGGTGACCAAAACTGGATGCAGTATTCCAGGTGTGGTCTTACTAAGGTTTCATAAAACCTTAGTAAGGAACGAAAAATAATATCTGGATTCCCATACTGGACAGGGAGCAGGAAAAATTGAGTTCAAGCCTCCCTTAGCTACACAGGTCAGTTATTTTTTTGAGTGAAGAAAATGCAGGATCAGCTATTTCCAAAAATGTTGCTAAAATAAATCCATGGCCTTGTCCATGTAATTGCCAGGAGTCAGGGTTGACCTGAAGAACAGTGCCAACAAGACATTCATAGATCTGACTAAGTAAATATCTAACCCAGTGTTTCTCAACCTTGGCAACGATGTGTGCACTTCAACTCCCAAAATTCTCCAGCTAGCAATGCTAGCTGGAGAATTCTGGGAGTTGAAGTCCACACATCGTAACATTGCCAAGGTTGAGAAACACTGATCTAACCCAATGCAAGAAACAGTATTTTCTTTACTATCTATTTTAAAAGGATTTTGCATTCTGTTTTTAATTCAATGCAAATCCAATTGTGTTGTAGAGTTTCAACTGTGGTTTTGAGCAGCTCGTATTGTTACATTAAGTTTTAGAGATTTTTTTTCCCTCAGAAAGTGAAATAAAAATATTTCATCCCAGTTTTTCAACTGTCATCTTAAGCTGCTTATATTAAACATCGCATTTTACAGTTTTTATCATGCTGCTTTGTCTTGTTTCAGAAAGTGATATGAAATATTTTATCCATAAATGATGAATGGGAACAATGTATAATCTATAGAAATCTATGCAAATAAATGTAGTACCATAGTATTGAGGTAAGGAGATTGCAAATACATTTAGAAGTACACATCGATTCCTGTTATCTTTGCACAGAAAAACATAGATCTGAATTTAAAATAAAATAAAGCTTTTTTTATATCACTTCAGGAATATATAATAACTTTCAGCTCATCTAATCAGTTTATTCTTTATTGAGAATATTTTATTTTAGATTAAAATTGTTTATTCTAGTAGAGTCCCATTGTTTGAATTAAACCAACTCTATTCACATAAACAAATTGTAAAAATCAAATCTTTATTATGGTCATAAACCAGTGTATAAATTGCAAACAGAATTAATTATGGGTAAAAAGGTACAGTCCCAATCCTGAAGCTAAACAAACACATGGATATCAAAAGGAAAATGACTTTTCAAATTCAGGAATGAAAAGCGAAATGAAAAATAAAGAAATGAAATGCCAAAAAAAACATAAAAATTATATATTTTAAAATTCCTAAAGTATGTTTTGTATGAACTGCAAGTAACAGCAGTACAAAACTGTTGGCAGAGCAAAAAAGGCCACGAGAAAAACACAGCACCTCCTTAAAGCCAATCCTGATTAAACATGACACAGTTTACATGTCTCTGAGGTCTAATCAATTGCATATACTGTACATATCTGGGAGTCTGAAATTCTAAAATAGAGACATCCAGTTGGAGGCCTCCAGATGTTTTGTATTGCATTTCCCATCATCTCCAACAAAAAAGGACCAGAGGAGACATGATAGCAGTGTTCCACTATTTGAGGGGCTGCCAAACTATTCTCCAAAACAGCAGAAGGCAGGACAAGAAGCAATGGATGGAAACTAATCAAGGAGAGAAGCAACCTGGAATTAAGGAGAAACTTCTTAATAGTTAGAACAATCAATCAGTGGAAAGGTTTGCCTCCAGAAGTTGTGGGTACTTCATCATTGGAAGCTTTTAAGAAGAGACTGGACAGCCATTTGTCTGAAATGGTGCAGGATCTCCTGCTTGAGCAGATGGTTGAAATAAAAGACTTTAAGGTGCCTTCCAATTCTCTTATTCTAGGTATAATCCTGCTGGTTTCATCTGAGCAGTGTGTGATATCAAAGGCCTGTTTTAACAGTAAAAGCCTTAATCTTTTCACCAAAAGCCATCCAAGTGACCTTGCTCATTATAGACACTTGATGTCTTTTTTACTAGGAGATGATTTGAGCATTAGCCATAATCGTGGAGCGAAGTATGGGAAGGAAAAGTGCAGAAGACTTTCCTCTTTTCACCTTTTTTTTTTTAAAGGAGAAGGCACACCCCTCTAATAAAATAGTACAAGTTGGAGTGCGCTTCCACACTGATGTTTACACGAGAGCCTGTTATACATAATTCTCCGAAGCTGTTCTCAATCATGCAAATTATTTTTTTCTTTTTGCAATATGCTAATGCAATCTGATTTATTTCAGTTGTAAAAGTTAATTACAATGTGTTTGTGAGTCCCTAAAGATGATGTATTAAATGTTTATAACCAGGATTATTAAAATGTCCTGTCTCGATTACAGTGCTTTCTTTCAAACAGTAGAACTAATTGTAGCCTTAAATCACAACAACCTCACTATTAAAATTAACACAAGGGCAACATTGCATAATTTTAATTAATTTTAATTTGGCCAAAGCAAATTAATTTTTGCTTTCTGGAAGGACCACTAAACTCTCCTGCAGCCATCTTCCTGATTGAATATTGAGTTCAAAATTCCTCCTGTTTTGTCCAGCCATCCAATTTTTTAAAATCTTTTTTTTTTTATTTTAGGATATCTTTGCTCTTCCCGATAGTTTAATACTCAGGAAAAATCACCTTGTAGATTATTTAAATCTTCATTTATTGGGCGACAATAGAAATAATCACTTTGATTTTTGACTCTGTGCTTGTGCCTTCAGTACTTTGACAACAATCTTCTGTTCCTCAATAAGGAATGCTCGCTTGATTCTGTCGCGAACACATTTAGCACACATCGAACCTCCATAGGCTCTACTAACGTGTTTCTTTGTTTTGGAAAGTCTCATAAGAACTTTTGGTCGAACAGCGCGGACACCATGAAGTCTTCCTGGGCACACACCACATGCAGACTTTGGTGCCTTCCCAACTTTCTTAGTATAAAGATAAACAATCCTATTACCAGGTGTCCTGGATAGTCTGGTCTTGTTAGAGGCTGTATTGTAGGACAGCCTGCGCCGGTATGTCAGACGTTGGACCATTTTCAGTGTCTTAAGCGGACACTTGCACCGGAAGAGAAAGAAGGCGGTGACGGGGGAGGTTAAAGTTCACACGTCTTAAAGTTCACACGTCAAAATCTTTTTTTTTTCATTATTTTGTATATTTATGTTTTGGTTGTTCATGTAACTTTAGTTGAGTTCCATTTATTCCTTTCCTGCTGTGTAGAACAAAACATTTCTCATTCAGTTCCTGTAGACTCATTCTTTATGGTGGAAATATTATTAGTGTTTTATCAAAATGAAGAAAAAATATGTTGGGAGAGGCTTAACTTTCAAAAATTATTTTAAAGAAGAAAAAATTTCAGTGGAATGGTGATGTGATGTTCTTGGAGCTATGTAGCTAAGAAGCATATGAACGTCCTGTCCATCACTGTATCGTCATCCAGCCAGACAGGCCATTAGACTCAAAAGGGACCGTAAAGGTCACCTAGTCCAACTGCCTGTTACGTATATGATCCACTAGAATCTCCTTCTCTTCAATCAAAGGGAAAACATCTGGAGAGAATTGCTATTTTTTGTTTTTTTTTTTTTTTAAAAATCCTTTGATTTGTTAAGTGAGAGCAACCAGGGAGAATATAAATCCCAGCGACCGGTTAGGGCGCATAGGGTTGGCCTCCTACAAGTCCCATCTGTTAGACAATGTCATCTGGCGGGGCCTAGGGCAAGGGCCTTCTCCGTTGCTGCCCCAGCCCTCTGGAACCAGCTTCCCTCAGAGGTTCGTACTGCTTCCTCCCTTCTAGCTTTCCGGAAAGCGCTGAAGACACATCTATGCCGACAGGCTTGGGGCGTATGAGCTGTGCTCTGCCCCTGGGCCCTAAGAGTGTCCCGCCATCAGCGACTGTTAGCTGATTGTGTTTGTATGTGGTGTGAATGAAATTAATTTTTAAATTTTTATTATATTATTGTATTGTTGTGAGCCGCCCTGGGTCTTCGGAGAAGGGTGGCATATAAATTTGATTAAACTTGAAACTTGAAACTTGAGAATATACAGCAGAAGGGTGGAAAAACGTATCACAGAAAATAACACCAGCAGGAGTAGCATCTTCTGCCCCCAAGAGAAATTAAAATGGAACTCTTTAATTCTTTGAGAATAAGATAGGAAAAACAGAAAGCTGTTTGACAAGGAAAGAAAGCTTTGGAGAAAGCAGCAGATACAATTTTTTTTTTTTTTTTGCTGGATATCAAGTAATATGCTCCTTTTAAAAAACCATTTTCTCTTACTTCCAAAGTAAGGACATGGAAGTTATGGGCTGGAGGTTTTTAAGAAGAGATTGGGCAACTATTTCTCTGAAATGGTAGAGCATTGGATTAGAAGGTCCCTTCCAAGTATGTTATTCTGTTATAATAATAATAATAATAATAATAATAATAATAATAATAATAATAATAATAATAATAATAATAATAATAGTTGGAAGGGACTTTGGAGGTCATCTAGTCCAATCCCCTGCTCAGGCAGGAAACCCTATACCATTTCAGACAAATGGCTGTCCAGTCTCTTCCTAAAAACTTACAGTGTTGGAGCATTCATCACTTCTGGAGGCAGGTTGTTCCACTGGTTGATTGTTCTAACTGTCAGGAAGTTTCTCTTTAGTTCTAGGTTGGCTCTCTCCTTGATCAGTTTCCATCCGTTGCTTCTCGTCCTGCCTTCAGGTGCTTTGGAGAATAGCTTGACTCCCTCTTCTTTGGGGCAGCCCCTGAGATATTGGAAGACTGCTATTATGTTCCCCCTCATCCTTCTCTTCATTAATATTTTTTGAAGTACTTCCTGAATGAACCACACACTAATTTGAGTTCCCGTGGTCCTTCCAGGAAGAGTTTTAAAAAGGAATTATATCTGCATTGAGCACTGTTATAAACATGTGGAGGATTTTTTTTTTCCAGTAAGAGTTTAAAAAAATAAGTGATCGCATCCTCCCAAAATAAAAACCCTTTACATTTCCCCCCCAAAACTATGTAGCCACCTCTCCAATGTTCCCTTAATGACAGCTATTAACAGAACATGTTTACACTAATTGGTACATCCTACATGTGTGTGTGTGGGGGGAGGGTTTATGTGTTGCAGCCTTAATCACGACCATTGATTCTGAATGTGACCTCAGTCCACACACTTCCCCTTTCCAGAGGACTCTCATTCAACAGGAAGTGGAGAAGATTAATGAAGCTGCAGCTTGGTGTGGAATCCCAATGACTACGATGATAAATCTCGCTCTGGACAAGCTTGCCAATAAGTAGACTGGCATCTTCTAGTTCTATTGAATTGCAACTTCAATAGTCAGCCATTGAGGTGACTGCATTACTGCTGTTGGGTGGAGGGGACGAAAAAAAAATGACCCAAGTGATTGATACTCTCTCTTGGCTCTCTGAAAACTCATTTATATTTCTTGGAGATCATGGCTGGGTGTGGAAATCTTCTCTGGCACTAATTCTCTGAGTCAGAGTGTGTGGCAGCTGCCAAAAAAAAAAAAAAAAAAAGCCAATACGATTCTAGGTTGCATTAAACCTAGAATCCAGTTCGGGTGAAGTATTAATACCGCTTTATAAAGCTTTAGCAAGACCACACTTGGAATACTGCATCTAGTTTTGGTCACCATATTATAAGAAAGATGTTAAGATTCTGGGAAAAATAATGCAGAAAAGAGCAACAAAGATGATGAGGGGGCTGGAGGCTAAAACATATGAAGAATGATCGAAGGAATTGGGTACGTTCAGTGTAGTGAAAAGAAAGACCAGGGAATGACATGATAGCAATGTTCCAGAAAGAAGTTGCCACAACCTGAAAGCAGGTCAAGAAGCAACGGAGGGGAACTAATCAAGGAGAGAAGCAACCTAGATCTAAGGAGAAATTTCCTAACAGTAAGAATAATTAGCTAATGGATGGAATAGCTTGCCATAGCCATCACTGGAGGCTTTTATGAAGAGACTGGACAGTCACTTGTCTGAAATGGTGTAGGATCTCCTGCCTGACCAGAGGGTTGACTAGGAGAGCCCCTTCCAACTCTTTTATTCTGTTAGAGTATATTTTCTGCTTCTGAAGTCTGGATTGTTTAGTAGCTATTAGGAAAGTACAAATCTTAATGTGAAATCTTCAGAGCAAAGCAAATTGCATCTCAATATAGAAACCAATCTGGCTTGAATCTTCTTGGGTTTGAACTTAAGTTTAAAATGAGTCATGCCATATTTGAATCTGAAATCTGGGTCAAATTATGGTAGGCTCAGACACCCCTACTAAATATCCTTGGCCCAGATAGATGGACATAATGAAGAATCAAGCAATGGTCAACATGGAAGCTCATTAAAGAGTGACCCAAAACCAAGGATTAAGAATACATTTTCTGACAGCAAGGACAATTAATTAGTGGAACCCTTTACCCCCAGAACTTGTGGATGCTCCAGATTCATTTCAAGAAGAATTTGGAAAACCACTTTTCTGGAATGGAATAGAGTCTCTTGCCTTAGCAGGGGGTTGGATTAGGAGACCTCCAATGTCCCTTGCGACCCTATTATTCTATAGTCTATGGCCATTTGACAGAGTTTCAGATATCTGGATGCTTAAGGTAGATTTTCATCATCACCACCATCATAAAAAATAACCATAGCCAAGAGGCAAATTGGTCTAGTGGTTAAGGCATCTGACTAGAAAGTTCTAGTCCTGCCTCAATCATGAAAGCCAACTGGGTGACCTTGGGCGAGTTAATCTCTCTCAGCCCAACTCATCTGAGAAGGTTGTTGTTTTGGGGAAAATAGGAGGAGGGATATGCGATTTGAGTTATTTGTAAAAAGTTGGGACACAAAGAAACAAACAAATAACAACGAAGAATGATGCCCTTTGATGGTATTCTCCCCCATCCATGAACTGACTCCAACTCATCCTGTCTGAGGGTAGAGAAGATGCTGCTCAAACTCCTTCTGACATCTTATGAATGGAACACCTATATTTAGCTTCTTACCAGGGGAACTTTGACCTCCATTTAAATTTCAATCTTCAAATGATCTATGTTTTCCTCCCCTTTGGATTACAACAATGTCTGCATTTGCCTGGCAGACGTAGCATGTGACTCCATTGGAAGCAGCTGCCCCATTTTTATCCACTTTTGATAGAGGAAGTAAAAGTGCAATTAAAAACAGCATTGTTCTCCGATAGGCAGTCACGCTGAAGGGGGAAAAAATGTAATCAGCGGCTTTCCTTTTCAGCCGAAGGTGCGTGTGACCAGGAAGACCTTTTCAAATAAGGTTGTAAAAAGTAATGTGATATTAGATAAGACTTATTCTTCTATTCCTTAGGAGGAGATAAGCAAAAGAAGGAGAAGATAAGGCATCTTGCTAGTGAGACTCGTGTTTTTAGACAAATATATCTGGCGCGCAGCTTGATTTGGAGCACAGAATTCTCTTCCTGCATTTATTTGGTAAGAATGGATGTTACTGTGGGCACCAGATTAAAGCTGGAAGCCAGACTTCAAGGGGCGAACCTCTATTCATCCTCCCTCTACAAGTTATGGGTGCCTGAACTCCAAAGGTTATCAAGGATGTAAATGAAATTTTCCCTTCTCAGATGTTGCTGGGAATTCAAAGAAAGAACATTAGGAAAAGAGAAAATAATGTACGGAAAAGCCCCAGAATAGTCCTGTCACAATTGGCAAAGGCCATATTTTAATGGGTTTCTCATAGGAAAATCTTTTCCTGGAGTAGAATGGAAGAAGTGGGGCTCTTCCTAAAAATGGTCTCTATCTCAATCAATCAATGAGATATGAGCTGGAAGGGGCCTTGAAGGTCTTCTACTCCAACCTCCCCTATACAATTTGAGACAAGTGGCGTCTCTTCCTAAAAACCTCCAGTGATGAAGCACTCGCAACTTCTGAAGGCAAGTTGTTCCTTGGTTAATTATTCTCACTGTTAAGAAGTTTCTCCTTCATTCCAGGTTGCTTCTCTCCCTGATTAGTTTCCATCCATGGTTTCTTGATTTGCCTTCTGATGCTTTTGAAAGTAAGTTGACTCCCCCGCTTCTTTGTGGCAGCCTCTCAAACACTGGAATACAGCTGTCATGTCCCCCCAATCCTTCTTTTCTCTAGACTAGCCAAACCCAGTTCTCTCTCTCTGTCTCGGTCCTGTTCCTCAAAGAATGCTTAGTGCAGGGAATGAGGCAGGCTTCCCAGGCAAGATGAATCACATTTTTCAGAATTTCACATCATGGGAGTTGAGGACATGTTCTCCTAGAAGAAGCCAAATGGGTGTTCTCAAAAAGTGAGAGCAATCGGCTTCCCCAGACTGCCAGTTCATGGCCAGGCTGACCCTCCTCTTTACCCCCCTCCATCACTCCCATTTCTGGTTTGTGTCTTGTCACCTAAAATATAAACAAAGCTGGGGAATTCAACAAGAATAATGAGAGGAGTACTGGTCCTTGGGGGAGGACAAGATGCCATTTCCTGCTTTTTCTTCCCACTATCTGCTCTGAATGGGAACATTCCAGTCGCACAGACTTTCAGGCAGATAGTGTCCATGTCACTTGGCATCCCTCAAGAGGGATGGCTGCAAACAGAGATTCTGCAGGGCTTTACTTCCTTCACCCCCTCCCACCAACTAGCAAAATACTCATTTGTTTGATGTGTTCTTCCCTTAGAGGGGAATGTGTTTTGCATCCAGTGGATGAAAAGGAGGAACCTCTATCAGCTTCCTTGGTGTCTGCAAGAGGTTTTGAGAAGTTTCAAAGGAGGACAACTCTAAATAGTGACGAAGAGAGACATCCAAGGTGCCCCCAGCTGATAAGGGTATCTCCATTTGAGAATATAAACAAGAGCTCTGAAATCCAGAACTGACCAGTTTTAAAACTCATTGTATAAACAGAGGCATAGAATCAAGATCACCCGGTATTATTACCACTTTATAAAACCCAAGTAAGACGACACCTGGAATACTGCAGCCAATTTTGGTCAGCATGCTACAAAAAAGATGTTGAGAGTTTGGAAAAAAATTCAGAGAAGAGCAACAAAGATGATCAAAGGCCTGGAGACTAAAACATACAAAGAACGGCTGCAGGACTTGGGTTTGGCTAATCTAAAGAAAAAAAGAAATAGGGGTGACATGATAGCAGTATTCCAGTATTTGAGGGGCTGCCACAAAGAAGAGGGGGTCAAATTATTCTCCAAAGCACCAGGGGGCAGGACAAGAAACAATGGTTGGAAATTGATCAAAGAGAGAAGCAACCTGAAATCAAGGAGAAACTTCCTAACAGTTAGGACAATTAACCAGTGGAACAGCTTGCCCTCAGATGTTATGGGTGCTCCATCACTAGGGGTTTTTAAGAAGAGACTGGACAGCTACTTGTCTGAGATGGTATACGTTCTCCCGCTTGAGCAGGGGGCTGGACTAGAAGACCTCCAAGGTCCCTTCCAGTTCTATTCTATTCTATTCTATTCTATTCTATTCTATTCTATTCTATTCTATTCTATTCTAAAACCTTTAAACCCATCTTGTCCAACTAATCCTCTGCATAAAATAGATAGGATTTCTAAGAATGCTATCTTGGCAGTCCTGGATTTTAATCTGCTACTAGCAGCCTAAATTTGGCTTCCAGGAATGGCCATTTACATTTGTCAATGTCATCTCTGGGTTAAGTTAGACTCTCTCTTTTTTATTTTAATAATCACTTGGCTGGAAATTTGTCTTTAAATAGAACAGACCATCCCTGGTCTTCTAATGCCAAGTTTGAGACTACTGTAGTAAATCCCTTGATTGTTTGGAGTATTATTTCAAAGTTGCATGAAGTGAGATAAGAGAATTGGAAATTCCAGCAAAAGTAACAGGAACATCAGAAATGGCTTGTTAGATCTCAGGTTAATTGTTTTATTGCATGCATAAATTAAAATCACAAAACAGTCCCTCAAAGGGATTTCCTTAATTGATTAAACTTGCCCAATTTCCGATCATTGGCTTGTTAACAGGCTCACCTAAGGGAATTAAAAACTGCTCTTAGATCTTTAAGGTGAACAGAGAATTTTGATGCCATATGGCTCTATTCATTTTTAAAATAAAATATTATTAATGATAAAATACAAAAGCCCCTTTTAGGTATCCACATTAACTGCACCTCAACATCTTCTAAAAAGCATAGAAAATGAAATTTGTGGTTTTAATCATATTTTATAGTTCTTGTGATTGCAGGATGGAAAAAATGAGTTTCCTATGAGTTATGTATTGGATGCATGAAATATCCAGAGGGGATCAACTTATCTTCCAAAGTGCCAGAAGGCAGGACAAGAAGTAACGGATGGAAACTAACCAAGGAGAGAAGCAACCTGGAACTAAGGTTCCTGGTAGTGAGAACAATCAACTAGTGGAACGGCTTTGCCTCCAGAATTTGTGGGTGCTCCATCACTAGAAGTTTTTAAGAAGAGACTGGACAGCCACTTGTCTGAAATGGTATAGCGTCTCCGGCTTGAGCAGATGGTTGGATTAGGAGACCTCCAAAATCTCTTCTAACTCTGTTATTCTGTGTTCTGAATGTAGATGAAATACAAAAATGGCTTACTCATTTGAATTAAGCACACTGAGGTGGGTTGGCCATGTAGGGAGAATTCCTCAGCCTCAAACTGAAAAACAAATCTGTGAATCAGGAGTGAATGGTTGAATAGACTTGGTATGTTTAAAGAATTTAAAAAGGGGAGAAGATGAAAGAAAAAAAGTCAAGTTAAGAAGCAGTGAAAGAATGAGATGCAAGCAAAGATGACTTGCGAGGAAAGTTAGAAAAGGTAGCGTGAACGGTATTTCTCTAAACTAGATTTGATTGATTATGTGCCCTCAGATTGGTGTCATCTCCTAGTGCCCACATACATAGCTCGTCTCCAGGAAAATAGATTTAGATATATTTCTTTTCCTACTTCATATCCTTCATTTATTTGAATTACTACCTCAAAAGAGGAAAACATGATGAATTTGGATGTATGTGTATCTAACTATCCATCTTAATTCATAATAGCAAGCCTCAATTTTTCTTTTTCTTCTCTTTTTTTGCTTTTGGAGTCTGGCTTTAGCACAGGAGAATTTTAGATTCCCTGACACTTAGATAACAGAATAGCAGAAGTGATCTTGGAGGTCTTCTAGTCCAGACAGGTGGCTGTCCAGTCTCTTAATAGCCGTCAGTGATGGAACACCTACAAGTCACAAGTCATTCCACTGGTTAATTGTTCTCAATTTCTCCTTAGTTCTAAGTTGCTTCCTATATATTCATAGCATTTATAAAATGTCTGGGAATTCCTGTTTTTCTATTAGGACACAAAGCAGCCTGAAATTAGCCAGGCCATCAGCATACGAGAGGATCCTCATTCAATAAGTGCTAACTTTTATTTTACTAATAGAGTTGGGAACTAGTAACACCATGTCTGAGATATGATTTGATTAAATTGACCCAGACAGCTTGGGGAGGTTTAATATGATTAAGTGCCAGGATGCTCATTTTTCTGGGGCTGATGGATAAGATTCCTACTTTCCTATTCCCTTCAGAGACCACGGTTTGCAAGGATGTTAACCAGTTCAAGAAACCAAATCACTCCACACCCCTTTCAAGACCTGCAGTGTGTTCTTCGTTGGTCATTTAAACACAAGGCAGATTATTCTAAATGTAATACTTTTACTATTACCAACAATGTCACAACAAGAAAGACTGCAGTGTCATTTCTCATTTCTGTAGAAAGCTGTGGAATGTTCAAGTAGGGAGGGCATCGCCAACATCTGTGGTACATGTGTGTGTTTGTTTGTGCATGTCCGTGTATGTTGGTAAAAGGACAGGCGGAATGTTGCCCTCTTTGGATATGCACCAACATCACACATAAATTTGGTAGGGCTTACATGGAGACACCCTGTCCAACATCTTGCCAATTTGCACACTGGAAAGTAACAATAACAGTATAACGGACTTGAAAGGGACATTGGAGGTTTTTTAGTTTCCAGGAGCAGTACAGGAGACAGAATACATATATGCATACACATACACAAACATGCAAAGCATGCAATATCATCAAGAGAGTAAAAGAATTGAAATGGAAATGGGCTGTCACATAGCAAGAAGAACTGGTGGCAGCTGGACCGAAGCAGTCATAGAATGGAGCCCACTTGATAAAAAGCATCCACGAAACAGACACAAAACAAGATGGAACATCAGCAAGTATGGCAGACCCGATTGGCAAAAGAAAGCTCAGCACTGAATGGGTTGGAAACATGTGGAAGAGGCCCTCATCCAGCAGTGGGGAGACAAAGGCTAGATTGCTGACACAAACATGGATGGACACGTAGACCCAAGTCCATTTACAGCCAGCTCAGAAATATCCCAGATAAATAAATATATCTTATATAAATACTGAACAATGTCTAGAGGTCATTGCCTCAAGACTCAGTAAGACCATGACTTTTCCCCATTCCACTGCTACAGACCTTTGGATTATGTTACAGTTTAAATACCACTCTCTCTAAGGGAACTTGATCCAGAAATTAAGTTCATTTGCCAGGACTTTGTCCAACCCCCACCCCCATACACCCATCGTAAAGCCTGGAGACTGCTTGCTTGCATGCAACGTTCTACTCATTCCTGGGGTCTAAGGACTGTCTTATAAGTCTCCAAGCGTTGAGCTGGCAAGGAGAACTGTCTCCTTGAGTAAACTTCAGAGGCTCGCCATTATCACACTATGGCACAAATGCTATGACAGCATTTCAAAACAGGCTCAAATTTCTGGACTTGCTAATTCTCTTACTCAGAAAAGGCAACTAAAGATAGTGTACAAAATGCTGGCAAGACTTCTCTGTTGGTTTGACACTGGCCAAGTCTTGCTATTTGACCCCTTTGCCCTATGAAGCATTCAAACATTCCCTGGACCTTCACATGTGATAAGGAGCCCAGTTGCAAAGAGGGAGGCCAGAGTTGAAATCAAAATAGTGCAAGTCTGATCCTTCCTTATGAAGGTGGTGGCTTTAAAATTTGTCCTAAAAAGACAGGTGCTCTCCTATCTTAAGAAACTCTCTTTCGTCTATATCCTTCAGTTTGTTGTTTTTGGCAAGGGGAGGGGGACACAAAAAGATCTATCCTGACACCAGAATGCAAATAGCACAAATTATGAAATTGGCTGTGAGCTTTGTGCAGTAACTTCATAGAGTGTTGGGATCTGCAGCTCCCTGAATTTTCATAAGTTGTCCTTTTGGCAAAGGAATTCTGGGAACTGCAATCCCAACAGAGCTGGCGGAAGCTAGATTGGAGAAGAATGTTCTATGAGATATCATGACATTTTGAAAATAATATTTTTATTGCCATGTAATTCTCTATGTCAAGAACAGAGGAGAGGACTCCCCCAATCCCACCATCCTAACTGGAGCATTCTGGAAGTTGAATTTGAATGCTTCTAGATGATATCTAGTTGGGTAATGTCCTGACCAGTGAAGGGAACTAACTAAAGAGAGAAGCAGGATTGGCAATGATATTGTTGATAATAGTGATAAGATCACACTTGGAATACTGGATCCAGCACAAAAAAGATATTGAGACTCTAAAAAGAGTGCAGAGAAGAATGACAAAAATGAATAGGTGACTTAAATAGATGGTTTCACTCTAACAAAGAGAAGGACTAAAATTGATGTGGTAACAGTCCTCCAATACTTGAGAGGCTGTCACACAGAAGAAGGGGTTGACTTATTCTCCAAAACACCTGAAGGCAGGACAAGAAGTAATGGATGGAAAATCATTAAGAGAGATCCAACCTAGAACTAAGGAGAAATTTTCTTACAGTGAGAATAATTAATCAGTGGAATGGCTTGCCTCCTGATGTTGTGTGTACTCAATCACTGGAGGTTTTCAAGAACATTTCTCGAGAATGGCATAGGGTCTTCTAGACCCTTCGGCTAGCAAACTTCTAAGGCTCCTTTTCCAATTCTGTTATTTTTACCCTATATATTAGCACAGCCTTATGCTTGACTGTGGAAAAATAAGAGCAGCGTTACAGAAACAGGATAATCAGACTGAAAAATCAGAGGCCTCTTGTGGATGTCCTCACCAGCTTCAAGGTAGCCTAAAATATTACCTCTGTAGCTGAGCTCACTTATGGCTTATAGTTAAATCTTGATATATGCTTTGTTTACATGTACAAATATATATCTAATAATAAAAAATGTTATAAAAAAAAGACACAGTAGCTGCATTTGCAGAATATATTAAACTTGGTCAATTTTGATCGTGGTGACGGTTATCTTCCTATGGCTTAGCATTGTGTATAGATCTGTCTGTTTGAGCAGTTTCTAATCCACTATATTGTAGAAAGATAGAATATGGGCAATTTAAAAACTGGTGGTAAAGCATGTTGTATGAACACAACCAAATACAAAGCCGAAGATGGAAGAGAACCATCATTGGGGACGGGGGAGGGAGAGATATAAAATGGGATGGAAAGCTAATTAGTGGGAAAGTTATGTTTTGGATCAAAGAGCAGAATCCTCAGATTCAACTCATTGCTTCAACTGTGAATAGGCCAGTCCCTGGAACTGCTTTCATCTCTACCTTAAATCTTTTCCTCTTAGTCTTGTACAAAATTGTATTTGTTGACCTTTGATATTTTTAATATTATTACATTGTTTCTTCCCAGAAGAAAAAAAGAGAAACAAATCCGACAAACCTTACCTTTTTACTACCCCTATAAGCCAGATTATTTATTATTACTATTATTATTTAACACCACATTTCATCTTATGATACCTTGGTGGTATATAAAAGATAATTAAAACATGCACATACATCAATAAGATTAGATCCTCAATCCGCTCCTGTGAAAATTGTTGGCAATAAAATAATACCTTTAGTTTTTCACTGATTGGGGGGAAAAAGAAAAATTCCAAGCTTTTATCTTATGAATTGCTGTAGAAAACAAACTATGGCTTTGTAATTGCACACTGACTTCAGCAGATATCCGGTTTGGTATGGAAGAATTTAAAAATCCCAAAGAAAAACTTTAAAGACAGATTATTAGCTGGAAGGTACAAGCAGTCATGATTTTACTTTTTTGGAAATTGCATCTTGCCCATTGGTTTAAACCATTATTTCTCAAAGTTATCAAGCATTTTTCCTCTCACCCTACTCCATATCCCTGTTACTCATAAATAGAAATAAATGAGCAAAATATTTATGCAATTTCCTTCCTGCCTGCCTGCCTTCCTTCCTTTCTCTTCCTTCCTTCCTTCCTTCCTTCCTTCCTTCCTTCCTTCCTTCCTTCCTTCCTTCCTTCCTTCCCTTCCTTCCTTCCTTCCTTTCTCTTCCTTCCTTCCTTCCTTCCTTCCTTCCCTTCCTTCCTTCCCTTCCTTCCTTCCTTCCTTCCTTCCTTCCTTCCTTCCTTCCTTCCTTCCCCCAGCCACGCCTCTTCTTTATACAAGCCTATACATTTCCTTTCTCTTCTCCACTTGTTAATTTTTACTCAGCCAGGATTCACTTAGCATTTGCTTTGGAGGGAAATTGACAGGCGAGATGACACCTATAGGAAAGAAAGCCATAAATCAGAAATAATTTCCAAAATTGGTTGAAGGGCTGAAGTGTTGAATAGGCAAATACAGGTAAAAATCTCTTTATTAGGCTTGACAGGAACAGCAAATGTCAGCAGAGGATTTTTCTCTTGTGCTGGAGATTAATTTTGTGGGTCCTTCTTCTCAGCTGCTTTTGTGCTGGGTACATGACTGTTCTCTAACCAGTCTATCTGTGCCACTTGTTTAAGACAGGAAAGTAGGTTGTTCATTTGTCCTTACTTGATGAGTAATTACAGATATGCAGAAAGGGAAAACCATATTTATTATGTAGTTTACCTGCCGGGCTAAAATTCACTTGATATTGTAATTTTGTAAGGAGAAAAACACCTTGGAAGAATACCTGTGGAAACCATTAAGATCAATCTGTCCAAGAAACCTCCCAGTTCATTATCTCTGGAAAACTCAGAACCAGAATGGAGCTGGAAGGGACCTTGGAGGTCATCTAGTCCAACCCCCTGCTCAGGCAGGAAACCCTACACCATTTTGGACAAATGGCTGTCCAGTCTCTTCTTAAAAACCTCCAGTGTTGAAGCACCCACAGCTTCTGAAGGCAAGTCGTTCCACTGGTTAATTGTTCTATTAGAAAGTTTCTTCTTATTTCTCTTCTTGATTCGTTTCCATCCATAGTTTCTTGTCTTGCCTTCTGGTGCTTTGGAAAACAAATTGACAACTGTAATACGAAGCAAAATGGTTGGTCACGCCAAAACAAAGATTACCTTGAAATTCAATCCAGAGACAGCAAAGATAAAAAAAAATGTGTCAAGGAGTGGATGCATTTCTTTCGATATCTGATGAAGCTCATACAATGTACATTGACCATGCATACCTAGGATTGCACTGAAAGGAACCTTTAGTATGTAAGACTATTTCTGCCTCTTGACATCCACTCTCCTATTTGGAGAAAAAGGCTGAAGAGGCTCTGTGCATCCTCCCAAACCACTCCAGGATAAGATGATAAGAAGATTACAAGTAAAGCCTCTGTTTAGCAGTTCCACCATTTCCCTGTCAGACAGGCAAGTTAAATTACTGTCCTGCCTGCCAATGAATTGATCATCCACTCAGCCTCTACAACCTAGGGGTGAAAGATCCTTGACAGGGATAAGTGAACTAATCTCAGGAAAGTTTATTTTACTTGGGCGGAGCTGAACAAGTGTGCTGTGAAGATCTTCTGTTAAGACACAGGGGCCAAGCATGTCAATTCTCACTTGTGTGAGTGTGTTTGTGAATGTCCTAAAGAGATTGATTCCCAAACAACCTCTCTCCCATTGTAATGCTACAACTCAAAGTAGTCCAATGCAATTGATTGGTAATACATTCAGGGACACAGTGACTATTCTTCCCATAAGGCAGTGGTGGTGAACCTATGGCACGTGTGCCAGAGGCGGCACTCAGAGACCTCTCCGTGGGCACGCGTGCCGTTGACCCAGCAGAGTTCACCAGAGTAGTGGGCACATGGCGTTTGGAAGCGACAGGGCAGGAAGTGAGCAAGCAAGCGGCGGTGGCCTCCCAGGAATGCCCTTGAGATGGCAAGGGACTGGCCCTGGCCATGCTCACCCAGTCTGCTGTGACTACTGCAGCCATGCCCACCCAGTGGGCCACGCCCCCCACATCCCCCCTGAGGGCACCACAATGCTGATGCAGCCCTGGCACTTTGTGATAAATAAGTGGGGTTTGGGTTGCAGTTTGGGCACTTGGTCTCTAAAAGGTTCGCCATCACTGGGCTAGGGTTAGGTCACCATGAACTCATAGAGCAAAATGGACATTGCCAACAAATTCAGAGTGCTTGGGTATGGTTAGGAGGGCACTGACTTTTCTATCCTGTCCTATCTAGGTTTCCTGGTAAAATACATGGGAAAATCCCATAGGAGGAAAATTCCACTTAGGGTTAGGTCACCATGAACTTGGAGAGCAAAATGGACATTGCCAACAAACTCAGAACACTTGGGTATGGTTTGGAGGGCACTAACCTTTCTAACCAGCCGTATCTATGTTATAGAAACTGTTGGGGTATTAAAAACAGAAGAGATAAAACGCCACCCCCCCCAAAAAAAGCCAGCCTTTCTCTGGATGCGATTCCCCCCCCTCACCAAACATGATTTCTTACACGTGACTCTTGTGGGTATACATAGTTCTTGTTGCTTTTTATGCCAAACTGAGGCGGGGCGGCTTCAAAGGAGACAAATGCAGTTGGCTTGATTGACGAGCATATGCGTGCTTACCAAGTGAGATTACGGTGGACTTGGATTTGCAGCACTTTGGTTCCCCGCCAGCTTGTCTACCAAAACAGATTTAGGCAAATGGGGTGACTTTAAATTGAGCCTTTTGCCTCCTGGTCCCGTGAAATAGGCACCTGAGGGGCTCTTCTGTTCATGGAGATCATGGAGAAAGACGGTCTGTGCTCGGATTTCTTCGGTAGCTGGGATAGGTAGCTAAAAAATTAGCTACCAGTTCTACCGAACTGATGCGAACTGGCTGAATCCCACCACTTGTTTCATCACCCTGTTGCCTATGCCTGCCATCAGAATTTTCATTATCTCCTCATTATAGCATCCACAAAGGCATTGAACTGTAGAGATGAAGTCACACAGCTTCGCCTAACCTCACTTTTGACTAGGAAATTCCTCTGAGGTTCATTTCAGTTGTGCTGCTGGAATTATTGCAATGTTTTTTGCAGTGGCCATCAAGTCTTTTTTTTTGTTAGCATGTATCCAACTTTCAATCTTTCTTTCAACTTTCCAACTGGCCAAGATTTGCTGTTGAAGGTTGCTCAAAAGTCAATTAATACAAAGGCCACTCATTTGTCACATCATATTATTTCTTCCCTGACTTCTCAGATGGTGAAAATATGATAGCAGCGTCTTCATCTTTGGATGGAAACGGGCCTGCTGTTCTGTAGTTCCTTGTTCCTGCTGATTCTGGAAAGATTGTTGGAAAAATTTTTTTTTGCAAAGGTTGGTAGAATTAGGCATTCGCCTCAGCAGCTTTTGTATTTGTGGGTGCTGCCATATTTCAGGTAGCTATGTGGAAGTCCAATTTTGATATAAGAAATTTGTTTTTATCCCCATAATTGGTTTTTTGGCTAGTCACAAACATTTCACCACCTGGACCCAGTGATGTGCCAATGTTGGGACATTGATTGCCTAGAATGTGGTAGCATTTTTTGTTTTTGTTCACAGTTTCTTGGGAAGGGGGTCAATGTTTCTACTTTACCTGCATTTGGGACCAGCGGACGTTTCCTGCAGGTGGGATTGGGATACAGATCAATTGGGCAAATAAACATTCACAAGAGAATGCCCCATTTTCACACAATGTGGAATCTTTGTCTTACTTTCAAGAATATAGATATTTTCTTCTAGCTTGTTTCTCCATCTTATTTCTTTTATCACTTCAATTATGTTGGCTTCTTACAGTTTTATCTACCCGTATCTTCCAAATAGCTTAAGGGTTGAATTCTTTCCATATCATTTCATATTTATTTGAAGTGAGGCCATGAAAGAGGTAAGACTGAACAAATAACCCTTCATCACAAACATCCAGGAAGCTATAAGGTTGGGCAGATAGCAAAAAGATTAGGTGCAATTTTCTAATATACTAAACATGCACCCATGTTTTCTGTTGAAACCCTTCCTTCCTTCCTTCTTCCTTCCCTCCCTCCCTCCTTCCTTCCTTTCTTCCCTCCTTCCCTCCTTCCCTCCCTCCCTCCCTCCCTCCCTTCCTTTCTTCCTTCCTTCCCTCCTTCCCTCACTCCTTCCCTCCCTCCCTTCCTTCCTTCTTCCTTCCCTCCTTCTCTCCTTCCCTCCCTCCCTCCCTCCCTCCCTCCCTTCCTCCCTCCCTCCCTCCCTCCCTTCCTTCTTTCCTTCCTTCCTTCCTTCCTTCCTTCCTTTCTTCCTTCCTTCCCTCCTTCCCTCCCCCTAAGTGGGCAACTGTCATGTTCTCTCAGTTAACATTTAGAGCCACCATAATTCAGATCGGACTGCTTATTTTAATCCTCTCTTCTCCCCAGTCTTTCTAATTCTACGGTATTATTCAGGTTCAAGTAATATTTTGCCTGGGGAACACTACTTAATTCATACCTGAGATAGGTTAGACAAATACAATGGCAAAAGATCAGGTGGAGATATAATTATATCACTCAAAACTTTGGACAAAGCATCTTCAGCTCTATTTCTCCTTTCCTCTTTCTGCATGTTTCAAAGGTGCTAAGAGGTGTCAACACATATTTACTTATTTTCCAGCCCCAAATTAGTAAAAACATGGCACCACTTCCATGATTTGCCAGCTCAGTCGATGGCATGATCTTGAAGAACTTCAAAATTGCAATTAAAAGGATCAGGAACTACGTTGCTACAGGTGAGTAAAGGCTTGTCTACCTTTGGTCTACTTGGGTTGGTTGGTTGGTTGGGCAACAAAGCAGTGACCTGGTTACCACATTGATTAAAAAAAAAGTCTCCTTCAAGTTGTGCATGACTTTTGGAGACCTCCAGAGATATAGCCAAGTGGGTTTTTGGTTTTTGGTTTTTTTTTTTGTATGAGGTAGAAGTGGTTTCCTATTTCCCTTTTTCCAGGACTCCCTTTACCTAGTTCCAGTTTATTAGCACAGGATATTCAGGATATACACATTAAAAAAAAAAGCTTACTCAGACCTTTCCACAAGCAGATTACTCTAGTGGAAGATCAACAAGGAGTTGCAAATGAAGAACTGATGAAGTGTGGAGAAGAGAAACCATTCAGCAGCCTGGTAGAAGTACTTGTGATAATAAGAGACGGAATGTATAATTGTGTTAATTAGAGACACTGGTTTATTTAACTTTATCATTAAAACATTGCACTATTATTCAGGATGTTTCTAATGCAGGATCTGCTTAACAGCTATTCCTGCTTTGAGTTAGAGCGAGCTCTGACTGAACCAAAAATGCAGAAACACAACCCTCGTATGCTACTCACATCTCTTTGGGAGACTGGGAAAACCTTTCTTCAGTAAAGGAGAATATTTGTTTATATATTTATTTATTTTTATCAAATTTGTATGCCGCCCCTCTCCTGAGACTCGGGGCGGCTCACAACAACAATACAGCTACATATCAAAAATTTAATAACAATGACAATATCCAATCTAAGATCATACATACGGCATGCAAACACAGTCAAACACACAATCAACGATGGAAGCAAAATTCCTCGGCCCGGGGGCAGAACACAGTTCATACCCCTCCAAGCCTGTCGGCATAAATAGGTCTTCAAAAGCTTCCAGAAAGCTAGGAGGGAGGAGGCAGTACGAACCTCCGAGGGGAGCTGGTTCCAGAGGGCTGGGGCAGCAACGGAGAAGGCCCTTGTCCTAGGACCCATCAGATGACACTGTCTGATGGACGGGACCCATAGGAGGCCAACCCTATGTGCCCTAACCGGTCGCTGGGATTCATGAGGCTGAAGACGGTCCCGCAAGTAACCTGGTCCATTCCCATAAAGGGCTTTATAGGTCATAACCAACACTTTGAATTGTGTTCGGAGACCAATTGGCAGCCAGTGCAGCTCACAAAGAATATTGGTAGCTCAGAGTTGAAATGAGGGGTCCTTGGCGCTCTCTGAGCTTGGTTGTTTTCTTGCAGGGGTTTCATCACCCAAACTAGGTAACACTGTCAGTGCTACTGATGATGTTTCTGAAGCACTGATCATGTTGCCTACTTTGGGTAATGAAACATCTGCAAGAAGACAGCCAGGCTCAGAGAGCATCAAGGACCTTCAAATCAATCCTCCTCATAGCCCAAACCTAATTTAGTTTAGTTTCCTTTTTCTTCTTTTTTCCCCTCCAGAGGCAGTTATGATTACTAAGACAGGAATATAATTGGTATAATATAAAACCCTTTTTATAGTTTCACAATCATTTTTGCATTGACTAAAAGTGGCAAGGAAGATCTGGTTCTATGAGCAGGTCCTTTGATTTTGCTTTCATTTAATTTCCCAAGCTTCCCTCACTTTTCTTCCTCTTCTCCTTCCCAATCTTCCTCCTAATCTTCAGATCCAGTGTATTTTTTTAAAAAAAATAGAAAACTAATAGCAATGTTACTTTTCCAATTAAAACTAATCATCAGTCAGTCAATAATCTAACTTTAACAAAGAGTTCTTCTTCTTCTTCTTCTTCTTCTTCTTCTTCTTCTTCTTCTTCTTCTTCTTCTTCTTCCTCTTCTTCTTCTTCTTCTTCCTCCTCCTCCTCCTCTTCCTCTTCTTCTTCTTCTTCTTCTTCTTCCTCCTCTTCTTCCTCCTCCTCCTCTTCTTCTTCTTCTTCTTCTTCTTCTTCTTCTTCTTCTTCTTCTTCTTCTTCTTCTTCTTCTTCTCCTCCTCCTCCTCCTCCTCCTCCTCCTCCTCCTCCTCCTCCTCCTCCTCCTCCCCCTTCTTTACATTTGAAAAAAGAGCAGTTTTAACAACCTAAGTTTCAAGTAAACGAATATCATAATTTGTCAGGAATAGCAATTTGGAACATGGCAAAGAAGTAGGAAATAAGCAAACATTGGAGAAGCAATTCAGGCAAAGACTAAAGAATACAATGTGTAATGGGGTAGGGGCACAGGAATTTTGCTTAGTCTGTAAGAACCTGGGTGTCACTCAAGAAGCTCTTCCATTTTTTTTCTCTTCGATAGACCAGGGAATAATAAATTTAGCTTGAATGTACACTTATCCAGTGTTTATTTTTAAACCAAAACTCAATTATCCTTTGAAGATTGCACTTCACTGAAGTTTACAGTGTAGTTTGTGAATAAATAAATAATATGATATGGGGAAAGGCTGCAATCAAGTAATCATATATTCATAAGCATCACATCCAAATTTATTCTGCAAGAGGCTATGTGTAAAACCGTAAGCAGAAATAAGCATGCACCACAATGCCAACTGCTATAAGAATGGACCAAATACCCAGATGAGGGACTGAAAAGAAATTGAGTCAGCAAAAGTGAGAAAAAGAAAAGCTGAGTTTGGGAGAAAGCCCCTAGTTCCATGAGAAATACATAATCAGGAGTGATAATGTCACTTCATAGCTTCCTGTGTTTCCTTCCTTCCTTCCTTCCTTCCTTCCTTCCTTCCTTCCTTCCTTCCTTCCTTCCTTCCTTCCTTCCTTCCTTCCTCCCTCCCTCCCTTCCTTCCTTCCTTCCTTCCTTCCTTCCTCCCTTCCTTCCTTCCTTCCTTCCTCCCTTCCTCCCTCTATCCATCATTAATCTATCTATCTATCTATCTATCTATCTATCTATCTATCTATCTATCTATCTATCTATCTATCTATCTATCTATCTATGTCATCTGTCTGTCTGTCTGTCATCTATCTACAAACACACAAACATACACACAAACATATATATGTCATCTGTCTATCTATCTATCTATCTATCTATCTATCTATCTATCTATCTATCTATCTATCTATCTATCTATCTATCTATCTATCTATCTATCTATCTATCTGTCTATGTCATTTGTCTGTCTGTCATCTATCTACACACATACACACACACATGTCATCTATCTATCTATCTATCTATCTATCTATCTATCTATCTATCTACTATCCATCCATCCATCCATCCATCCATCCATCCATCCATCCATCCATCCATCTATCTATCTATCTATCTATCTATCTATCTATCTATCTATCTATCTATCTATCTATCTATCATCAGTCTGTCTATTCTCTATCTATTTAAAAAAAAAGGCCAAAAAACTTTCCAAGGGCAGATTCACAACGTGTTCTTTGCATATTCTCTTAGTTTGCAAGGATGGGTTCTTCCCAGCCACTTCCAGTCCTATCCCATCCACCACATGTCATGCTGCAAATATAAATGGTTGATTGTGCGGCAACTCTCCTCCTCTTTTAGACCCTTTCTAAAGGTCTTTTTGTTAAATACACCCAGACACCATTTGACAGATGAGTGGCTAATTGCTCTGCGAATTACCTCCATCGATTCCTGTTTCATGTTGCGCCAAACAAACAAAAGATATTAATGCTTCAGAGAGGGAAAAAAATGAACCATGACCTTTCTCTGCAAACACAGCTTGCGGCCTCTGATTATTGGTGATTCCAAAGAGCAGCGGTCAGTCACAATCGCTGTAACTCTATGATCACTATAATAAGCTTCCCTGACCTTCTCTGCCATGTTAAGTGGTTTAAATTTATTTGCCCAACAATACCGAAGCTTTCATTTAAAGTCACAGAACAGCCAGTTCAACGTTAAGAGGCCATAATGGGGGTTATTTGAGGGGTAGGTTGCTAGCTATTTATTTATTTGCTTATTTATTTACTTTAGTGCACATCAAAAATGTGCGCTGTTGGATGTCTATATATCACAATACTAAAATTGCCACTGGGTAAGGCAATCCTAAACCATGATTCCAACTACGATCAAACTGGAGGTTCCGAAGCTTCTAAAGTTCTTCGGGAATGGATTAAAAGGGTTAATATGAAGGTAGAAAAATGATGGTGTCTCTCCATCCCTTGCAGGCTCTTCTTTTTTAAAAATTGAGCATTTTTCCTCTTGCTGCAAGCAAGAGAAAGTGAATAAGTAAGACCAATTTAAGGACAAGCCTTTTCCCTGGCTCAGAAATATGGGAAAGTCAGGAAAAGCCTCATCACATTATTATTATTATTATTATTATTATTATTATTATTATTATTATTATTATTATTATTATTATTATTATTATTATTATTATTATTATTATTATTATTATTATTATTTGCCATCTCTCTATGGGTATCTGTGAGGGAAAGTGGCTCAATAAAGTCCAGCTGGTGGTATTAGATTCAACTATGAGACTGAAACTCCATTTACTTGAGGTGGAGTTCAATCAATGATAATGAAGTTGTACCTACACCTTTGAGCCAAGTGTCAATGTTGCCTGCACATACAAAAGAGCAGGGATTTGATCACACGGTTGCAACTTCTCCATTTTTTTTCATGTTTGTTTCTTTCTTTCTTTTTTAACTTAATACAATCATTTTAAATTTGTAGACCTTCTTCACTCCGTATATCAAAGTTTAACTATAAGCCAACTACATTTTATAAATTTTAAGTTTCACTTCTTTTCAGATCTATCCATTGTACATCAAACAAACAAGTCTTCTTATTAAAGTTAATAATTTTCATGTCGATGCACCCCTCCCTTCACCGCGTACATTCTTAGTCTATTTAATATATATCTTCCATTAATCACCCTCTCATGTCTCTTGCTCTTACACTTAGTCCTTAACTCAGTCCATGATTCTTTGCCTTTAATTCCTTGCATAAAATATTAAGTTTCTCTTCTTTTCAGTCGAATTCTGGGTTTCTTCCTCTGCCAGGTGGATTTCCATAACACAGCTTCCCTTCCAAGTAATAAGTCTCTCTTTATTGCTTGCAATGTCCCTTGGTTCCATATAAGCCATACTCTATGGATTCTGTCAATTTGCCAAGAGAAATTTTTAGCCTCCTCTCCTAGATATTTTTCCAATGCTTTTATAACAATTCTTTTCAAATCATCTTGTTTCTCATTTGGGGATTTTTCCAGTCTCTTCCCCCTAATTGCTGTCATCATCTCCCTCTTTGAATTTCTCCAAGTATCTTCTCTCATTTTCCCACTGTGCATTTGTACTGTTTCTCTGGTTTGGTCCAAGTCCTCAATAACTGCTTTGCTTTGATGTTCCACCATCTTCTCTACTTCTCTGCTTTGTTCCACTGCCTCCAACATCCTCATCCTTTCTTCCCACCTTTTCTCAAAGATGTCCATTATCATGTCCATCTTTCTCCTTATTTTTTCAAAAGTTGTTGACGTTGCATCTTCTAATTCTTTCGTCGTCATTTCTGGAGAGCTTATATACATCCTTAGGTTTATGTTGCAAAGTTTTTAAGTTATGCGTCTCTGCTGCCCTCTAGAGGTCTCTTTCACATTACAGTTTCTCTTCCTTAGGTTTATTTTGCAAAGTTTTTAAGTTATGCGTCTCTGCTGCCCTCAAGAGGTCTCTTCCGCATTACAGTTTCTCTTTCACCTTTCTCTTCCGGTAGCTATCCTTTTAAATTAAAGCGGTCGCCATCTTGGGTGCATTCTGTTCATTGTGAACGTAATTGATCCGAGGTAAAGTATAAGAAATACTTGCTTTTTAAGCTCCTGCGTTCAGTCTGTCAATCTCTGTGCTTCTTTGAGATGTTTTCCTCGAGTGGTGGCTGGTCTCAGTGTCTTGGTCTGTCAGCTGACAGATGCTGCACCGGGCTGGAACTATTGTGAGCTCACTGGGGAGTCCTCTTTCATCCCCCCCCGAACGTTTTTTCGGGGGGTTTTCAGAGGATCTCAAACCTCCCTCACAGCTCTTCGCCCCTTCTCCTACCAAGGAGGGGTTTTTTGCCGCGAAAAACAGCTGTTTTGCGCTGTTTTGGCGGTTTTACAGGTCCCGTGTCGCAGAGCCTCCGAACAAGGCTATTTCGACCCTGAGGCAGCCACGCCCCTTCTATTCTATTCTCAGTGCCATGTTTCTTAAAATGCTCCCGTGCCATGTTTTCAGTAGGACACTGTTTGAACTTCACCTCGCTAAAGTTCCGCTCTTTTGCCGTGCCCTAGAAGCCCACAGTCAATCGCTTTTATTGACTTAATCCCTTCTTGATAAGCATTTCCAGGCTGGCCCCGAGCAGAAGTGCACTTTCTTACCCTCTCCTTTTGCGTCTGACGTCTGCTCATCCCATTTTTTTTCAGTGTCAGGCGAGCCGCTTAAATTTCTTCTGTGCTTTGGGACCTTCGGCGAGCAGTCAAGTCATCGTCCATGATGCTGGCCCCATTGGGGATGTTGGCCGTGAAGCGGAGATGGCGAACTGGGTGCCTGGGAAAAAAGGGAGCCCCAGAGTCCATCAGTGCCTTTTCAATAATCTCTCCATGTTTAAATGCAGCGGAAATGCAACTGGTGTTAGACGAGCAAAACCGCCACCAAAACGAGGCCTCTGCAGCCAGAGGCTCGGAGAGGAGAAAGCCGCAACTTCTCCATTTTGAATGGAGAAAAAGTTGTATCCTCCTGATATATAAATTATTTATTTGAGGAACTAGATGTCCTCTTCTCTCTCCTCGTCTTCCTCTTCCTCCCTTCTCCTCTCCTCCAATGTAGGAGAATGAGGAGCAGAACCTGGGGGCGGAGTTAAAAGAGAGTTCAGCCTAGAATCCCTACATAGTCACAAGGGAACTAAGTAAACTTCCCTTGAATTTCTTTGGCCCTTATCTAACTCCAAGCAGGTGCTAACCATTGATTGAGAAGATTCCTGTGCATAGGCCTGAGTAGCAATAAATCAGTTTAATTGGACCTTCATGTGTAGACCTGATCTTTTGTGCCTGACATACAGTGATCTATCAAATTCTTTTTAATGACTTGCAATAAGACCAAAGTGGAAACTGGAGCTATTCTCCAATTAAGAGCAACTTCACCTGTAAAAAAAAAAATAATGGTGACATTTCCTAAAACGGAAAAAGATAGATGTAACAGGTAGAACAAAGAGTGCCTCTTTGATGGAGATGTGCAGTTCAGAAATGCAAAATATAGATAAATAAAATAAATAAACTCATATGATTGCCTTCCCTTTCTCCCTTCCAACATTGTTTTTCTGCTATGGGTGTGTTTAACTTTGCTTCATTAACCTCTAAACCCATATAACCATATTATTGTCCCATAACCCTCATCTGTCTGAGGATATAAACTATATTTACATTTTTTAAATTTCATTTTTCATCTCATCAACTCCCCCTCCTCACTGCAGTTTGGAGTTGTGCTTTTCCAGGTTAACTGCACCTCCAAGTCTTTTAATAAAGTGAATTTCTTTACATGCTTGGTCTTTCTGAAGAACTAAAGGAACCCTATCGATCAAGTTTTCATATTTGCATAATAAGCAACACAAAATAGCCACTGAAGCAGTTTGTTGTTGCTTGTAGCAGAGGGCTGATGATAGGGATGGCAGATCCATCAGTGATACTCTATTGATCAGGAACAGGAAAAAATAATCAGGCAACAAGTAGATCATTAGGGTGATGATTTTCAAACTTTCATATCACTGAGAAGTAGCCATTTTACTTTCCAAAGAACTCTGGGTATGGCTGCTTGACTCTAGGAAGAGTGTACAGCTCTGGGGAGTGTACAGGAATAAAAACAGAAGGAAAACAAGTCAATCCATAAACAATGATAGCTAACTCAGAGATAAACTCCTATATTCCCCTGACATAATCACATTCTCAAGGGGTTACCCACTCAGCTAATTCAAAGCCTGGAAAAATAGCCAATTCTTAAGGGATCATCTAAAAGAGAGGGCAATAATGTTTGGACCTTATTTTTTAAACTGATTATCTTAGTGTCAGCTCTTAGCAACGACACAAATAAATGATCTCCACAATGATCTGTGCCCAACCTGGTCTTTCAGGTCTTCCAACAGTGCAGCTGTGATCAACCACGATGTAAAAAAGGTGTTTAGAAAGAGTACAGAGAAGAGCAACAAAGATGATTAGGGGACTGGAGGCTAAAACATCTAAGGAACAGTTGCTGGAATTGGGTATGTCTAGTCTAATGAAGAGAAGGATGAGGGGAGACAGGATAGGAGTCTAATAGCAGTCTAATATCTCAGGGGCTGCCCCAAAGAAGAGGGAGTCAAGCACCTGAAGGCAGGACAAGAAGCAACGGATGGAAACGAATCAAAGAAAGAAGCAACCTAGAACTAAGGAGAAACTTCCTTACAGTTAGAACAATTAATCAGTGGAACAACCTGCCTCCAGAAGCTGTGAATGTTCCAACACTGGAAGTTTTTAAGAAGAGACTGGACAGCCATTTGTCTGAAATGGTATAGGATTTCCTGCCTGATGGACGATACGGAGGGTAGAAGAATGATGGCTATATGATGGGCAGGATAGAAAAATTGCCAATAGCTAGATGAGCAATGGATGGCTTCATATATCAGTCTGATCCTAAACAGTTCATGGTCTGTGAGTAGACCACTCCTAGCTCCCTGAACAAAGCAAGGAGGACAAATTAAGGAACAGGATTATCTCTATGTTAGAAGAATTTACAGCTGCACGGTTGTTGTGCACTGCATTTTATTTGAATTTTCCACTGGGAAAAATTATCTAACGAAGGGCAGGGAAACTCACACTTAGTCCATATAATGCAGCCGACCATTATTAATATGGTAAACTAGTTTGTCCCTAGTAGAGATGTCAGGAAAATGGTTAAATAGAGTTGAAGTGCTTGAAACTCTTGAGTAGATGGGAGAAATTGAAATCGTTTCACCATGTAACGGAGGGAGTCATTAACATATTTCACTTCTGCTATGGTATTCATCTGTCTGTCCCAAAGGACCCACCCCCTCCCTTGAAACAAGGGGATAGTAAATCCATTACTTTCATTTTATAGAGGTATGGAAATTGTACAAATTTATGCAGCTGGTGAGTGGCAGAAACAGTAATGGAACCGAACGGTTTTCTCTGGGGTAAAACCCCAATCAACGCCTTTCACTATTTCTTGGGGCTGTGACTACATTCTTGATTTATTTGGTTGGTTAGTTGGTTATCCAATTTATCTTCCCATTCTCCACTATAAAAATTAGCTTTCCTGAGGCCTTACCACTATTGGCGACCGTTCCTTGATAGTGATCTGGGGAAGATCTTTGAGGTAAAGTTTTCATTTCCTATTATTTTGTTTTATCCATGCCTTTAAGTTGTGTGTGTGTGTGTGTGTGTGTGTGTGCATGTGTGTGTGTTACTCTTTCATATCTCTTCTTCTTGCTCTTTTTCTGCCCAATGTTCCTTACTTCAAAAGGTGAGATGAATACAAAAAAAAAAAAAAAAGCAATTATTATCAGTCCAAACTTCCCTGTCTTGGTTGTCCTTTTAAAGTTTCAAGAGGAGTTTGTCCCACTTTTTGAGCCCAGATTTCCACTCCATCCATAATTTGAATAAAGGAGAATTCAACCTAGTTCCAGGAAAAGACATTTTCTTGCATTTTACCCCTCAGGAGTTCTTAGTGGAATGAGAATGTGCTTTTTTTGCTGTCAGAGAAGTAGAGTGTGAGGTTTTTGTTCTTACTTACTTAAAGGTGGCAAAGGGATGTGTACAAATGTCTTCTCTTCATTTATATATTTGATTTATAATCTATCTTTCATTCAGAAGTGCAAAAAAGCATTTTTAGCACTCCTTTCAATTTTTCCTTACAACAATAACTTTGTGTTGTCAGTGAGAGACGCTGATTACTGGAAGCTTCCATGACTAAAGGAGGACTAGAACATAGTTTCTTGACTCCTAGTCCAGTTGGTTGGTTGGCCTATTTTGTGTCAGATTTCACCCTCCAACGTTTGGCCGGGGAGGGCCAAACAATTTTAGAATGGAAGTGCCCAGTTATCTGACTCCAATAAAGAAGGCTTACATTATAAAGATTAGCCCCTAGTTGGTTTAGTGACGCCATAGAGCTGTGCAAAAATATTTGCTTCAGATTTCGGATTTGAGCATCCAGGGAATCAAAACTGAAACAGAAATAGCAATAACGCTAAGACTTAAATACCACTTCATGGGGCTTCACAGCTCTCTCTAAGCCAGTGTTTCTCAACCTTAACAATTTTTTTTTATTTTTTTAAAAAATATTTTATTAGGTTTTATAAGGGTAGAGAGGGGATAGGGTTGGTGTAGGTAGTGGGTGGGGTTGGGGAATAGGGTTGGGATGAGGGTAAGGGTAGATACAATAGTGGGGTTGCTCCCCACAAAGAGTTCAACGCTTTAGCAAGCAGACTGTCGTCCGGGTACAAATATTGAATGACAGTAGTTAATATAATACTAAACAATTATAATCACTGATAGTAACAATAATCATAGAAGTAAAGCTTAGTCAGTAAATATCATTCATCCTGTTAAATTTCACAATCCTTTCTCTCTCTAACATAATGCTAGCCATTGATAAAATTTTTCCCATGTTTTAAAATACACTGAGTCTTCTTTCTCTTTAATCTCTAAAGTTAGTCTAGCCCAGGGATAGGCAACCTCGGCTCCTCTACGACTCATGGACCTCAACTCCCAGAACTCCCGAGCCAGCTGGCTCAGGAACTCTGGGAGTTGAAGTCCACGAGTCACAACAGAGCCGAGGTTGCCTACCCCTGGTCCAGCCATTTCTGCACATTCTAAGATTTTCATGATTATAATCTGATCAGGTGGTAAATTTTCATTTTTCCAAAATTGGGCAAATGCAGAAAAAATAATAGATGGTCAGAATAAAAATCAGTTACATAAGGCATAGGTAATATATTTTTGTAGCAACATACTTATTATTAAGTACAAGAATATAAGGCATGTGGACTTCAACTCCCAGAATTCCACAGCCAGCATTGCTGGCTGTGGAATTCTGGGAATTGAAGTCCACATGCCTTAAAATTGTCAAGGTTGAGAAACACTGCTCTAAGCTGTTTACAGAGTGAGCCTATTGCCCCCAAAAATCTGGGTTGAACTGCTAGCAGAAAGCATTGCAAAGAAACTTAAGGGCCTTGCTGTGAAGCATGATGGGAGCAAAACCTTTGGCAGCTTTTCATGATCCCCATGAAAAAAATGCACCAGTCTAAGGATCAGTCCAATTTCTCCCACCGCATGGGTTTTCTAAATAAGATTCCTTAAGCCTTCTACTTGGTTCCCTGTTTGAGTTATCACTGATCCTTGATTGCTGAGAATGTTGGCTTTCTGACAGACTTTGGAATGAAGCCATTTTTATTAATTTAGTTATTTTTGCTGATATAAAAGATCGTCTATCATGTTAATGATATATCGGTCTGTGGTACCACTGAACAATAATTACAGAATGTTCTTAATAGTAAATCATTTGTCACAATCACGGTTCTCTGAAACAATCTTTTATTGAGCAATAGAATACATTAGGGGAGAAAGCAATACACCTTTATGCTTACCAATTAAAAGGTCCTGGACATATAGAATTCACATGAAATCCAGAGCATAGTATTATAAATTATGGCAGCTGCTTGGGAAATCCTGATGGGCACATAACTTGCTGCTAATTTCTTACTTGTCAATTTATATATGTCTTTTCAAGTGTAATTAGAGACACAAAGATATGGGTATGACATTGTGTCACACCAAAACGTAGGAATTTGGAGAGGTCAGAAAATAGGAGGAGGGAGATAAATGTAAAATAGCAAGTATATTATTCTTAATATAGAACACTTCCTTCCCCCCTTTCTTTTCCTGTGTTTTTGTTATCAGTACAATCACTTTTCTTTGTGTAGTATATTACTGTCTGTCTGTCTGTCTGTCTGTCTGTCTGTCTGTCTATCTATCTATCTATCCATACACACAAACACACACACACACACACACATACACAGTACACACATGAAATATATATTTATGTGGTCCTTGGTGCTCTCTGAACTTGGTTGTTTTCTTGCAGCCCTCTTATTATTTAAACTAGATACATATTTCTTATTAGCCAAACCTTTTTTTACCTGCTTTCTTGGGTTATTTGAGCTACAAATATTTTCTTCTGTTAATTTTTGACCATATACTTTGAAATAACACTTTAAACAATCTTGATGAAGGAAGGGGAGCATTGAAATCATGGCCTGCATGGCAGAAATACAAATTTCCAGGCCACACACCATCAGGAGTCAGGAATAAACCCCTGTATTAACATCTTACAGAAGATTCAACTTGTGGTAAATCATCCAAGCATTGAGAAATATGCCAGTAGTTTGGAAAACAGTCCTTCGTGAACCTGTTAGGTACTCTAATTATTCTTTATTGACTCAGTCTTGGTGCAATCAATACTTTAAAAACTGAATGATGTACCTTTGGCTTCAATATAATACAGGAAATACCTGTTTTTATCATATGAAATCTTCATCTCTTATTCCACTTAATTGTTCTCTGTAACAGCCCAGGGTGGGCTCAATATGCCCAGAAGTACAGATTGAACTGTTGGGTAACCATCAATGAAAACTCAAAGTTCAAAATGATACACAGGATGAGAGCCTTCCAGACTGCAAAGTTCAGCTGCCTGTCAAAGGTGTCTAAACTTACAGCGAATGTATTAGTTTAAATTCAAAGTATTAAATCCTCCATGTGGAACAAGATATCATCTGGAGAACTGGAGGAGGTACACCCAAGTAAAACACAGAGGGGAAACATCCACAAAAATAATTAGTGAGGACAGAGCATACGCAATTGATTAATTATGTGCCATCAAGTCATTCTTGACTCCTAGTGACCACATAGATAAATTTCTTCTGTGACAATTTGTCCCTAACCTGGTCTTTCATGTTTTTCAATGGTATCTCCACTGCTACTATAACTAAATCTATTCACCTAGCTTCTGGTTATCTTCTTTGATGCTACCTTTCCTAGCATCAAAGTCTTCTTCAGACAGAGTTGGGTTTTTGCCTTGATTGGTTGGTTGGTTGATTGATTGATTGATTGATTGATTGATTGATTGGTCATCAACTCAGTGTCAATTTTTAGCAACCACATAGATTTTGTCCTTTGCCTTTGCACAGCCCAGAGCTGTGAATTTCTCTCCTTTCGTTGCAGCGCAAGAGACAGCAGGGGAAAGAAAAGCGTTCAGTTTGGCAACTTTGGGTCTCAACCTCCCCATTTCATTTGCTCCTTCTTCCAAAGCTGCTTTTGAACTGCAAGGACCCCTGGCTGCATCTCGTGAACTCCTCTAAACCCCTTTCAATGGAGATGAGGCCTTCAAAGCTGAAATCCCAATGGCTTCCCTTCCCCATCATGTCCTGAGCCTGGCACCCTCCTCTTGCCATGTTCAGTCCAGAAGAAAAATCCCTCCGAAGCGATGGTTGTTTTTATTAAATTCTCCTCAATAAAAAGCTCAGGCAGGATTTATTAGGTACTCAGGGCGGACGTTTAGTATTTCGCTAGTTATTAAGTGAAAATCAATAGAAAGCAAAGAAAATGGAAGTCACTGCTCTGTTAGCACGGTGTTGTCGCCTAGATATTATGTTGGCTGTCTTGTAGATTCATGACAGACGAAAGCGGTCGGGCTGAGGACTCTTTCTGCTTACATTGCAGGAGCCAAAGTGGGGTTATTCATTAGACTAGGCAGCTGGCCAGATGGATTTCCAGCTTAGTTTTACCATTTATCTTGAAAACGTCGCTATCGAATGAGAAAGAACACTGATATTATGTGATATCACTGGCAGCTTTATGTATCTAAATCAGGATTTATCGTTATTTTGTTCGGAAGACCTCTCTCTCTCTGTTCCTTTTTTTTCCTCTCAAGAAATACCATTTCACAGGCAGACAATAATAGCTAAAACCATGTCAAAGATAACCTTTCACGATGTCCGTCCACCATGTCCTGTAAAACAAATAGAACCTGGGGTATTAATAGGTTTAACCACTTTCAGACAAATCATACTGTCTCGGGGCGATGCCTGTGCACCTCGGTGGGATGGGAAGGAGAGTTGAGGAGGATGGTTAGGAAGCTGCAGCAGTTGCCCTCTGATGATTAAAACAGGAGCTTGCTCGGTTTCTTGGCTGTTTTCCTTGCTCACACTTTGGCGATAAATAACTATGGAATTGGAGTTTGTTTTAGTGGCCTTTTGAAACATTGGGAACTTTGCAGCTTGAAAGATTGCAACAGTTTTCTGGTGCTTTTGTTAAAATGATTAAGCCAAGTCTCTCTCTCTCTCTCTCTCTCTCTCTCTCTCTCTCTCTCTCTCTCTCTCTCTCTCTCTCTCTCTCTCTCTCTCTCTCTCTCTCTCTCTCTCTCTCTCTCTCTCTCTCTCTCCCCTCTCTCTCTCTCTCTCTTGCATTCACTCTCAATAACAGCTCTATTTCCCCTTCATTTCGATATTAATCTGTATAATAGAGCAGCTTCCATTGTTTCTTTTTGCTGTTGTTCCAAACCTTAAATACTTCCTATTCTTAATTTTTTAAAACTGTTGTCCTTTCTTATTCAACTAGATAGAGCTGTATTGTATAAAACTGACATCATATTATTCTAAAATATTTTAAAGTATTTGCTTTTCATAGAGGAATAAATCTCTTTTTCTCTCCTCTCAATTGATCTATCTATCTATTTATCTGTCTGTCTGTCTATCTATCTATCTATCTATCTATCTATCTATCTATCTATCTATCTATCTATCTTCTTCATCATCATCTATACATGCATCCATGCTTCTATGCATGTCTGTCTGTTATCCATCCATCCATCCATCCATCCATCCATCCATCCATCCATCCATCCATCCATCCATCCATCATCTCTCTCTCTTTTTCCCTGTAATCAAGTATGTAACTTTATCTCCTTTTAAGCATGTACGTATTTGCGTGTGTTCCTCACTGAACACAGTGTCATAATTAACAATAATAGCAATGACACATGCGAAATACACACTATTTTCCAACTGTTTGGGGAGGGAAGACCGAAAAGGAAAAATATTTGATTTTTAAAAAAAAATATTGCAGACATTCTTGCCCAAAGTATCTCCTTCTGTTCTTAATTTCTACCCTGATATCTTTAGTTTCTTTCTCCTGGACCCCAGTATCTTCCAAGCATGATCATATTCTGTGCTCTTTCTTTGTCTCACGTCCTGCCATATTATTCCCATGAGTGCATTTCCGTTCATTTTGTGCTTTTTGCACACTAGCATATAAGAGAACTTTTGTGCACATTTTTCTAAAGTACAGACTTCTATATATGTCATTTAAATGGAGACATATTTACAAGGTTCTGAATATAAGAAAAGCTTGAGAAATATGAATCGGATCAATTCCCACTAAAAAAAGAAAACTTAATGGATTTCTCATTCATCTTTTTATGCACAACTCCTGTCAGCTGGCTGGGGTCTCAGGCTTTTCTTATAGTGAAGATCTGCTAAAGTTTAATAGTTTTGGTCCCCTGAGGGCAAATGAGGCTCTGAGAAAGCCTCATATTTCAGAAATAATTTCAAATATAATGCTTTGAAATTAACAGTGATCTGTTGAAAACTGAAGGGTCTGTTGCCAAATTATATCAGAACTTTGGACGATGCACGAGGTTTATCTAGGTCCTCAACTTGTAACCACAATTGGGGCCATTGCTAAGCAAGAAAGTTGCTAAGTGAGTCTCGGCCAATGTTATTTTTGCTATTGTTGTTAAGCAAATCAGGGAATACGCAGCTGAGATTCACTTCCCCCATTGACGTTGCTTGTCAGAAGCTGTCTGGGAAGGTCATACATGGATATCACATGACCTGGGCCTGCTGCAACATCCATAAGTACATGCCAGTTGCCAAGCCTCTAAATTTTGTTCACATGACTACAAGGATGCTACAGAGGGTCAGCTGTAATCACTTTTTTCAGTTCTGCTGTAACTTTGAACAGTCACTCAATGAACGGTTGTAAGTCAAGGAACACCTGGATTGTATATTCATGGTCCTCCAAAATATCTTTTCAGAACCTTGTTACTTCCAGGTGAATAGATTCTCAGATATGGCCGTTGCTTAGAATTCTGGGAGTTGAAATCTACGCAATTTAGTGAAAGCATCAGGACCCCAAAACCTCTATGTTTTCCCTTGCATATATATTCTACTGCTGGGGCCTGCCATTCTGATGGGGGGAGTGGGAGCTTGGGGTAACTTTGGCGTTCTACTTTCCTTCTCCTGCCTCTATCATGGAGAAAGGAATGCGTCTCTCCTTAGTAGGGAGCCGGTTACAGAGAAACGAAAGCTGGAGAAGACCTTGAGATGCCTGCCAACCTGGCCAGTTATCTGCACCCCATACCACATGCGGATTGGCTGAATTTGAAAGTTAGCTAAGTTTCACCGAACAGAAAGAAAAACAGGCAGAAAAAAAAATGAATCAGATTTTCTCTGTTCAGCATTAAAGAGGGTACCGTGAACACTCCATGTCACCCTGCATAATGTGTGGTGCTCAACTTATTATTGGACTCTGCCCGCAGCCTGCAGTAAACACATCTGTGCATATGTGTGTATGCATTGTCAGCGTGAAAACGAATGGGATATTTTCCCCATAACACCCATTCATTATAGGGGCTAATGAGGTATCTGAGTTCTTCCCTTTCTTCCTTCCTTCCTTTTCTTTGCTGCTTCCCTCTCTTCCCGTTCTTGTCTTCTAAATTAAGCATATTACAGGGTGCCCCTCCCCTTTCCGAAAGCAGCTTTTAGATTAATCATATTATCTTAAGGTTCTGAATCTCAGTGTCTGCCTGACCTTTCTTCCCTTGGAATCCATTATCTTAAACTATCACCATAATCCTGGCTTTAAGGAAGAGGCGAGGAATGCAGAAATCAAACCTAATAGATGGCAAATCAGATTAATGTATGATCTAAGTACCGATTACACTTGGACCTGCCCTTGACCAGCCAGGTGTAACCTTGAAATTCACATCTACTAAAGATGCTGCAATTAGATTGAAGGTCCCAGAAGACCCCCAAAGGGCAGATGACAAACCTCGCCATCTCCACCAGCTGGTCTCTCCCACAACTTATCCCTGGCTATTGCTTGTGGATTTTTATTTTCGGTTTTTTGACTGCTTCTCCTTCAAGAAGCTTCATCAGTTCCTACAGTTTTCCTCAAGGAAAAGACAATCCAGTTGCCTCTTCAAAAAAAAAGCACCTTTGAGACAACCAGGACCTGGATGATTGAGGATCTCCATGGACAGCACCTTGTTTTGTTTACTGTACATATTGGATGCTTAGCATTTTCTTTGGTATATTATTCTTGTTAATAATACTACAATCCCAAACTTTTTTTTTTTTTAGATTCTAGCTTTCAGTGGCGCAGTCTGTTTGTTGGAAAAGTATAACCGACTGAGGGGCTACATGAACTTTCACCTGGACCACACAAGAGGCTAAAGCTGTTTTTCAGAACCTGTTACATCTCTAGCATGCAAAACAAATAGAAATATTTTCTTTCAAGGCTGACCCAGAATTCTTGCCAAAAAAAACCATCAGCTCAGTGCAATTTATCTTCCAATGTCCTTGCTTTCCAAGCTGGAAAGTCTGGGGATGGAGAGAAGACCTTTGAGATAAGAAAGAACTTGGCTTCATCAGCCCTCAATGCTCTGTGTGAGGTATGTTCTAGGAGGACATCTAATGAGAATAGTGCAGCATCAGCTCACTAATCTTCTCAAAAGCATTTCTCCACTAACTTGACAATGCCGAAAATGAGAAGCTAAACAGACACAGAACAGTGTCTTCTCCCTCTTATCATGACCACTGTAGCCTAATGATCAGCAATGGTCAGAGTATTCATTGACCCCATTTAGCCCCAGCAGTAGAGGGAGTGATAGAACCATGGCATAAATCTCTATGGAGATTCTCAGTCATCCAGGTCCTGGTTGTCCCAAAGGTGCTTTTTCAAGAGGCAACTGGACTTTCTTGTTTTTCCTTGAAGACGTTTCACTTCTTATCCAAGAAGCTTCTTCAGCTCTGACCGAATGGTGCGGAATGGAAGGATTTATACTCCTTGCAGACAGCTGGTCCTTTGCCTTCTTTTAGAGAGTTGTTGAGGCCGTTTGGAGGTTAACCTGTGTCCTCAGGGTCACCTGAGTGGTGCAAAGGTGTGTGGACCCTTCTTGGCTGCAGGGTGTTTTCTGCCCTGCGTCTTGCCCCATCCCTGGGTCTGCCCCATCTTTCCTGGAAACATACAGCTGTCCTTGAATTTGGGACTGCTAGTATAGCTGCTAACTGAATCTGGGGGAAACAGTCAGTTGCTTTACAGAGGTGCAGACAGATGCTACCAGGAGCCCCAAAGAATCTTTTTGAAAGTTGATGGAGATTTTCAGTCATCCAGATCATGGTTGTCTGAAAAGTGATTCTTCAAAAGGCACCTGGACTTCTGACTTTCAGAACTGAAGTAGCTTCTTGTATGAGAAGCGAAACATCTCCCTCAAGAAAAAATGAAGTCCAGGTGCCTTTTGAAGAAGCATCTTTGAAAAACCTTTTTGGAGCTTCATTTGATGCACTGTGCAGTGTTGCTGAGATCATGATTGCTGTGGGACATAATCATCTCTTCAATGCAGTGCAAGTCTGACCAGGAGGTGAAAACATTTGGCCAAAGATTCCCAGGACTAGTGATCTAAAGAACCCAGAGACCACAAAACTGTTGTCTTTTGCTCACACAGTGTTAACACTCATGAGTACCCAGAAGTGGAACAGATAGCCTTGATACCATTAAGTCAGAGCAAGTAATGAAATTTCATTTAATTTGTCAGGAAGAAAGTGCTAGTGTTAAAAAGCATTAAAAAAGAAGGAGGATTCTTTGAAAGGAAGACTTTAAGTAATTACCTCAAGTGTCTTAGGCCTACTCACAAGAATATTTACATTAGTGTCTCACAGTGCCAAAGTGTAATTCAATTAGCACTACATTTACATTCTATCCTTTCCGTTCTCTCAGGTTTTTTTTAAGAGATGCCGTTTTATTAACAATTATATATCTCACATGTTCAGTGAGAGGACTACTAAGTTACTACACTTGGAGTAAGAATTCCTCTTACCAGTTCTAGAGAACATATTTATTTACTTGACCGTACTTTTAACCAGTCTCACTTTTTTTTTTTTTTTTTTTTTTTTTTTTTTTTTTTTTTTTTTTTTTTTTTTTTTTTTTTTTTTTTTTTTAATAATTTTTTTATTAAAATTTTTTATAAAAAAAACTTTTAACAATTATAACATAGTAACCTATTAACTCAACTGAAAACAAACAAATTACATAATAAAAATAAACAATACAAAGAACTGCTCGGAACCCCCCTCCAGAACACCCTCCACCAGCCCACTCCTCTTGTATTTTCGCTCCTCCTCCTCACCATCCAAAACACTAGCTACAATTCTACCGAGCATCCTACAAAAATTATCTAATCCCTAAGTCCCCAACTACAGTTGAGAAACATAAGCTAACATATATTATCTCCCTCCCCCCTCCCCCCCCCGACTTCCCAGAATGAATACAGGGTAAAAACACAAGAAACCTCACTAAACTACTATATTAAACTATTTAACTATATATCAAATCTAATTCTTTCAACTGATATTTCTTTTGCATATAATCAATCCATTTCTTCCAGTCCATCAAAAACGTTTCATTTGAGTGGTTCTTCAGGTATGCCGAAATCTTAGCCATCTCCACAAGATGGGTAACTTTTAATGTCCATTCTTCAATAGATGGTATTTCAGATGACTTCCAATATTGTCCCACCAACAGTCTTGCAGCAGTAATCAAGTTCAAAATCAACTTAGTCTCTGTAGTGGAACAGTCCTTTGTAATACCCAACAAAAACAACTGTGGTACAAACTCAATACGCTTTTTCAAGATATTTTGAAGAATCCACCATATTTTTATCCAAAAAGCCTTAATTTTTTTGCAAGACCACCAAATGTGAAAGTAAGTAGCGTCCATAGAGTCACATCGCCAACATTTGGGTTGCAAATTTGGATACATAGACGATAATTTTTTGGGATCTAAATGCCATCTGTAAAACATTTTATAAAAATTTTCTCTTAGATGCTGAGCTTGTGTAAATTTAACATTTTTCACCCATATTCTTTTCCAAGTTTCCATCATAATTGGGTGGCCGAAGTTACCTTCCCATTTAATCATACAGTCTTTAATTAATTCAGTTCCAGAATCAATTTCAATTAAAGCATCATATATTCTTTTAATATGCATCTTTCTTTGATCTCTAATTTGTATAATTAATTTTTCATCATCCTTTAAAGAAAAACCCATCTTGACATCTTTTTGCCATCTGGCTTGAAGTTGTGCATGATAAAACCAATTATGAGCTATACCTTCCTCCCTTAATTTATCTAATGATTTCAGTTCTATGCTATTCCCTTCTTTATTTAAAAGTTTATCATAGGACACCACGTCTTGAATTTGTTGTATACCTATACTCTGTATTGCGTGTCTGGGAACTGTCCATAAAGGAATTTTACCATTTAACTTATAATAATACTTTTTCCAGACTCGCAAGACAGAGTTTCTTATTATATGTTCTTTAAAACTCCTATCCAATTTTTTGTCATAAACTAAATACGCGTGGAACCCATATACTAACCCATATCCTTCTATATTTAATATTCTTTCATTTGTTAAGTTAATCCAATCACTTATAACCACTAGAACTGCTGCATAATAATATAATTTAAAATTAGGCACTTTCAAACCGCCTCTCTCTCTTGTGTCTTGAATAATTTTAAATTTAACCCTTGGTTTCTTGCCATCCCAAATGAATTTGTTTATACCTTTCTGCCATTCATCGAGATTTCCATCCTTTTTAAGTATTGGTAACATTTGAAATAAAAATAAAAATTTCGGCAATACATTCATTTTAATAGCGGCTATTCTGCCCAACATGGATAATTGTAGTTTTTTCCAATTCTCCAATTCTTTTTGTACTTTACACCATAAAAGTTCATAATTATTCTTATATAATTTACCATTTGAAGCTTCTATATAAATTCCTAAATATTTAACTTTTTTAACTATCTCGCATCCCGTTATTCTTTCCAAATCTTGTTTTAATTTGTTATCAAGATTTTTAACCAACATCTTTGTCTTGGATAAATTTAGTTTAAAACCTGAAACTTTTCCATAATTTTGAATAATTTCCATCAAACTCTGAACCGATTGTATTGGCTGAGTTAGCGTCACAAGTAAATCGTCTGCAAAGGCACATAATCTATAATCATGTTGTCTAATTTGTACCCCCCTTAATTCCTCTGATGCTCTAATCCTATTCAATAGTACCTCTAAGGTTAAAACAAACAATAAAGGGGATAAGGGACAACCCTGCCTAGTACCCTTTTCTATATTAAATGAATCTGTTAATTGTCCATTCACTATAATCTGTCCTGTTTGTTTCTGATATATAGCTGATATAGAATTAATAAACTGGTCCCCCATTCCCATCCTTACCACAAGCCTTTGCAGAAACGTCCAATTCAGTCTATCAAAAGCTTTTTCTGCATCTAAAAACATTAAAACAGCTGGTACTTGGATATGTTTATCCAAATATTCCAATATGTTAACGAGTTGTCTAACATTGGTTTTCATCTGTCTCCCTTGTAAAAAACCAGTTTGATCCGGGTGAATCCTCTGTGTCAAAACTGTCATTAATCTATTAGCCAAAATTTTGGCAAAAATCTTATAATCCGTATTCAACAAGGAAATAGGTCTAAAATTTTCTACTTGAACATTATCTTTACCCTCTTTAGGAATCCATCATAACTGGATTGTGGTCAGACAATACATTAGGTAGAATTTTAACTTTCTTTAAATTTAACATAAAATCACTAGTAGTTAAAATAAAATCAATTCTAGAAAATGATTGATGTCTGTCAGAGAAAAAAGTAAACTCTTGATCCCTACCATGTCTTTCTCTCCAAATATCAAACAAATTAAAATCATCTTTAATATCAAAAAAAGATTTAGGTAAAATTGAACGCGATTGAGAAACTAATGAAATCTTTTTCTTGTCCAAACCAGTATCAAGGATTCCATTCCAGTCTCCCATTAAAATACAAGATCTATAGTCCAACTCTAATAACTTTTTGTGTAATGATTTATAAAACATGCCTTGTTTTTGGTTTGGAGCATATATACCCATCAAGAGAACTTTCTTCCCATCCAGTAAAATTTCTATAGCTAAAAATCTACCTTGAGTATCTGCTTCTAATAACTTAGCTTTTATATTATTTTTAACATAAATAACAATTCCATTTTTTTCCATTTCAGGGGCAGAGAAGGTGTGCTCCCCAGGCTCTTGAAAAGCTCCTGTTCAGAAACGCTTCTGTCGGCTGACAGAATTAGACGTTGCGACCGCCTCTGTTCTTTCAGGAAGAATAATAAAGGCTTTATTCAGACGGAATGGATACAGGAGCTTTCTGAGTACTGCAAGTATATTGTTACTTTGTTTCTGCCTTTGTATCTACAAACTTTTTTGAATTAATATAACCTTTTTAAGATGGCGTTTGCTTTTTCTGCTGAGTGAAAGTGAAAGATGAAAGTGTTTATTCCACTGAGAAATTGAAACGGAATTTTTTTTCTTTTCTTTTCAAGACTTGTTTGAGAGACTATTTGGACTTGATTTATTTATTGATCACAGAGGAATTTGCCTAGAGATATTGTGATATATTTTAATACAAGAAAATATAGAAATTGGGTTCTATCTATAGCCTATAATAAACAACTGAGTGTTGCTGGTCAAGATGTACAGGTTCTGAAAGAGATACCTCCTAAGATGTTGAGATCAAGGAAAGATTACACCTTTTTGACGGAGGAGCTTAAAAGAAGAGAAATACAATATAGATGGGAGGTACCAACTGGACTTTCTTTACTTTTCAAAAATAAAAGATACCGTTTGTTTACTGTAGCTAAAGCGAAAGATTTCTTTGAGAATATATTGATGGCTGATAGATCTACCTCCCCAAAACCTAAGGGGGCAATGTTGGTTAAAGACCTAGAATTATTGCAATCTGCGGAACTTCAACAACCTCGACTAATTTCATCGGTTCTTTTGGATAAAGCAGTTGAGCAACCAGTGCAGTCAATTGATATCTTTCAACCTTTGGCACTAGACAAGCCTAAAGATCCAAGGCGTGTATGGGAACCTACTAAAGCTATTGAACAAAGAGAAAAAACACAACCAATTCAAACCAAGCAAACTGATCTGACATCTATGGAAGCCATGGGAGCAAGACCCAAGAGGCAGGAAGAAGTGGAATGGTCTTTGCAGAAGCTTTCACGTAAAGGCCATGTCAAATAAGTATTTGACGTGGAATGTTAATGGTTTAAATTCTCCACAAAAAAGGAAGAAGATATTTCATTATTTGAAGCAATGTAAAAATGATGTGATCTGTCTACAAGAAACTCACATTAGATTTTCAGACCAGAAATACTTGATTAATAATAAGCTGGGTACACACTTTGTGGCATCATCTTTAGTTAACCAGTCTCACTTTGATGGACTTTAGTAATGGAATAATCCTAGAGATATTAAGTTCAATGCTACACAATGGGATACAAAAACTACCCTGTTCCAACATATACATGTACACAATCACACACACACACATTCACTCCCAGATACAGATATAGGTTTGCATATGGGCGTATATCTGTATATATGCATATATGAAGTAAATAATTTAATCGAGAGTTTTGTATCAACAGAGAAGCAATGTATTGCAGTGATGAAGGAGTTGGAGTAGTTGTTCTCCAGCTGGGCTGGTGTAGAAGGGTAGAAGTCACAGTCCAACAGAACTGGGTTAGTAGGGAAAGAAAGTCTGATTAAGAAGATGCTTACCACTTCCTGGATGAAAGGAAACTGAACATATTCTCTTTGGTTTCCAGAGAATTATCCTGCTGGTTTAGTAAGTTCTGAAACCCTTTATGTTCTGTGGGGTTGGAAAGAATAACAAGATAAGGAAAACCTGAAGAACAATCAGTAAGTAAGGTGTCTGGAGGATAAACCACACAATGAACAATTGAGGGAACTAGGTATGTCTAGTCTTAAAAGAGAAGGATTGGGGTCACCTGATAGCAGACTTCCAGTACTGTACTTGAGGGACTGTCACTACGAAGAGGGGGCCAACCTGTTCTCCAAAGTACCTGAGAATAGGAGAAGAAGCAATGGATGGAGGCTAACCAAGGAGGGAAGCAACCTAGAACTAAGGAGCAATTTCCTGACAACGAGAACAATTCACGAGTGGAATGGCTTGCCTCTAGAAGTTGTGAGTTCCAGGACTGGAGATTTTTAAGAAAAGACTGGAAAGCCATTTGTCTGGAGTGGTATAGGCTCTCTGACCTGAGCAGGGGGTTGGACTAGAAGACCTCCAAGGTCCCGTCCAACTCTACGATTCTATGGTCTGCAACTTGGCTACCAGAATTCTTTCCAACTCTCTGGATCTGGGGGTCATGAATACAGCGACAGGCAATTAAAATGAAGCAATTGGCAAAATGACAGCCCAACTGCCTTTTTCACCATGATGCTATGGAAAATTGTCTGTGTGTCTGTGTGCATGCACTGGATCTGGGCCACTTTGCAAGTCAACCTTTCTTTTGCCAGCTTTTTCCTTAACGCCAAATTTGGCCCTGTTTTGTTCAGTTTTTGGACAGTTAACTTACCCATAGACAGAAAAAAATCCTCTTCATGCAATTTCTTTCCAATGTTCCTTTTGGTTGGAAAGAATAAAAACTGTGTTTTGGAAAGTTGCATAACAGACAGAATCTATTATCTATGCTCTTGGCTCATAATTGTTTATTTATTAAGTCTTGGCTTTATTTTTTTTAATGAAAAAATACATCTAATAAAAGTTAGTATGACTTAGTTGTCATGACATATTGCAAATAAAGTCACTTCACTGTTGAGCTTAAAATTTCTGCTGCTTTTCTTCTCTAAAGTTGGGCTGGTCAAATATATCTAGATGGAATTCAAAATCTGATGGGGGATAGGGAAGGGGTTAGTATATTTTCAGAAGTAGTAGTGGAAGAAGAAACATGTGACCCAGAACAATATTTTTTCCTATATTGGTGATTGAATCTTTTAATAATCATATTGTCTTCAGTAATTATTATTGCCCTACTAAGAGCTATCTAGATGTTTTGCCTAGGCATTTAAGCATCATTTTAGTTTATTTGTGGATCAGATAATTATAGCTGGAGGTTTTAATTGAGTTTTAGATACTTTGTTAGATTGTACTCCCATTCTAGCTAAATTTAAGCCTCATACATGGAAAGTGTTACAGTCTTATATGTTGGAGTCTAATTTAGTGGATATGGTGACTTTAAATGTTCATAGCAAGAATATTCTTTTAAATGTTGAATGGATGAACGGTTGTTTGCATTCTTTTTTGTTGCAATGCATAGTCTGATAACTATCAGTTATTATAAACTCAGTGCACAAGTAAATATTTCAGATAATTTATTTCAGGTTAATGTCAATATAAATAGGTGGTTAAAAAGGTGGTTAGTACCTTATCTGACTCTCACCTTCAACATTTTGAACTGGAATCTGCATTTCTCTATGGGTTACAACTAATCAAATCCAAAACTCACAATGGGGGGTGTAATACATAATTATGTTATCTTTTTCATACCATATCAGGGATTTGTTCCCTTTTTAAAATTTAATTTGTTTAGTAAATGTATAGGCCACATTTCATACACATGATTCTGGGCACCTCACAATTAAATTTATTTATTTATTTATTTATTTATTTATTTGTTTATTTGTTTATTTGTTTATTTGTTTATTTGTTTATTTGTTTATTTGTTTATTTGTTTATTTATTTATTTATATGCCACCTGTTTCACTGCCATGTTATTTTTGTAATAACACTATAGTATTCCCAGTATTAAGATCTGCAAGGCATGTCTGGGAAAAAGTGAGACAAAAGTACTCATACCCAATTTGACAACTGCAACTAAATCTCTGCTGTAGTATTGATGGGCAAATAGTTGCCCTAAAGTTAGACAATTGCAGTATATCCAGTTAATTATCAGTTATTATAAACTCAGTGCACAAGTAAATATTTCAGTGTCGCCCTGAATCTACAATGAATCTACTACACCTGGTGGCAGGTGCTTATGAAACGGCTGAATGATCAATGTCATTCAGGATAGTCAAGGTTTAATATTAGTTTTAAAATGGAGATTTTTAGTGTATATATTTTCTCTGTTCCTGTTGCCTTCCTTTCCTTGTTTTTTTTTTTTTTTGTATACATTGGAAGGAAGGAAAGATGGAAATAAAGAGTAAGTGAAAGAAAGGTAAAATGAAAGAAGTGAAGTGAATTCAGTGAAAAGGAAAAAGAAAGCAATAAAGAGAAAAGAAGAGGAAAAAGGAGAAACATAGGAGATGAATGGGGGGAGGGAGGAAGGAAGGAAAAAAGGAAGGAAAAAAGAAGAAAGGAAGGAAAGGAGGGAGGGGAGAAGGAAGGAAGGTGAAGAAAGGAAGGACGGAAAGGAAGGGAAGTAGGGAGGAAAGGGAAGGAAGGAAGGAAGGAAGGAAGGAAGGAAGGAAGGAAGGAAGGAAGGAAGGAAGGAAGGAAGGATCTTTTCATCACTAACCAAGAATTCCCTTTCTCTCCTTCTGTCTATCTCTGTCTCCAGAGAGCAATCTTTTGCCTAAGATATGATGGGCTCATTCATCCCAGACGGAGGGCACGTCATTCTCAAATGACTGACAAGCTTTCCACAATGAAGGGCGAGCAAAATGGGCTCTAACTGCGGTGGGCAGCCTTTCTAGTCAAACATAAAGCAAATTAATCTGAGCACCCTTGTACCTTTTGTCTGGAAATGTCATAAAGTAATATGAAAGGGTACCCCCGGTTCTATCTACAGCTGGATTTCAATAGATTTACATCCTAAAGGGCATGGCATATTTTTTTAAACAGCGGCAATAATCCTGCTCTTACGCACAGTCAAGAATTCTGCCCGTTCGGCTGAGGGGGCTGTTGACATTCAAAGGTTGGCTCATCCTGGTGGACCTCGTGACCGGCTCGTCTCAAAAGTATTTTTTTCTTTTTCTTTTAATTAAAATATCATAACGGAAAAGACATGTGATTGGTTTGCTCTTATTCAGTCTCCCTCCTTTTTTTTTTGCAATAGTCTTTCACCTTTAGCATTCCTTATTTATTTGCTTGTTTGTTTAATTTATTAAATTTATTTGCCACCAGCTCATTTCAAAGTAACTATGGGCCATTTACAGCATAAAAAAAATAAAAATCATCAAATACATATTTGTATGTATGTATGTATGTATGTATGTATGTATGTATGTATGTATGTAATATATGTATACACCCAATAAAATTCCAATACAAACAGAATAAAATCCATTGGATTCATTATCAAGAAAGAACTTGCCTCAAATTGTACTTGATTTCATATATTCAAGAAAATATTTATTTAAAAATGCCAAGGAACAGAATCTATCATCTCTCTCTCTCTTTTCTCTCTCTCTCTATTACTCTATCATATCTATGATCCATCCATCCATCATCTATCTATCTATCTATCTATCTATCTATCTATCTATCTATCTATCTATCTATCTATCTATCTATCTATCTATCTATCTATCTATCTATCTATCTATCTATCTATCTATCTATCTATCTTTTAAATCTTTTGGCTCCAAATAAAAATAGGCAGATGGGGTGCAACACATCCAATAATATTATGAGATAGTAGGAAATCATACAAGACGATGTAGCCTTATCCTGAGCAGTAATAAAAACTCAGTTCAGGCATAATCATATCATGCTTTATTTAACTGCAGCTTTGGGTGGTGAGTGATGCCAGCCATTGCAGTTTATTTAGCAATCCATTATTTGTGAACCACAGTTAAACTGAAAGCTGGATGAGTGAAAGAACGGGCTCTAACATCCGATTAAGAAATTCAAGTCATCCACCACCATCTGAAAAACTAAGGAATTATTTGCATTCTTTAATTTACAATCAAAATAGGGATGGTTATTTATTTTGGTTTTGCTTCTTTCTACACTTTCCCAATTGGAGAATTTTTTTTGGCTCCAATTTCATATCACAAGTGAATTTGGAAACATGCATAATTTGTATATAATTTCTAAACTTATAAGTTAAATATTTTGTATGCATTTTCCTGGTACATTTATTAAGCCTGTGCAGGATTTGATGCCCAAAACAATTTTCAAATCATATGGGAATGTGAAGGTAGGATATGTCTGCGGCCTTTTATGGCAGTTTCATATTTTCTCCAGATGAAAGACACAGAGTACAGACTCTCTATGCAGATGCTACGCTTGAGTCCTCAGTTTAAGCTTATCCTATTTCTGAAATAACATACATGCATACTCATATACACATAATATACTTAGTGTTATTTTCACTACTATATATAATTTATGTACCTGTTTTGAGTCACAAAACATCATATCCCAAAGTTCTAAAAAGTGCAGATTTAAATGTGTAGCCCTATTCAAACTCACACATAAATTTTGGAGGTGGACCCTGGACAAATTTGTATAAGCATCTGAAATAAACACAAATCTCCTCTATCCCTATTCTGAACTATTTTGGCACACAAGTAACGGCCAAAATACCTACAGCATCGTTTTAATTAAATCATTTTCTTTGGGAATTCTTTTCAAATAGATTTTATTTGCCTCTGATTCTCAGCAACCACCCACAGAAAAACTGCAATCATTCCTCCAGTGGGCAGGAAGGAGAAAAACCTTCCGTTTTATTGTCTGAAAGTTGAGTCATGGACCTATTTTCTTGTTGATTTGAGGTATTTCGTTGCTCATCCAAGCAGCTTCATCAGTCCAAGCAAGTTAATTAGGCAGGGTGTTGCTGGAATGTACTAACTCTTCCGCACCAATCTCAGGAGTGGTTGGTCCCCAAAGAACATGGCAATATGCCAGTGAAGATTCTCAATCATCCAGGTAAATTTGTCTGAAAATTGAGTCACGTCAACTGGACTTATTTTCTGCTTGGTTTGAGACGTTTGATTATTTTATTATTAAAATATTTTTTTAAAATGTATTTATTTGAAAATAAATTATTTTATTATTTCTGAGAATTGTCCCCCCCCCCAACTTGTCACTTTTTATTGTTTGGCATGCAATACAGTTGTTTTGTTTTTAGCATGCCTTGGGAAAACCACATGCCTTGGAATACTGCATCCAGTTTTGGTCGCCACGATGTAAAAAAAGATGTTTAGATTCTAGAATCAGTACAGAGAATAGCAGCAAAGATGATTAGGGGACTGGAGGCTAAAACATCTAAGGAACGGTTGCTGGAATTGGGTATGTCTAGTCTAATGAAGAGAAGGATGAGGGCGTGACGTGATAGCAGTGTTCCAGTATCTCAGGGGCTGCCACAAAGAAGAGGGAGTCAAGCTATTCTCCAAAGCGCCTGAAGGCAGGACAGGATGTAGTGGATAGAAACTGATCAAAGAGAAAACCAAGCTAGAACTAAGGAGAAATTTCCTGACAGTTGGACAATTAATTAGTGGAATGGTTTGCCTTCAGAAGTTGTGAGTGTTCCAACTAGATGTTTTTAAGTAGAGATTGGACAACCATTTGCCTGAAATGGTATAGAGCAGTGTTTCTCAACCTTGACAATTTTAAGGCGTGTGGACTTCAACTGCCAGAATTTCACAGCCAGCAATGCTGGCTGTGGAATTCTGGCAGTTGAAGTCCACACGCCTTAAAATTGTCAAGGTTGAGAACCCCTGGTATAGAGTGTCCTGACTGAGCAAGGGGTTGGACTAGAAGACCTCCAAGCTCCCTTCCAACTCTGTTATTCTGTTTTGTTGTTTTGTTTGCTAGTTTTTACATGGGTCAATTTGGGTGCTAATGAATATATACTGTAGCAACGTTGGTAATAACATCAACATTTATCCTCATGTCGTCAAATGTGTAGCATTGGAGAAGCTTTTTGGGTGAGAAGCTAAACATTTTCAAAGGAAAAAAAAACCCAAGAAAGTCCTGTTGCCTTTTGGAAAAGCACTTTTAGGACAACCATTATCTGGATGATTGAGGATTTCCATAGACATCCTGAAGGCTCTTCTGATGTTCTGATGGGGAAAACAATCAACACCTGGTTTAAAATGAATTGCCTTAAATGCCCAACAGATTCAGAAACATAAGGTTTTAGGTACCAGATTGAACTGAAGCAGCAAATCTGAGGCACTCCATACATCCCAATGGCCAGATTTATACAACCTGCCACTCTTAGTTGGTTTCAGATAGTTCAGGATCCAACATCCGTAAGAAATTTATGGGTGAACCAGGCTCTCATTTTATGGTATAATATGACAAATTGGGAGGCATTCTTCCCTAACTATAACTGTATTTTGTTAATTTGGTTTTAGCACTTTGTGTGAATATGTCCTGATCTTGGAGTCGCAAGGCAATAAATTGCAAAGACTTGAGGGAGTTAACATACCGTTCCAAAGTGCTTCCAGGGGTTGTTACATTCAACAAGGCTTGATGATGTTCTGTCCAACAGATTGCCTGTTTGCTAAGGAGATTATCACTATATTATCTTGTAGCAAACAAAGTACTACACTTATCTACTCTGGATCTTTGCTCAATGTCTGTTTGTCCCTTTATATCTCCATTTTACATTCATTACACATCAGGGAACACATCCCCTCTTTCTAGAAGTACACAACCTCCTCTTTTGACCAGCTTGTTCTCCAACAGCCTCTAGGGTGCAAAGAAAACCTCACTATCAAACAATTCAGCAGCAGTAAGGCAACAGGCTACTCCTGTGTTTGTGTCTCTGTGTGTGTGTGTGTGATGTGTGTGATGCTGATTTGTTATGTGAGTTTTCCCTGCTTTTTTATTTCTTAGCCAACATTTTGTTGTTCCCAAGAGCTAAATCATATTTTATAAGAATCAAAACAGTACAGTGGGTGGTAAGTTACACAAAGTAAGAATGCCCTGGATTCCCCCCCCCCTTTTTCCTTCTATTTTGGGGGAAGGAGACAGGGTGGGAATGAGAAGGAAAAAGAATAATTCCTTTTTCAGTGTATTTAGATTCTTCCTCTCCTCACAACACTGTAGCTTTTGTAAGTGGTTAGCTCAAGTTTATGGAAAACTATGACAACAGTTTTTGGTACTTGATCTCTGGGATTACAAGCAGAGATTCTGAACTAGAGCTACAAATTGCCCATTTATAACAAATGATAGAGAAAAGTATGTAGAGAAAAGGGAAAAGTAGAGAAACATAAGGATTTACATTTAGACAAGAAAAACTAAATGCACAAGTATAGAATTCACTAATAGTAACTGCAAGAAGGATCTTGGAGTCCTAGTGGACGATCACTTGAATATGAGCCAGCAGTGTGCTGCAGCTGCCAAAAAAAGCTAATATAATTCTAGGTTGCATTAACAGAGAGATAAACTCAAGATCACGTGAAGTGTTAATACCACTTTACAATGCCTTGGTAAGGCCACACTTGGAATACTGCTTCCAGTTTTGGTCACCACAATGTAAAAAAGAAGAAGAAAAAAAATTGTTGGTGAACTTAGTTGCTGCCCATCTCATATATGTGAGTGTGGTGAGTCAATGATACAAAGATGATACAAAAAAATAAAAATAAAAACAAGTTTAAAAACTATAAAACCATTCAAAAGAATATAATCTTAACTAAAAGAAAAGGCTTAGATGGATAGATAGATAGATAGATAGATAGATAGATAGATAGATAGATAGATAGATAGATAGATAGATAGATAGATAGATAGATGTGGGACATATTCCATAAAGACCTTTTTTATAAGGTTTCATATCCTGAAAGGTTTACTTCAGTAGCTAGAGGCTTTTAATCTCATTGCTCTCATAAATGGATAAGTGAAAGAGACAGAAAATTTACATGTTCTTAACACACACAATTCCTTGTGGATTTTGTTTTCCTTTGTTCTCTGACAGTATGGATGCTTTGTTTCTTTTCTTACAACTTTATCTCTATTGATTTTATAAAAAGCATTATCTATGATAATCTACAACTTCACCCCATCTCCAGATGAAGTTATCACATTGTTGCATTTATATTATTGTCCCTTGCACTTGAAGGATAAAGCTTTGCTTTCCAGGTAACTTAACAATCGTTTTAGAAAAACTTATTATTATTCGCTTCAAAGAAATATCAAATCACTCTCAGGGACAAGATGCATCTCCACTCCCTCAAAATCTGGACGCAACACGAGCATTTTCTTAGTGTATTAACTACTAAATAGAGGTGGGCAAATTGAAAACAAAATAGATAATTGTCCTTATCCTGAGATAAGTGAGATAATATATATATTATTTCCTATTTTGTTTTTACTGTTTGTAAGCTGCTTAGAGTTGCTTCTCAAGTAGGCAGCTTTATAAATTTTTTAAAATAAATAAAGTAAAAATAAGTAAATTATGCTATATCCCTGACTGAGTGGCTCAGTTCCAGTTTTAAACTTTAGATAGATGAAAGCTATCTGTAGCCACCATTGTTCTCCACAAAATCCAACCCAATTGGTATGAAGAGTTTCACTATTGTGGATGTTATGGATCCTATAGAACCTGAAAAAATATATATAGATGTAATTCTGAGACCTACATTGTAGTGGCATTGGAAAAAAGAACACATATTTTTTTTCATAGAGGACAAACTTACTCAGATGATCCCCATTGGGTCTTTCCAACTCAAGAGAGACATAAAACATGTGGGCCACTTATTTCTTCACCTGTTTTGTTCCTTGATGATTGGGAGTTTTGCGAACAGAGAGAACTAACCATCTTTGGCATCCTATAAAACTTTTAGCAACAGGGCTAATGAAATTCAAAGCTTTCTGTGAGTCCAAGCAAGCCTTCCCATCAAATCATCTGAAATATTTATTTGTCCTCTTGAATAATTGATAGGGGCATCAGCTCTCCCGGTCAATTGATTTATTAAGGGGCTGTTCAGAATTAAACAGCTTAAAGATATTAGATTGAGCAGCGACCCTTGCTTGTTAGCATATTCATTTACCTACGGGAGCTCCTATTAGAAATTGTTAATACATAACATTCCCAGTCATGGCCTAGATCTCCTCAAATTGGATTGACGCTGGGGCTGTTTAGCCACCGAATAACACATTTGATTGAGTACTCAGGTCTGGTGTAATTAGATTTTGCCAGAGATGGTGAGTGTGTGGGAACTGGTTTTAATGTGCTATGCATTAAACTAGATCTGTCATCAGCATTACAGTAATTGGGAAACAGGAACGCCATAGATCCAGCTGTGGGATTATATATATTATATTTGTGTTTGCGGCTTGTGTCTTTGTCCCTGAGATGGAACCTCAAGGTAATAAGAATCACCATCACTGAGATACGCCTGTTTTGATCAGAGAAGGTTGGCCTTTTTAATGAGAGCTATTGCCTTCAGATAATTAGTATCATCAGCAAATGGAATCTCTCCAATGGAATAATGGAATCAATTTATTGTCAGGTAATCATGCCAATTATTGAGGGAGTCCCCAAAAGGTCATCACAATGGCTAATCAATGCAGCAAATGCACTTGATCGCTCACAGATTCAACGGGAAAATTAGGTCTTGAGTTAATCGGGCTCTGCCATCACCAAGGAATGGAATTCCAGATGGATGAAAAACCATTGAAAGGTTGAGCTATATTAAATGGGAGTAAGGTTCAAGTTTAATTTGCACTGAAAATATTAAGAATGATATTTATTTAAGGTTGAAGAAGGAGAATATTATTGGGAGAAGGGAAGATCAAAGAAATATACTGTTAATTACTATACTAATTAAGAACTTACAAAAATTAATTATTATTGACCATTAATTAACTACTATTCATTTTTTTTTCAAAATATATGAACCAAGACAACATGCTGTATACCAGGCACTAAGGATTGTTATTGTACAAAATCAATAACACATTTCTAGAAAGAAAGAAAGAAAGAAAGAAAGAAAGAAAGAAAGAAAGAAAGAAAGAAAGAAAGAAAGAAAGAAAGAAAGAAAGAAAGAAAGAAAGAAAGAAAGAAAGTTTGCTTCTGATGAGTCTGAATAATTTCCATAAAACCAGGTGAAGAAGCATAGGTAAAGTCAACTGATGTAAATGTATGAAATACAATTGTTGCCAACTAGAAATTTGCCCAGGCTGCATAAAATTAATGAAAAAATGATCCCTAAATAAACCGAACAATAACGCTAATTTTAATCTTATTGCTCCACACTTATCACATTTAGCTAGGAGAAGACTTCATCTGTAAATCCAGATAAAAAAAGAAACAGAATTGAAAATAGCCAATGGTATTTCAATACCAATCTGGAGAGCATAGTTTTTTTCCCCAGACCCTGGCAAATTTCTCTCTGAAATAAAAGCACCTGCCAAATTGCTCCATTTTAGTCACTGTGACATGTGCAGGTTTTTGTTTTTTTTTAAATCAGTAGAAATGACACAGGCATCAGAATGCAGATGGGGTGCTTTTAACATTGTTTCTTAAGTCTTTATTGGCCAAGTGTGATTGGACGCATAAACTCTCAACTTTCCTCTCAAAAGAGATGTTCCATATTTCCTGGACTAAAATATGAATCAGATTTTTTTCTAGCTTTCCATTAAAAGTTCTAAAATGCAATTTTCAGAATCTTCAATAGCTCAAAACTGAAATCCATAGTTGGAGAGATAAAATATACAGAAATGTATTAGTTATGCATTGATTTCTCTTCTTTTAATCAATTTATGTACCACTCAGAGAATGGCAATTACTAATTAGGGTAAAATTACAGTAAATGAATAAATAGAAATGAATGCACATTCAAGCACACATTGTTGTGGCAAGTTCTTTTAAAGATTCAAAGATTAGTGGTAAATGGAATGGGATAGATTCATGACTCTTTTTCACATGTAAAACAGTCTGAAAATAAACATTTATTTCTCTCTAAACAAAATAAGTGGGACAGCCTTTAAACTACCGTTTCATTTATTTTTCGTATATGATGAAAAATGTATCGCCTATGAATGGTTGAAATTAATATTGAGGGAACAAAGGAAAGAACAAAACTTCTGCAGAAACCTTTATTTGAAATGAACGTGTTTGAGCATATTGTCACATCTCAATTTATTCATTCATTTCATGTCTACTGAATCACATAATATATAATTCCTAAAAAGAAAAAAAACCCAAGAAGTAAAATTAATACATAGGTATTAATACCATCAAAATGAAACTACCATGTATCGGCTTGGGGGGAATTAACCGCTGTTGTGATCATTTATAATAATTTTGCCATTTATTTCAAAAGGGCTGAAGTGAATTTTGATCATGTGTCTATGGGGGTGCTTAAATGGTCCTTAAGTGTGAAAAACGGTCATAAATCAATTTCTGTCCAATCTCTTCTTAAAAACCTCCAGTGTTGGAGCATTCACAGATTCTGGAGGCAGGTTGTTCCACTGATTAAATGTTCTGTCAGGAAATTTCTCCTTAGTTCTAGGTTGCTTCTCTCCTTGATCAGTTTCCATCAAACTGTAAAGCATTACGAAGCAGTATATAAGTGCCATTGCTATTGTCCTTCCTTCCTTCCTTCCTTCCTTCCTTCCTTCCTTCCTTCCTTCCTTCCTTCCTTCCTTCCTTCCTTCCTTCCTTCCTTCCTTCCTTCCTTCCCAGTGGTTAGAATGCAGTACTGCAGGCTAACTCACAACCCACAGCCTGGAGTTCAAGCCTCACCAGCTGAAGGTTGACTCAGCCTTCCATTCTTCCAAGGTTGGTAAAATGAGGATCCAGATTGTTGGGGGAGACATGCTGACTCTGTAAAACCACCTAGAGAGGGCTGTAAAGCACTATGAAGCGGTATATAAGTCTAATTGCTATTGCTATTAAATAATAATAATAATAATAATAACAGTAATAATAACAACAACAACAATAATAATAATAATAATAATAATAATAATAATAATAATAATAATAATAATAATAATAATAATAATAATAATAATAATAATAATAATAATAATAATAATAATAATGTTGGAAAGGACCTTGGAGGTCATCTAGTCCAACCCCCTGCTCGGACAAATTGAGGGACCTTCTTCTCACCACCAAGATCCCTTCCTCTTCACTCTGAACTGCAGAGGCTTTTGTCTGCCCGTTGCACGCTGCATTAATTTAAGCCACAAACGCTTGGCCTGCAATATGCTTGTATATACTTAACAGCTCAAAATGAACCTCGCCAGCTGTGGCATGTGAAACAGCACGTTCTGCTCCATGGAGCATTTCAATACATGTGCATGAAGCTTTTACATGGCTAAGCACAAAGGTCAAGATGCATCCAACCCCCATTCAGAGTTTTATTTCTTTGCTGGCTTTATTTGGTTATTACTGTTTTTAATCCACCCAGGAACAAGGTCTCTGGGCAGGTCACCATCCAAGAGCAGGGAAGAATTGCTTAAAAAAAAAAATGATGAATGAAAAGCAAAACCACTCCAGAATCCTTCACAAAAACAAATGAGGGGTGAAGATTTACCAGCAACAGAAAATAGAAAGGGGACTTGGGTGGAAACTGTGGAACTCCAGCGTTGCATAGCTCAATGCTTGGAACTCCCTGCTTTATGTTTAAACCAGAGAAAAAACCCTATTTGAATCCTAAAGACTGCAACTCCTTTTAATTTCCTCCTCTTTCTCCTTCATGGTGAAGGAATGAAAATTCCTCCAATCATTGGATTACCTTCTGGAATATATGAATCCCAAAAATTTGGGACACGTGCTTCTTTTCTGTTCAGAATATCTTGGAAACTTTCAGCCCCATAGCCAGTATATTTGTATTGGTTATTTCTCTTTTTTTTTAAGTTTAAACTTGTTACCATCTTTAATTAAGCTGCTTTGGAAGTAGCATACATTTCCATGATAAACACTTTCCAAGCTCATATTCACAGAATCACATTGTAGTCCATTAGTGCCAACGATGGAAACAAATCTCTTCCCATGGCAAACAGAATTAAGAATGCAACCATGAGACAGAAGAGACCCATGGCTTCAGACAGGGCAAATCCCAGAATAGCATAGGAGAATAGCTGCTGTTTCAGAGAAGGATTCCTGGCATAACCAATGATTAGACTCCCAAAGACAGTTCCAATACCAGCACCAGAACCAGCCACTCCTACTGTGGCCGCACCTGCACCAATAAATTTGGCAGCGGTGTCAATGTCCCTGTTGAGAGCACTAGTTTAGAATTCCCTTAGTGCTAGTTGATTGCCAGCATTCTGGGAACCTGTCAAGAAAGTAGTAATGCCCTCTCCAGTCTTGACTTCCGGCCTAGACAACAATGATGCAGAAATTGGTCTGTATAGGATCCTTGATCCAGTACGCATCAATGCGGGGGAGCCGGCGGCGAGCTTGATGCACGCGAACATGGCTGCTGCTAACGCTGTGCTGCTGGGAAAACAGGGGCCACTGGAGCTCTGCAGCTCCTAGGGATCCGGGGCTGAGCGGGATGGTAGCGGCAGCAGCAGCGGCGCTGGCGGCTTTCTGCCTAAGAGAGTACGGCTGTCGGTTATTTCTCTATTGATTGGTTGGTTGATTTAGATTGATAGAAAAAAAATCACCAAATTACATGGCCACCTGTCACAAATACCAGACTGGGAACCTAACAATATTAAAAATGATAAAAATGTATACACCTCCCCCCATAAAATACACAGCAGCTAAGAAAATTATGAAAAGCAACCCTCGGCATTCAGCATAACCAGGGACAGGGCTATGATGCTTAGAAGGGTGGAAAACAGCAATAAACCACTTTTTTCAGAGCCTTTGTAACTTTGGCCACCAAATGACGGGTTGTAAGCCAAGGACAATCTGTACTTACACAAGAAAAACCCAGCTGTTTTCTACGTTATGAACTTATAAGGCCGGGCGGGGTCCCTAACCCCTGGGCCATGGCTCACCCTTGGGTCAGCCTGTGACCCATTCGGAACTGTGCCACATGAGTGCTTGGCCATTGCACATGCGTGCGTGCAGCTCGACGTGCACGAGTGGCTGGCCGGCGCATGCATGCACACGTGGTGGGCCCATGCCCGTGTGCATGCAGCTCGACTTGCACGAGTGGCTGGCTGGCACATGCATGTGTGCAGCTCATTTGCACAAGGGACCGGCACATGCATGCACAAGCTCGACTTGCACGAGTGGCTGGCTGGCGCATGCATGTGTGCAGCTCAATTTGCCCAAGCAGCTGGCCGGCACGTGCATGCATGCAGCTCGACTTGCACGAGTGGCGGGCCAGTTCTCCTCTCCTCGCCTGCCCGGCCGCTAAACAATAAAGGTGGAGGGGGTGCTGCTATAAGGCCTAGTGGGCTTACATCTCCAGCACTGCCTTCCTCAAAACAGCTCCTCAGGTAAAGCTTTCCAGGTTAGTAGGAAACAATACAACGCCTCCTTCCCTCCCTCCCTCCCTCCCTCCCTCCCCCAGTTGTGTTCTTGAGGTTTACAACGGAATTGGGAACATTTGCTGCTCTTTGCTAATGGCTTAGGTAAGCCACGCGGCATCGAGTGCAGCTCCTCACGAGGGCCATTCGTGAAGTCATTACCTGCTTTGCTTGAGGACACAGCGGTGGAGGTTGATCTCGCCCGGCTTTTAAAGAATAGACCATTTCAAAGTATTGCTTAAGCTTGTTGGATTTCGGCGAGTGGATGAAGGAGAATATACAGAGATGGGTATTCATTCACCGAATGCTAATACAGGCAGTCCTCGCCTTACAAGAGTTCGTTTAGTGACGGTTCGGAGTTACAACGGCCCCGGAAAAAGTGACTTTATGACCATTTTTCCCACTTACAACCAGTGCAACATCCCCACGGGCACCTGATCAAGCTTCAGGTCTTGGCAACTGGCTCGTGTTTATGATGGTCACCGTGTCGCCGGGTCATGTGACCCCTTTTTTGTAACCTTCTGACAAGGAAAGCCAATGGGGAAGGCAGATTCACTTTTTACAACTGTTGTTACTAACTGAACAACCGCAGTGATGCACTTGACAACTGTGGCAAGAAAGGTCATAAAATGGGGCAAAACTCACTTAACAAATGTCTCCCTCAACAAAAGAATTTTGGCCTCAATTGTGTTGTATGTTGAGGAATATCTATATTAGCATACCATCAAAAACTTTAGAAATGTTCAGTCTTCCCTTCCCTTCCCTTCCCTGCTCCCTCTCTCCCTCCTTCCCTCCTTCCTTCCTTCCTTCCTTCCTTCCTTCCTTCCTTTCTTCCTTCCTTCCTCTCTCACAGTTTGTTTCTCACTCTCTTTTACACCATCTCTCAATCTACTTCCTCCCTTCCTCCCTCCCTCCCTCCCTCCTTCCCTCTCTCCCTTCCTTCCTTCCTTCCTTCCTCCCTCCCTCCCTCTCTCCCTCCCTCCCTTCCTCCCTTCCTTCCTTCCTCCCTCCCTTCCCTCCCTGATCCAGCAAGAGGACAAACATTTAGTACTTTAACAATGAGCTTCGGAGTTCTTTCACCTTCTTTGCTTGCTTTCACTCTTTTCTTTTCTTCTTTAGATTACAATCAATTTATTTTTTCCCCTTTTCTGTCCCCCTCCTCTACTAAAGTTGTATTAGGGATTCACTTAAGCAGAAATGAACTGTAATATGCAAATAGTTCTAATTGGACTGCTAATAGAGCGTGTCTCTGTTGTTTTTTTGCAAGGAGTTTTATGTCTATGTAATCAGTGCAGACAGACGTTAAGTAAATGAAGAGGCAACTAACAATGTCAAAAAAGAGACCGGGCGGTTTCAGCTGACACTACCCTAATCTTCCAGGACCCATTAAATGGCAGTTTCAACGCATTACCTACCATAACAGCCTTGAATATCACTGATTTTATTTGCAGTATCAAACATTCCATTTCATGCCCCATTAACAATGGGAGCCTGAGCCTTTGACGCAGCTAAACATTTTACTAACTACCTGGACTAAGTAACCAATTAACTTTTGGAGACAATACGGCCAATTAAGCGCAAAAAGGTAAGCCTGTCAACCCCCACTAACATTGAATTTCCTCTTTCCTTCCTCTCCCTCTCCCCCACTTCTCTCTCTGATGGCTCTGCGTGCTCACTTCTTCATGGAGATTTGGGTTTCCATTGAAAGGGCGGCATTGATAAAGTTCAGAGGGTCTTCTGGATGGATCCTGACACACCCCTCTTTCCATGCAGATATGGGCTACGTTGGCATTTGGCTGCAAAGGATGATGGTCTGGACATCTGGCTGAAGCTATGGTCACCATTAGGAGGCTGGTGGCTAAAACATAGGAAGAACGATTCAAGGAATTGGGTATATCTAGCCTAGTGAAAAGGAGGATTAGGGGTGACATGATAGCAGGGCTTCCAATATTTGAGGGGCTACCCCAAAGAAGAGGGTGTCAAACTATTTTTCAAAGCACCCAAAGGCAAGACAAGAAACAATGGATGGAAACACCTCAAGGAGAGAAGCAACCTAGAACTAAGGAGAAATTTCAACCAGTGGAACGGCCTACCTTCAGAAGTTGTGGGTGCTCCATCACTGGACGTTTTTAAGAAGAAAATGGACAACCATTTGTTTGAAATGCTATAGGGTCTCCTGCTTGAGCAGGGGGTTGGACTAGAAGACCTCCAAAGTCCCTTCCAAATAATAATAATAATAATAATAATAATAATAATAATAATAATAATAATAATAATAATAATAATAATAATAATAATAAAGTTGGAGGTCATCTAGTCCACTCAGGCAGGAAACCTTATACCATTTCAACTCTACTGTTCTATGTGTTGGAACTTTTATATATGGGCTAAGTGATATGGGCTAAGTTGATATTTGGCTGCAAAGGATGATGGTCTGGACTTCTAGTTGAAGTTTTCCTGTGCTATTTCAGGATATTGGAGAAATAAAAAATATTACAATACTGAATTAGTTGCAAGTAAAGTAAGTAGATGTACATATATAACAAGCCTGTAGTTTAAATCTTTCACCACCATCCGGAGCAGAAAAGTTTACAGACTTCATTGAGGAAAAAAATAACTTTGAAGACTGAGACAGGATGCAAGTCTGGGTTGATAAATTATCTTAAATATATGTAATCTAAAATGTAAATGATTATAAACTTCATGGGATCTAGGGGTAATCTTATAATATTATGTACTAGACAAAATGTTTTTTAGGAACGGAGCCAGCTTGATTAGTATCTGCTTTGTGGTTTTATGTTGTCGGGTTTTTTTGTTTAGTGCAGAAGTGTTGTTTATATTCCATTATACAGAGTTTTGATACCCACTGTGCCAGTCTAGATTTGTGCATATTCTAAGCCATGGTTTGCTTAACTAGGGTCTGTCAAAGGGCTTTCATTTGACAGGGTCCACAAAACACATTAAGACGATAATAATGATTGGTTTGCTAAGTCCATCAAAACCAAGGCATTAGAGTTTTGCTTTCTTTCTTAACTAGGGTGCTCTCAAGGTACATAGATTTGATCATTCAGAATTTCCCAGTTGCTGAGAATTTGACTTCCATATACTTTGAGGAGCCAAAAAAGAAAAAAAATCGTGACAAATCTTGTTCAAACATCTATAACAGGGTTGAGCAGGCAGCATGCAAAACCAGACTTGTACGCACTAAGGCGTCTGTCTGGATAGAAAAATCTGTGGGTTTAAATTTGTCCAGTATTCGTATACACACAGATGCAGGCACTGAAAGGCATTTTCCACCCCGCCCCACCCCACATCGTCCCATTTTAAAAGAACTTTACAGATTTGCCTGGTAAGCAAATGAAAGATTTTTTCACTCATCCTTAATGCAAGAAGGCGGGGAGGGGATTTTATTACGTTATAGATTTAGGGATGGGCTGTGGGTTTATCTTCTTCTTTTTAAAAAAAAAAAAAGTGAGAGAGAGAACGAAATCAGCCTCGTCAAGAGAAGAACTTCAAAGCATCTTCAAAGATCTGCCTTTCCATGCAGTATTTCGCTGGGGGCTACGCCATTTACTAGTCCAATGGAAAATCCCTATTAATTGGGCCAATGTTGCTACAATTGGAAGGAAATCCATAAAGCAGGCTAAGTCTTTGAAACGATATCCAAGGCAAATGGGGTTGTCTTTTGCGGCTTCCTGTATGTTCTCTCTGAATATTTTCAGTGTGTAAGACAAAATGGGAGCCCACATCAAGGGCTAGGTCAATTCTTAACACAACACAGTTAAAGATTATCCTCACCACAACACAGCTGGTTTGAGGCTGCTATTAATCTAATCTCTTAAATGCATGTAATATCCGAAGTGAAAAGCCAGCCTGCCAATCTCCAATTTCTCTAATGGTAAAAATATGTCATGGGTTTTCAGCAGCGGATGGAACTGTTACCACCATCCTGGTGTGGCTTGTACCATCTGGATTTGACAGGGGCTCCACCTAAGCCTTTCCTAGCTTCTTTAGGCTTTCTTTTCCTCCCCCCTCCCTCCTCCCCCCTCTAATTCATCTCTACCTGGAGGGAGATTAATCATTAATCTCAGTAAATTGGCGCAATAGGATTAGGTGCAGGACTATAAGAAGGAGACCACATTTGAAGGCTGATTTTGGGAAATTAAGCCGTGGTTCTTTGGGAAGGGTTATGAGATCATTTGTGGTTCTCTCTGTGGTGGAACCAGTTTTACACATTTTCTAAATGTCAAAGATTAGGCAGCAAATTGAGGTGTTGGTGATTGCCCTGTATTTAATTGTAGCAGTATAGTAGGGTTAGCCAAATTTGTGGACATGTTCCTTGGCTATGCTCCAGACCATTGATAAAGCCCGAATCTTAACCTAGTGGCATCACATTTTAATTAAGGCAGTGCGGAAGTTTCCTTTGAAATTTCTCAGTTCTACTCAATAAGCCTCTGTTGTTGTTGTTTTAATTTCATTCACACCTTGCTTTGACATTTCTCTTGGTGATATGAAGTGAAGGCTTTCAATATTATTGCTCGTTGGTTCTTCTGTTTCCATCACTCTGCTGCTGGGCAAGTGCCTTTTTCAATGCTGAGAACCTCCCTGGTTTTGAAAAACTGTGGCATGATTCATGCTCCCAATACGAGTAGAAAGGTAAAAGGGAAAGGAGCCCCTGTGGACTTCACTCTGCTAGTCATTGCTGACTGCATGGATGGCCAGCATGAAATCACAGAGAGCTGTTACCTTCCCACCAAAGTGGTACCTATTTATCTACTCACATTTGCAGGCTTTTGAACTGCTAGGCTGACAGGAGCTGAGGCAAGTAACGGGAGCTCACTCCGTTGCACAACAGCCGGGTCTCAAACCTGGGCTGCTGGATTTGATTTTGTTGTATGATTTTATGTGGTCTTATGATACCCTGTTTTGGAGGATAGACATGCTATGTTATTTGCAAATATTATACCATTAAAATGATGATGATGATGATGAAGAAGAAGAAGAAGAAGAAGAAGAAGAGGAAGAGGAAGAGGAAGAGGAAGAGGAAGAGGAAGAAGAAGGAGGAGGAGGAGGAGGAGGAGGAGGAGGAGGACAGATAGATTTAACACAGAGAAAAGATTTCTCTTTTTCTCTCTCTTTTTCTCTCTCTCTATCCATCCATCATCAATCTCTGTCTATCATCTGTCTGCCTGCCTGCCTGCCTGCCTGCCTGCCTCTCTATCTATCTATCTATCTATCTATCTATCTATCTATCTATCTATCTATCTATCTATCTATCTATCTATCTATCTAGTCTTTTCCATCTATCTATCTATCTATCTATCTATCTATCTATCTATCTATCTATCTATCTATCTATCTATCTATCTATCTAGTCTTTTCTATCTATCTATCTATCTATCTATCTATCTATCTATCTATCTATCTATCTATCTACCTACTATCTATCTATCTATCTATCTATCTATCTATCTATCTATCTATCTATCTATCTATCTATCTATCTATCTATCTATCAAATTTATATGGCCACCCATCTCACAAGAAGTGCCTCCGGGTGGTGTAGAGCAGTTTACATTAAATTTACATTAAAAAGTAGATAGTTAATTTAGCTAGTCAAAAGGTTTCATCTAGTCAGGTAATTCAGGAACAATTTCAACAGCAACAACAACAACAACAACAATAACAACAATAACAATAATAATAATAATAGATGCTAACTTCAAAGGAGCTACCAGGAAAAAACAATATTCAACCTTTCTCCAGAGCCAGAAGAAAAACTTGCTGACTTTCCAAGTCATAAATAATCATATTGGATAAATCATCATCATCATCAAAAAGGTGCAAGGAACGTGGGCCGAAGGAGTGAGTCCCTTAAGTGAGAAGTTTTAAATGAAAGGGGATGCCCTGTGAACTTAACACCTTGGCCCTTCAGCCTTTCTGTTAACAAGCTAATCTGATTGCCATTGATTTTGGTCACCTCTGGTGCTAAGAAGGTGATGGAATGCTGTCCGGCTAGATGTATTGAATCAGGTACTAAGCAAAGAGCTACATAAAGTACAATTTGGCCTCAGCTCACTGATTATGACATTAGGGGAGAGACAAGGTCTGGGTGATACATACACACCGACATACACACACACACACGCACTCCATGTGAACTACAGTACCATTGAGGCTGAATTGAAAAGTCTAGAAATGTCCCTCGTCTTTGGTCTGGTGTGTTTTTTTAAACATTTATTTATCTTGCTTCTCTCCCCCTTCTCTCCCCCCAGCTTTTTCTTGCTTACTCTTCTGATTTCTGTTGCTAAAACGAGCCCGTTCTCCAGTTTAGTGATAGGCATTTGAGTGTAATCTAATTAATTACTTGTATTAGGCTTGCAGAGAAAATGGAATGTGTGTGGGGGGGGAGAGACAGAGAGAACAGGCTCTTAAAAGACAAAGTTTTCCCTTGGGTAAAGGAGAAAGTGGATTTAGCAGGGTTGAAAGAAGAGAAAAGAAGCTTGACAAGGCTCCTTTGATGGAGAACTCCTTCCTCCTGTAGGAAGTGCAGTTATCCTCAGATCCCAGACTGGTTTTGGGTATATGCTTGTCTTGGGTGTTGATCAATCTCCAGTGCCATAGGTTGCCCCAAAAGGCAAGACAAAAATAAACAAAAAAACAACAACCCCAATGGATGGAAACTAATCAGGAAGAGAGATCTGACCTAGAACTACGGAGAACTTTTCTGACAGAGTGGAAGGCTTTGCCTTCAGAAGTGGTGGATGCTCCATCCCTGGAGGAGATTTTAAGAAGAGATTGGACAATCATTTGTCTGAAATGGTTTCTTGCCTGAGCAGGGGGGTTGGACTAGAAGACCTCCAAGGTCACTTCCAGCTCTGTTATTTTGAGGGTAATCGTTATGGAAATATATGTATCCTACCAAACAATAATCAGTAAAGGTACCTCTGTGTGACTTCCAGCAATTAAGGTAAAGGAGCAGTTGATCCTTTTCTAGCCTTTAAAACAGGGGTTCTCAACCTTGGCAACTTCAAGACTTGTGGACTTCAACTCCCAGAATTCCTCAGCCAGCAAAGCTGGCTGAGGAATTCTGGGAGTTGAAGTCCACAAGTCTTGAAGTTGCCAAGGTTGAGCACCCCTGCTTTAAAAGAAAGCCAGTCTATCACATTTTGATGTCATGTGCTTGGCAACTGGATGCAGGTGGGGTTTTTATATAGCTTTCCCCCACCCAAGAGACTGATTTGACGCCCAGTCTACCTGATACCATGGGATTCCCTGATGGTACGTGTCTGTTCTAGCTTATGATTTTTTTTTTCACCCAACAAAATCAGCCAAACCTGGCTAGGTTTGCCCATTAGCTTGGTCCATGAAGCAGATTTTGAAGTACAACATTCAAAAGTATAAAGTAAATAAATTAAACCTTTCCTCTGGGGGGGGGAAGTATCAGTGGAATTGCAAGAAGGATTATGCAAAGCACAAAGTGATAAACCCAGATTCATTCGTATCTCATCTTCCTTTTCAATCTGAACACTCAAGAGACCTTACAGTGTAAAATTTTACAGGACTTCCACAACCTGATGCATGATAAAAAAAAAAAAAATGCATGGGATGATATCTCCATCAACTCCCTGGGATCAATAGGTGCTTTAGAAACTACCTCCATTCCAGAAAATCCATCAAAGAAGATAACTGCCTTCCTTCCTTCCTTCCTTCCTTCCTTCCTTCCTTCCTTCCTTCCCTCCCTCCCTCTCTCTCTCTCCCTCCCTTCCTTCTCTCCCCTCCCTCCCTCCCTTCCCTTCCCTTCCCTTCTGTCTTATTGAGTTCTAGCTCTCCACTTTTTTTATGCACTAGGTAATGGAAGTAATGATGCCTGGGATGTGGTATTATTATTTTATGACATCTGGAAAAGGTATGACATTTTCTCAAGGGCAGGCCTATCCCCTGCCCTCCTTCCTCTTGGCAGCCAACACTAATTGACTGTGAAAGTGGAGAACTCAGGAGTTTAAGATGCTCTCCTCTCTGAACTCCAGAATGGCTCCTGGATGGAAATCAGCTGAAGCAAAACAGAAGCTCAATTGCATTGTCAAGGAATAAAGTGCCTGCCCAGACAAACTGGTAAACAGACTCAAGGGCCAAGCTACCGCTGTGGGTAATTGTCAGATCACACTGCGGCTTGGGATAATGTCATACCGCAATCTGGCTGGCAGTTGCTGCAAATTGCCCTACCCATCCTCAGAGCTTCTGGTTAGTCTACCTTATTTTAAGGTTGTTTAACATTTGCTTTCCAATTCCTCTTGCTGGTATGCTTTAGTTTATTTCCTTTTTGCAAACAATTCATATTGCTCTTGCAGATCGCTCTGGTGCCTCTTTGTATCCTTCCAAGTTTCCTTGGTTGCTCACATTTTCCAATGTTGTGTTTTCCAACCTGGGAATCTCCCAGCTCACATCCAAGATGGCCAGAGGAGGGAGGGAGAGGGAGAGAGAGAACAATATAGACTCTTGGAAATTGAAGATGTGTAGCTTGGCTCTTATTTATTAGTGAATCCATTAAAATGAGGTATCCCTGCTCTCGTTTTGGTTTAATTAGTTTAATACTAATCTCTGGCATCAGATTAGCAGTTTAGCTAATTGCTTATCTGAAGCCACAGAAGCATGCTCCTATTCTTGTTCTGCAATATTTTGCAAACTTCCATTTGTTGGAATTTTCTGTCATATCAAACCTGAAGAAACTTCTGGAGAGAAATTGACTTGATGCCCTTTCTCAGAGATTCTTTGAAATATGAGAAGCCAGAGATATTTACATTTGCCCAAGAAGTGTATCCCTAGCTATCCTAGACAATAAACAAGTTAACAAATGGTCCAGAAGCATCACCAACTCTTTCATTAATTTACAATGATCATGTAAAGCTAAAATCAACACCAGAAGATCGGTTGACCCAGCACCTTAAGAAGGCAAGGGAACATTGGAAAGGGGGAGAAAGGTTTTACAATATTGGAAGACACCATGATCTTCGCGTTGCTTCTTTCTCCTTTGATTAGCCTCCTTCCCAGGCAAGACAGCGGGGGAGAAAAGATGGCTTAAACATGGGCCAAGGAAAGCCACATTTCTGGAGAGGCAAAACAAGGACGATCAACCAGGAGTGAAGGTTTCCCTTCTGAAGAGGTGATTTTGTTTTGTTGTGCTTTGTTTTTATCACAATGACCTTTCCAGAGACAAGAGGAAGGCAGCCTCAGGTGAAAACAAAATAGACACATTTCATCTGCAGTTAGCCCAAGTGACCTATGAACCTGGTTTTTCCCTCTGAACCGGTTTCCATGCACCATTTCTCCTCCTCCTCCTCCAAATAAGAGACCTTCTGTTTTTTTGAGAACAAAGCACTGACTTTGGTTTTAAAGAAGACTCCTCTTTGTTTAATGGCTACTTTCCTGCAATTAGGAGCAAAGTCACTCTTCCCAGTTCCTCCTTTCAACTGCACCAAACAGTTGGGGGGGGGAAGGAATCATCTCTCAGCCTCCTCCTCAAGAGGCTCGGTTTTATAAATTCATATCGGCTGTCTCGTTTTTGTGCATGCAGGTGTCTGCTTGTGGATCTACACCCCCTATTATCATCTCATCGCCTTTTTCCGAGCTATCTCTAACACAGGAGTCAAGGGGGGGTTGGAGCACAAGCAAACACAAAAAGAGAGATTTCTGAGAGAGCAGGAGATTGGGGAAGGGTCAGACGAAAGGGTAATTATTGTTAAATGTCAGGTTAACTTGGTAGGCTTCAACTCATCCAACTGAGGACAGATTAGTCCAGATGGAGACATTTTCCACACGGTTCTGTCTAGCCAATCAGAGGCAGCTGGGATTAGCCAAATACCTCTTCTCATATTCTTGTTCATAGAAAGGTCACTCTCTGCTCAGTTCTTCCCTTTTAAGATCTTTCTTTCTTTCTTTCTTTCTTTCTTTCTTTCTTTCTTTCTTTCTTTCTTTCTTTCTTTCTTTCTTTCTTTCTTTCTTTCTTTCCCAGATGTAGAGCTCTTTTATCCGCAAGTTAAATATTCAACATTGAAATAACTCATTTTGTGTGAAAGCACCAACTTCATTTATTTCGACAGTATTTTAATCTTTTGTTTTAAGGAAAAAAGACCTAAACATGCATGCCATTTTCCCCTGCTCAAGTGTCATCCCCCCCCCATCCTCCCCAAAACTCTTCATTGAGTTAGCTGGAGACACAACAGTTGTGTACTATATTAAATGAAAATTCTAAATTCTCATGTCAAGCTATTGTTCCTTGGTGAAATAATTTTCTCCTTTTTATTGTTTTGTGACTCTTTAGGAAGAAGAGAAAAATCTTCAATTTGAAGATTCCTTTTTATATATATGCATCCATTCAAAAATTACTGCTTCTGTTCCGTATGTGCTCTTTTTAAAGGAAAGCAAACAACAAACAGCTTGACTTAAAACAATAAGAATGAAAAAGTTTTTAAGGAAGGGGGTAGAGAATAAGGAACCCTTTAAGTCAGCCCTGGAGTGCTATAAAAACTAATCGGTTTTTATATACAGCTCTTTTTCCCAGACAGTTTAAATAAGTGCACACATAAAATCCAGCGATAAAATGAACAGGAGTGAAAGAAAAATCACATTGGAAAGACCATCCGCCAAGATCACTCTTTTCAAAAGCCCTAAATGTTTTCCAGAGTTCTCAATTATTACTGGCAGAAAAAGAACTTCATTTCCTTCTTCGGGATTCTCCCTCCACACACCAAGAACAAAAAACCTACAATCACAAAACAACTCTCGAAATGTCATATGCAATGAGGACTGGAAGAGTAAACAGAGGTCCTCAGCGCCTTCCAAATTCTCAAGTTTATGCCTACATTTTTTAGATCTTGGTTATGTCTAGTCTAAGGAAAAGAAGGACTAGGGGAGACTTGATAGCTGTGTTCCAGTATTTGAGAGGGTCTCCTGCTTGAGCAGTGGGTTGGATTAGAAGACCTCTAAGACCTCAAATCACTGGGCCACATTGCTTCTACCAGTCACAGAGATCATTCTGAGCCACACTGTCGAATAATTGACACTGCCACATTTGGGCATCATCTTCTTTGCTCAGCTTTACTCAACATCACCACTAAAGCACTCTGGGGTCACTTCTCAGAAGTGGGCGATTATAATAGTAATCAAATAACACAAGAACACAACACAGTAACATCACATAGCACAGCATAGCACAGCACAGCACAGCACAATATAACATAACATATAACACAACACCACAAACATAACATAACTCCATCATAACATAATATCAATCAGCTCTTCAAGTAACTCTCCCGTTTTCCTCTTTCAATTACTGTATTTTGTAAAGAAAAACCTCTCTCAATGTAGGTTGTGGCTCCTTCTCTTTTTTCTGATCTCATTTAACTTCAAAGAAAAATGTCTATGGAGATTCTCAGTCATCCAGGCCCTAGCCATCCTAAAGGTGATTTTTCACGAGGCAACTGGACTTTTTTTGAAGGCGTTTTCCTTCTCATCCAAGAAGCTTCTTTAGCTCTTTGGTTTGAAGAAAAAATGTTTGTTTGTTTCCATGAGGTTGGCTGGTTATTAAATATTGCATTTATTAAATCAACCGGGCCATAAATTATCGTTATATTTAGTAAAATAACTTTGTAGCTTGGGAGGTTTGGGAAAATAAGCAAAACTTAGTTATCCCTGTTGGAATTTATTTTTGTAACCCCATACAATGCCCTCCCTGCTACTTTTTATAATTTCTTTCTCCTAATTTACAGATCCTCTACATTGCTATATATGTTTTCCTTCCCAAGTAAACATTCCACAAAACAAAATGAGATAGGAGAGGGCCAGGCCTGCCCTCCGCACGAACCCATTTAAGGATTACATATTAAATTACATTTCTAATTTATTTGTTTTCATTTAAGTAGGCTGGTTGAACGCTAGTAAAAAAGGCAAAATACAACTTACTCCAAAGAGTAACAATCCTCACTGTTTTCTCCTTTTTTTAGTTGTTATTGAACACCAAAAGTACAATACAGCAGACCTCCTGTAAAACCTTTCATAAACCATATTATCTGCATTTTAATGCTCGGACTGTCATCTTATTTTCCTTTCTCCTTCTCTATTATATACGCCTTTCAGTGTGTATTTGAGTCAACATTAGTGCTTCTTCCATTTCTTAGACTGAATAATAACAATGCATTTAAAAAATAAATAAAACAAAACTTTTTAATTCCACCTGTCTAATGCTGAAAATATCTGGCAACATAAATAACGGAATTTTCATGCTTTGCTTAATTGTGAACAGTTCTGGAGAAACTTTCTGAGAAGACGATTGTACAATGGAATAAAGAATAACACAGTTCGAAGGGACCTTGGAGGTCTTCTAGTCCAACCCACTGCTCAAACAGGAGACCCTATACTATCCTGAGCAAATGGCTGCCCAGAGTCTTCTTAAAAACCTCCTCTGACACCATACTAAAGCTTAATTTTCCCCAGCCTTTGATTCATTTAATAAATATGCCTTTGGGAAATCTTTCTTCAGTTGGAGAAGCTCAACAATGAAGTCCTCTCCAATCTCTTCATTTCAGAGAAACTGGAATAGAAGAAGGGGGTTCAGAATGATCAGAGTTTATAAACTAAGATTAATGAAGAGAGATTAAAGAAATTGGCTATGTTTAGTCTTGATAAAAGATGACTGAGAGTGGATGTGATTGTGCTCTTTAATAACTGAAATTATATCACCAAGAAGAAGATCAGGATTGATAAATATTGTTTGAGAATGCAGGACACAAACTAAGGCATTTAAGTAACATATTTCTATTGAGTGTTAGGAGAGAGAAAAGGGAATCTTTCTAATAATAAGTGTATTAGAACCAGTCATCCAGATGGATTCACTTTTTGAGTCAGATGTATTCAGGTGCAAAGTGGACAGACTGAACTGCTTTAATTTGGATTACAGCAATCCACATTTTATATGGTCTCTTCACATCTATCTATCTATGAATTTCAAAATCTTGGGCGTATAAAATACACATATAAGGAAGAAGAATCCTACCCTCACTAATTCCTAGGTTTCAGGAAATCTGTTGATTTGGGAAAATGTAGGATATTACACTGGTATTTAGGATTATGGATGAGTCAATGGACCGTCATCATGCTAGCTAGATACTCTACTTTTGGGGAACAGCCCTCTCATTTTACTTTCAATAGAAAGAATGAAAACTGTCTTATTATTTTCACCTATGATCTCTAGATGGAGGTCTGTGAGAAATGATCATAATCTGTTTTCTCTTTAGAGAGAGGAGATGAACACCTTCAATCACTGTTGATAGGTATCTTTGACCATCATGCTTCTCAAGAAAAGAAACAGGCAACTCCCATTCTTTTAACCAAAGCCAGTATCATAAACCTTGTAATTTTCTGCTGTCATGCTCAGGCAATTTCAACACATTTAAATTAGAAAGAACTGTGCTAATTTTGCTTCCTAGCCAGGGTAATTGTTGTAAGATATAATTATCTCTCTTAGTCTTTTGAGATGGAAAGAGAGACTTGGGAGGTTGGGGTATGAGGAAGGAAGGAAGGAAGGAAGGAAGGAAGGAAGGAAGGAAGGAAGGAAAGAAAGAAAGAAAGAAAGAAAGAAAGAAAGAAAGAAAGAAAGAAAGAAAGAAAGAAAGAAAGAAAGAAAGAAAGAAAGAAAGAAAGATTTTATTATCAAGGAAATTCAAAACCCTATTTTCAAAAATATTGCCCATATTTTATTAAAGGATATTCTCTCTTCTGAAAACTATACAAGAAGTTTTTCCTTTGCTGAAGAAGACAGTGCTAACTAGACTGATTTATTTTATGTAAACAATTTATAGAGTTGCCCGTCTTACAAAGATTACTCTAGGTTCATTTCTACTCTAAAGTTCTTGATTCCATTCTCAAAGTTTTTTTTTTTTTACAAATGTTTAAGATACCTTTTTTTTTAATCATGCTTACTTTTTAAAATTTTTGTTTGGAAATAAAATGTAACAGGAGTATAGTTGAGGCTAGACGCGAGGAGTGGGGAAAAAGGCTTACTAACTCAGACATTTTCAAAGACTAATACTTAGTATTGTATACCAGGTGTCATGATGATTGCTGCATAATAGGTTTTTATGCTCAATGCTGATTGTTTTAATAAAAGAATTTTTATAATAAAAAAAATTTTGTTTGGATTTACTTCATTTATAGACCACCTCAGTTATGAGTGATATCCTGCAAGGTTGAAGGACCAAAACAACAGTTAAAGCAAAATGATGCCCATCTGCCATGAAGAAGCTCCACTCTGTTAAGGAGGGCCCAAAGTCAAAAGGATAATAAAGTTGTAACGCTTTGTGGAATGCACTCTTTGTGTATCCTTGAAATCTACAGCTTGGAAGATGTGAATTCAAGTACAACTTTTTATCCTGGGCTGAGCATCACCATGGTGTTTAGGAACTTGATTTCCAATCCAGAGGGTTCATACTGCCAGGAATGAGATTTTAATGTGTTCTACAGGGAACTGTATACTGCATAATTTATTAATTCTAAGTTATGATATCCGACAAAAAGATCCAAATAGCAACAAAGAAAAAAATGAGATGCATTCCCAAGAAATACTGGCTACAATCACTTGCGACCACCAACGATGTCTGTCCAAAAATCATATTTATTACCTTCTGTCTTGGGGTTTTCCAGTGTCCCTGATAAGAGGTGAAGGAGGGAAGGAAGTTATTCAAATACATGATTACTCCCTGGAGTGCCTGACCTGATTCACTGGAGAGATAAAAATTGAAAGTACTGTCAGGAATTCTATTAACTTTGGAGACTCCCTTCACTTCCAAATCTCCATACTAAATTGTTCATAATCTCAGGATCTGAAAATATGGGGGGGGGAATAGAATTCTCCACTGGTGGGAATAAACAGATAGTTGGGTCTGTCTCTTGATCATGTTAGTTTCACAAGTCTTTCTTTACAAGAGTCGTTGAGGCATTTACTGCATTTCTTGGAACATCATCTGAAAAAAAAGGTGTATATTTCTTTAATCCCAAAACAACATCACTAAATCTGGAGAACTTTGGCATACTGTTTAAAATGTGTTGGTTTTTAAGATGCTGCAAGACCCTTTAACTATTTTGTTTTCTAACACTCTTGAAATAAGAACTGGGAGGTTTTTCATTTTGTATACACCAGGTCCCCATTCTTACATTTATGTGAACTCAGAAATTACGGGATTGGTAAAATAAACTCTATTATTCCAGGCAAATCCATACTACAGTAAATTCAGTAAAACTCACCTAGCTTAGTTTCTAGCTTGGCATGTAGCAAGAGCATCATGCAGAAATACAAAACCTTTGCAACTGTTTACAGGACTTCTGCCTAATTCTTTCCATGTCACAATTCTTGCTCTGAAGGTGAAAGAGGAATCATGTTTAAGCTGCAAAAGTGTCAGCACAATTCTGTAATTTTGTCAGTCCCATGAAAAGGTGCAATTTAAGGTAAAAGCATAGACTTGTCTTTGAGGAACTATGGTAGAAGAATCGTGCATCATAAATTTGGATGGATGAATTATCCTATCAAATCGGGCCACCTGAGAATTGCAGAAGCTTGACAAAAGTAACACTTTCAGTGAACAAGGCTTCATTGTTAGCACCAAAATGAAATGGTGTCTTGGGATTTGTAGGACTTTGTAATCTAAAAGAGAAATAAATTTTTTTAAGTAATTTGAGGGAGGAGAAAAGCTATTTTCTTTTTGAAGCTCCTTCCTTCCTTCCTTCCTTCCTTCCTTCCTTCCTTCCTTCCTTCTTTCTTTCTTTCTTTCTTTCTTTCTTTCTTTCTTTCCATTCCTTTCCTTTCCTTTCCTTCCTTCTTTTTCATTCTTTCTTTCCTTCCTTCCTTTTCTTTCTTTCTTTCCTTCCTTTTCTTTCTTTCCCTTCCTTCCTTTTCATTCTTTCCTTCCTTCCTTTTCATTCTTTCCTTCCTTCCTTTCTTTCTTCCTTCCTTCCTTTTCTTTCTTTCCTTGCTGCTTGTAAAATTATGGGAACATAATTTTTCTATTGCTCATTTTTTTAGTGCTATTTGCTAAATAGTCAGTTGATCAATCAATGGTCAGGAGACTCTGCTATGTTTTCCACACAGCCAACCATCTTGGGAAGTCAAGACATAGGACAAAATATTATGGATATCATGGCATATGTTGGTTGATAAACTGCACTTTCTCCAAGAATTTGATTAATCCGCTTTTAAAGCCATCTCAGTAAGGGCCCTCCTGTGGCAGTAAATTGTATATATTATTTATTATCAAAATTTATATCTGGTATTCCAAGTTCTCAAAGCAGGCAGTAAACCAGAAGCATACACAGTGGCAACAAGGAATACGGTAGAAAATTATGACAATTTGATTTTTAAAAAGGCAGCTGATGAAATGTCAAAGCCACTCATAGAAAACACATTCATATTTCAAAATGAAAAGAAAAGCAGTTTAGTGGCATTAATGACATGGGATCTAAACAAGCTCTCTCTTTTTTTTTTTTTTTGACCTGTTTTGGATATGTCAGCTTGTTTCACTGGATAAAAAGAGAAAGTAAGATTTCAAGATCTCAATGCCTTGTGTTAAGTTTTTCATCCATTCTGCAAACCACATCCAATCATTTGCCCATGAATGAAAAGCTTTGCTGATCCTTGCAGTAATTTTACATATTTTTTAAAAAAAATGGGGAAAGACAGCAACTGATCTATTTATCCTGGAAAGCTAAAACAAGGAATCCAGGTAACTTTTTTGGGGGGGGGGAGGGTGCAGCCATTGGAAATTCACAAAACTGAGCTGCCTCATAGCAACAACCTAATTTTGTGTTGGTTTTCTATTGGAAATGAAATGACTTGGATGCATTCAGCACCGGTACACTTAACCTGACTATAAACAAGTTCCCTGCTTTGGGCAAAAATCAGAAATAGGAAAAATAGGAAAAAGAAAGACACATTGCTCTGCCAAAACCAATTTCAACTTTGAGAGAGAAAATTCTAAAGCAAATACTCAGCATCACATTGAATATGAAGTCAAGAACAAGGTGGGGAGAAGGCAGGATTGTTACTTTGCCAGCATTAACACAAAATCCCTAGAAGAGTAACTAACCATTTGCTGTAAAATCTGAACTGAAGAACTACCTAATTTACAAAACAACCCAAATGAGGGAAACTTTATTTATATCAGTGATTTGTCCCATCATTATTTTATATTCATGTTCTATTCTAAGCATAACGATTAGGAAGGTAAGCATTGCTACCTTAGGTAGAAAAAGATCCAGTTTGGGATGATTTCAGCAATTGAGATAACAAAATGCTGAGCTCACAAATGTTAGAGTGGACATCCAATCTCCTCAAAACATGGGCTCAAGCATCTTGGGCTCAAAACATCTTGCTCAAGCACCCAATCTATCTCTCCTCTGGCAGACTCCCTTGAATACTAAGATTAAATTGTTCCAAAACAGAAGATATCAGGTGGACAAGGATTTATAGACTGTTACAGAGAATGTACTCAGAATCCTGAAATTTCACTTTGCACAAATATGTAGGGTGCATTTATACCTAGACCCATGAGTAACTGATAGGGAGAGCTTCTGCTACCACAAAACACGATGAGACTCACTGGCACAAGTTCAGAAGCCCCAATTCTCTTATTCTTCTATTTTCTAAATGCTTCTATTCTCGTATTCAAGCTGGAACCGGGGAACAAATGGCCTTTGGAAATCCACCAGAGTTTGTGGGCTGAAAAATTGAATGGACCATTTTTGACAGTTGCTAAAGGAATTGGAAGTCTCCAGTTATTTCTCAAGGGCAGAATTCTATTTAGTGGGTATTATTAGCACCATTACTGGAGAGAGGGGGGAAAAAAAAGCTCTTTTGGAAGAGTTTCCTCTAGAAGTCTTTTGAACGAAAGAATGGGAAGGGACACAGGAGAGGTGATTATGCAATGAAAGCCCATAATACCTTGGGGCATATTGTCATTAAATATACCCCCTGATTTAAACTGGATTCCTGCACTGAGCAGGGATGACTGAATATAATGCCTTGAAAGAACCCTTCCAACTTTATGATAAGTACAAGAACACTATCATCCATCCATGCAGATTTCATCAAAAGGCTCTTCCCCTTGGGAAAAATAAGTGAAAGCACAAGAACAAATATGCAGGAGACATTTTTCCACGTGTCACAATTTAAAAACTAAGTGATCTTACCTGCATATTAGTTCAGGAATTACAAGGCAGGTTTTCTTGCTTAAAAATACAGACCAACTAATATTTCTTCCTCCCCAGTTTAAAGAGTTGTTCAGCCAACTAGAATAAAAGCAGACATGAAGGTTCTTATATTTCCCCAGCCAGGCCAAGAGGGAACAAACAGATTGGGGTGGGTGGGTGGAAGCAACAGGTACCTGAACCAAGTGCAATTTTTTGCAGTAAGGGATTCGCGTTATTTTATTCCTTCAGGTTTTTTTTTTAAAAAAAAGTCTACAAAACACTCAACCCAAATGCAGAATAACAGACCTCAATATTTTATCTATTAAGAAACTTTACTTATTGCAAAAAAACATTTTAAAAAAATAAATGAAGGCATGAAGGTAACAGACATATAAAAAAAATAAAAGGATAAAGCATAATTAGTACAATTACAGATCCTGTTTGGTGTAGTGGTTAGGATATCAGGCTTAGAACCAGGAGACTGTGAATAATTGCAGCCCCATCTTAGATGTCCTTGGGCTGGTCACTTTCTCTGAGCCCTAGAAAGAAAGCAATGGAAAACCACTTCTAAAAAAAAAATTGCCAAGAAAAGGGATTTATCCAGGCAGTTTCTGAGAATTGCACTGAGCTGAACAGAAGAAAAGAAAAAAATAAGTGAAATACAAATATGCAAATATGGGATCATCTAACGTACCGTGGAAAATACATTTTTTCAATCTAGCATTAGTGACATACAAAGTTATGAAATGCTGACTGCCACTTTTTAAAAGAAAAACTAAAAAAAACCCTTTTAAGTTTTAAACTAAGAACATGACTCAGTTCCCTTCTTAAAGATATACGAAACATTGAATCATGCACAGAGCAAGCAGACTGGGACTGGATTTGAATGTTTTATAACAAAAATGTATCTTCATGCACTGGTTCTTTTCCTGGAATTAAGGAAGGATCTGGCTGTGGTGACACATCCCTGCAGGGAGCTCTAAATTGTATAAACTAAAGCAGGGGTTCTCAACCTTGGCAACTTTAAGACTTGTGGACTTCAACTCCCAGAATTCCTCAGCCAGCAAAGCTGGCTGAGGAATTCTGGGAGTTGAAGTCCACAAGTCTTAAAGTTGCCAAGGTTGAGAACCCCTGAACTAAAGTGAACCAGCCGCTCTCTTCTCTGGAACATGGCCCTGGAGACGCGCTGTCTTTGGGCATCCTGTGTACAAAGCTATTTTCCTAATGGAATTAAAAGAGATTGGATAGTCATTTGCCTGAAATGGTATAGGGTTTCCTGCTCAAGCAGTGGGTTGGACTAGAAGATCTTCCAACTCTGTTATTCTGTTCTATTCTGGTTCCTTCGCTGAATATGAAAGAGATTCCTCTATGGATTAAAAACTCTATTTGTAGGCTACTATTTCTCTGATTTTAAAAATACTGCGTCTGATTTTAAATGGACTCTGGAAAGTGTTTTATTTTTGCATTTTATTTTATCCAGGACTAATTCCAGAATCCCAACCTCATTTTCCTGACTTTCTGGAGAGAGTAGTGCCACATTTAGATGGATTCAAGGTCGGTTTTCTTTGGTCACAGCCAAGGTTTTGGTAGCAAGTCATCAATGTTTAGTAATCAAGTGGAGTCTATGCTTGAGTGAGCAAACATGGTTAACGAAGACTTTCCAAATCACAGGGAATAACAGTTGCATTCTATTCCCTACTGGTCATATCTACCGCCCTGAGTATTAACGTCCAATTCTGGGCATTACATTTAAGAAAGAGTCAGATGAACTGGAACAAGTTTAGAGGAGTAGAATAAGGATTATATTAGCCTAGTGGAAATTAAATCCCAAGAAGAGATGGGAAATGATGAGGAGAGGCTATGACAGCTTTCTTCAAAGACCAAAAGTAGGTGTCTCAAAGATAAGGATGTGCCACCTCAGCAATCATGACAAAGGCACAGGTAGATACAGGAAGCCCAGTTGGTTTGGAGCTCCAAAGAAGGGGGGGTCTTCATTTTGGAGGTGGTTTAAAGATTAATATCAGATCCCACCTCCCTGAAATTAAGGAGAAACTTCCTAACAGTGAGGACAATTAACCAGTGGAACAGCTTGCCTTTAGAAATCATGGGTGCTCCATCACTGGAGGTTTTTAAGAAGAGACTGGACAGCCACTTATCTGAAATAGTATAGGTTCTCCTGCTTGAGCAGGGGACTGGACTAGAAGACCTCCAAGGTCCCTTCCAGCTTTATTCTATTCTAAAAATAAATAAGCTATGTCAGGAAAAGTTTCCTTACCGCAGGATTAATTTGAGAACAGAACAAATGACTGACCTTAAATAGATCATGGACTCCCCTTTAAATTTTGAACACATGACCAAGGAGATGCTGCAATGGTCGTGTGAAAAATGGTCATAAGTCACTTTGTTCAGTGCAGTTGTAACTTTGAACTAATGGTTGTAAGTTGAAAACTTTCTGTAATTCAAACTTGCATTTTCTTGAACTGCACAACTATAAGGAGCACTAGAAAGATACAGGTCGCTTCATGAACCGAAATAAAACATAGAAAAAGGCCGATCTGAAGCATCCTTGCCTGATTTAGCCTTGCACATCATATATCAATCGAATAGAATTCTAAAAGATGTTTTGATCCTGAAAACAAATTGCAAAAACATTCTGAATGTCTTACATGAAAACTAGCAAAACCTAGCCCATTTTATTTTGAGAGATTATGGCTCTTTCATACAAGATTCTTTTGCAAGAAGTTGTTCTCCCGGGAAACTTTTGGCATTATTATTAAGGCTGCTTCAAAGATTCTTGGAGTATGGTCTTAAGTACTGTGAGTTACCATAGAGATGAGACAAGCTCCTATTTTAAGCACTGAATGGTGAATATAAGCCTTCTTGAACTTTGTAGGGTTTACTTCAAAACAAGCATGCCCTGGATTACATTTTAAAAACATTTTAAGGGAACCATGGTTTTTCTGCATTCTACAATCAAATGTCTAAAGAGATTGTCAACCATCCAGGTCATGATTGTCCCAAAGGTGGACTTTCTTGTGTTTTTTTTTTTTTTTTAGGAAAACATTTTGCTTCTCATCCAAGAAGCTTCTTCGGTTGTAATGCAATCAATACAATCAAAAATACAATCAAATACAAATACAATCCAGTGCATGCATGCACACCAATTTCTCTCTTTTTTCCTCTTTTATATTTTAGGGCAAAACTATATTTCAGAGACCCTTCCCTGCAAAAGAAAGAAAGAAAGAAAGAAAGAAAGAAAGAAAGAAAGAAAGAAAGAAAGAAAGAAAGAAAGAAAGAAAGAAAGAAAGAAAGAAAGAAAGAAAGAAAGAAAGCAGCCCCTTCTAATCCACCTAATATTACTGGAAAACAACAGGCTGAAAACTCTGCCCCCATTTAGAAAATGTGTGTTCTTGTTTCTAGACCTCCTTTTCAGCAACAAAGCAAGCGTTCTACTAGGAATTGCAAATCAGCTGACTTCATTTCTTTCTTTTCTGCCAGAGAAGATAAAAGTTCCACTTAATTTGTTTCAGTGGGTACTTGGACTGCTGGACAAGTCCAGTTGATGCTCTGGTCATTCAAGGACCAGAGGATCCACTGTTAAAAGCAAAACCAATAAAATGTGTGGATTGCAAATCGCCAATGTGTGCCTTCAGATGCTTGGCCATTTCAGAATGTCATGTGTGAAGAAGCACATCGTGGTTTGCGGTTGCTTTCCTCTTATTTTCTTTTTCCCAAGTGCTAACCAAGCTGACTTCTTGCAATAAACAATGCAGCCCTTTATTGGTATATGTTACACTTTTCTACCCACAGGATGGTTTCCTAACGTTAATCAAAAACGGGCTACCAGTGAAATCCTTTTCTTTTTTTAATTTAAAATTCAAAGTGAGCATATGCCATGGAATCTTCTACGAAGGTTTTCTAGTTCAGGCAAGTGAAAAGCTTGAATATTATCAGAGTTTCTTGCTCTCTCTCTCTCTCTGTGTCTCATTTCCTTCCTCTCAATTCCCCCCCCCCCCGCCTCTCTCTCCAGTTATCAATTGTTTACTTAAAAGTTACTTTGATGGCATACTCAAGATCATCAAGCTGGCTTCTCCTAGCGCTCCTTTCCCTGCTTGGAGACACTGAGGATCCATCAAGCATGGGAACCCAAATCCCAGGAGAATAATCTCCTACCCTTTTTGTGCCAGCAGTGAGAATATCTTTTTCCCTTTCCGCTTTGCCAAAGGGACACACATCTCCTGGGTTCACATCTGAATAAATTCTCCTCCGCCAATTAAGCCATCGGGAGGGTGCTGTTCTGCTCAGCAGCCCCCTGCTTGGATTTAACCTCCAAAGGGTTAACTTCATAAAAAACCCATGGCTCTTTATTCCAGCCCATCATACTTTAGCGCCAGCCAAGCGTCTCTTCGCTGATGGCACCTTTTGGCTTCACAATACAGCCAATTTGTTAGAATTCTTCACAGGTCAGGGACCGCATGGAGCGGTGGAGGCCCCTGGAAAATGGTCACTGGAAAATGAAGCCGTATTCACTTGGCAAATTATACGTCAGCTGCACTTTATGGGCTCTGAATTCCTCTCTCTCTCTCTCTCTCTCTCTCTCTCTCTCTCTCTCTCTCTCTCTCTCTCTCTCTCTCTCTCTCTCTCTCTCCTTTCCTTTATCCTTTTTTCCCCTCCCTCTTTTCCCTCCCTCCCTCCTTCTTCTTCTTTAAAACAGTAGAAACATGTATGTGAGCTATTGTCACAAATCCAGTTAATGTAGGTTAATAGATTGGTTCCACTGACATGGATCATAATGAAGAGTAAATTGTTTTATCTCTTAAGTCTTATTTGGTCAGCCAAGAAAACATATGAGGTAATATGGCTCAGACTAAATGGACCGTATAATAGATCTCTCTCTAAAGAAAAAGGACAGGGGTGACAGCGTCTCCTATGATTAATGAAAATAATAATGGTCCTGAAATTGAAATTTTTCTATTTTTCCCCCCACCCCACTTCCCTCTTGGCTGCTGCCAAAAACTTCAGTCGGTGGATGATTTGTGGACTGCAGCCTCCTCTGACGTCCTCCATGGTTTTCTGATATGAGCTTAGGAAGCGTTGGGTGGTAAAGAGGCAGCGAAGGGACTATGTGGATTTCAGAATGCTGGCATCAGGGAAATCTGTCGATGCCAGATTATTATTTTTTTAAGAGTTAGAAAATGCTACGTAGCCATGGATGGGCTTAGAACATAAGAACATAAGAAGAGCCATGCTGAATCAGGCCAAAGCCCATCGAGTCCAGCATTCTGTGTCACACAGTGGCCCACCAATTGTACATGGGGATCTTGAGCAGAAAGAGAAGGCAAACCCCTCCCTTTCCCTTGACCCCCAACAAATGGTACTCAAGGGAATCCTGCCTGCCTCAACCAACATCGAGGCGGCACATGGACATCCGTTTTAATAACCACCGATACACTTGGCCTCCATGAATCTATCTAGCCCTGCCTTGAAGCTGTCAAGGCTGACAGCTGTCATGACCCCTTCAGGAAGTGAATTCCATAAATCAACGACCCTCTGGGTGAAGAAATATTTCCCTTTATTTGTCCTCACTTTCTTAGCTATGAGCTTTAGGGAGTGCCCCCTTGTCCTGGTATTGTGTGATAGAGAAAAGAATTTTTCTCTATCCACCTTTTCTATCCCATGCATGATTTTGTACACTTCGATCAAGTCACCCCTTAAACGCTGTCTTTCAAGGCTGAAGAGACCGAGGCGTTGCAATCTGGTTTCATAAGGGAGGCGCTCCATTTCCTTGATCATTCTTGTTGCCCTTCTTTGCACCTTTGAAAGGGTTCACTGGCCAATTCTTCTTCCAGGACTCGGTGGGAAACTGGGAGTCCTGCTTAGGTAGGGGGTTAGACAGGAGGACCTCCAGCATATGGGCAATATGGGTCATGGTGGTAAATTTGAATCTCGGTTAACACTTGGGGTAGTGTCTTTCCCATCAGCTGTTATATCAAATAATTTCAGAATGATTATAATAATCCAGCCTGGGAATTACTAGATTATTGATTACTGACCACATGTTTTCCCCATAGAATGCTTTTAGGGCATACAATGAAAATGTTTTAGAATAAATGTTTGGGAATATTATGGCTGCAGAACTGTTCTATTACTCATTAAAGCAGCTATGTCTTCTTTCAGGCTTTTGTGTGGCTACAAGAAGTTTAAATCATTCCTGCCAAATCAGAAGCCTATAGAATATAGCTTCTCTTGACTGCCAACCAAATCAAATACCTCCAGAGTTTTTCTAATATCGTGGCCTGTAGGCCAAACTGTCAATCTTCTCTATTCTCTCAGAAGCTGGGTTGAAATTGTTCAGTTCCCTTAACAATTGGACATCAAGTACAACTTCACTGTGTTCCACAACAGTAAATACAATGTGTACGGTACGTTCTATTTTCTGTAACATCCTATTAAGATTATTTTAGGGAAGAAAAGTATTGGAAATCTGCGGAAGTTTTAGGAAGGATAAATATAGCACCCAAAAGTGAACTTGAACTCTGGGTGAAGAATGTATGAAACAAATTCTAGTGAGTCCTGGAGAATCACTTAAATATGAATGAACCTTTTATGGCAGCAGCCAAAAAAACCCAATGCAATCCTGTTGTATCTGGCCCTTCTCAGCTTAGTAAACTCCACAGGAATATTTCTTTAAGAGTTTTATTTAACACAGTTCAAGAGATTCACTTCAAAGCAAGATGCTGGCAGAACAGCCGAGTCTGACTTATTTACATTCAGCTTAAACATGCTCTCCCCCCTTCCAATAACTCACTCTTTATCTCTCAGGTTGTCCAAGACCTCATAAATCTTCCGTAGATTCCAAAAACACCAGAAAACTGAGTTCAAACTAACTCCTCGAGGTATCAGGCTACTCCTTGATATTAACGTTGCTCGTGACAAAGAATTAGTCCCTCCTTCACCTTCTAATATAGTTTTCGATACGTCACTTCCCCCATGGCTTCCTTTTTCCACGTAACTGAAACCTCCGCCTATCAAACCTTCGGAATCTCGGATCAAGCCATATATTTTCCTGTTCCAAGTCTGACTCCCCGCTTTGAGATTCTGACCCAGACTGCATGCAAATCTCTTCACTGTCTGTCTCGGCTGCCGGGAGGGGAAAACACCCAGAGGGGCCTGGCTGCTCCTCCTCATCCTCTGACATTTCCCAAGCTGGTCTAGAGACACCCACAACAAATCCTAGGCTGCATTAATAGAGGGATAGAATCAAGATCATGTGAAGTATTAGTACCGCTTTATAAAGCTTTAGTAAGACCACACTTGGAATATTGCACCCTGTTTTGGAGACCAAAATATTCTGGAAAGAGAGCAGAGAAGAGCAACAAAGATGATTAGGGGACTGGAGACTAAAACATAGGAAGAACAGTTGCAGGAATTGGGTATGTCTAGTCTAGTGAAAAGAAGGATGGGGGAGGCATGAATAGCAGTGTTTCAATATTTGAGGGTCTGCCTCAAAGAAGAGGGGGTCAACCAATCTTTCAAAGGACTAGAAGGCAACACAAGGAACAATGGATGGAAACTAAACAAGGAGAGAAACTAAGGGGGGATTTCCTAACAATGAGAACAATTAACCAGTGGAATGCTTTGCCTTTAGAAGTTGTGGGTGCTCCATCACTGGAGGCTTTTGAAGAAGAGCCATTTGTCTGAAATTGTATAGGGTCTCCTGCTTGAGCAGGGGGTTGGACTAGAAGACCTCCAATGTCCCTTGCAGTCTGTTATTCTATGTTCTGTTCTATGAAGTTTATCTCTTGCCCACTCACAGTTGATGGAAACAATCAGTCCATTAGCCATTGCCATCAATGCCATAATCCTGTCCTCCAATAGGTCTTTGAGGTTTTCTAGCAAGATGTTAAACTGTATGAATTAGCACCAAGTTCAACCTTTCTCCTTCAAATAAGGCACCTGGGGACAGATCCCCTGCAGTAGAAAGAAGTGGGAGGAGGAAAAGAAAATATAACAGCCCACATTCATTCTGAACTTCAAGAGCTGGGGAAAGCCAAAACTCAAGGCTCAACTTCATAAATATCCCTAATCTCTGGTTTTAAAAGCCAGAATTGTTTATGATTCATGGCATTTGATGACATTTAACAGCATGCAACCCATTACAACCCCTTAAGTCATTACACAATAGGGCTGCAAATGTCACTGGGTGACAAGACAACAAGCCAGGTTATTGGTGGGACATGGTTCAGTTTGAATTAGTTCAGGTTTATGACAGATGTACCATTTCGTTGCCAATGGAATCCAAATTTCTGCTTATTGGCTTATCTTGGTAACAAAGGAGACTGGTTCCTGGTGTGTGAATGCCTCTGTATATTTGTTTGCTTGTATATGTCTGTAGAAAAATAGAGATTCCATCATCTCTGCCCAGTTTGGCTTTTGTAGTTTTCTAACTACATGACTCACAATGTGAGCGACAAGAAACCTGTTCTAATTTCTAATGCTGCATTTTGAAGCTAATGCACAAACTGAAATTTAGCTGTCATTGGACATTCACATTTTATTATAGAATAGAGTTGGAAGGAGGTCTTGGAGGTCTTCTAGTCCAGCCCCTTGCTCAAGCAGGAGAACCTACACCATCTCAGACAGATGATTGTCTAGTCTCTTCTTAAAGATCTCCAGTGACAGAGACAGAGACAGAGACAGCAGATAGATGGATGGATGGATGGATGGATGGATGGATGGATGGATGGATGGATGTAGGGAGGGAGGGAGGGAGGGAGGGAGGGAGGGGGAGAGAGAGGGACTGTTTCTCTGGTCTGTTTGATCTCATACCTGGCCTTAAGGGCCAAATTTTCAAATCTCTATTTAGGTCTGATACAAGCATTGTATAGTTGCCATCTTGCTTTTGGAGGGTCACATGTCCCAAAGGATGGGTATCCTAGGATAAAATAAGTGAGTGGAGCAGGATGTAAAGGAATTTTAATTTAATTTAAGTAGTTAATCTAATGATTTTGTATGTATGAATAATGTTTTTCTAATATTCTACAAAATAATAATTACATAAATTGTAATTAGTTATATAAATATTAGAAACATATATGTGTATAATTAATACACTAATTAAAAGGCCATTGGGGGGCAGTAAGTTGCCCTAAGTGATCATAAGATATGCCTTATGCACTGGGTTCTATTTTATGGGAGACAAAATATTATAGCAAAAATGCACCGTTCCAAGGTTTTTCTTTCTTTCTACAGTGTAAACATTTTGGAGTTGTTCTTCTTCACAACACCTGTCCCACCTATAGAGAGCTACCTTTTTCTTCCAAATGGCTCTTGTTTATTAGCCACATCAATTGGTAAGCAGAGAAAGGGAATTTACAGTTAACTCATAATAAATTTCTTTCTTGTCTTTCTTTTTAATCACACACAGAAGTCAATACTTCTTAGCATTACTGGCACATCTTCAACCTGACATATGAAAGTCTCTGCCTATTGGACCTATTCAAGCCAGTCTGCCCTTGAAATACCATAAGGAAAACATTCCCTTAGAAGGATGTGAGCATAGAAAGGGGAACCTAGAACACAGTACAACATTTCATCTTAGTCACAGAAGAGTCTTGTCCGTTATAAAAGAAAAGCATTCCTTGATAATTAGTATATTTATTTTGGCTGGGCCGGAACTGTGATTTGGATTTCATTTGGAGATTCCACATATCATATCCATGTTAAATGTAATAGTGTCCATAAAAAAGCAGTGCACATCATGAAAACTTACAATATTTTTTTCCCATCCAAAATTCTTCATGTTTTCTTGGGCTCCTGAGTTACCTGACCCTCATTCTTGGAGTGAAAGTAAGGCCTTACAAACGGTCACTTCCCCTTTTGTGATGTTTTGTTTCACTCCCTCTGCAATGCATGTTTGCTAAACTTTGCATCTATCCATTTAGACATTTAGATGCCTGTGTGTAAATGTGTTTTGCTTCTCATCCTCGTTGGAGCTTCGATGAACATGACAGAAGCACTAATTCTTTTGTGTTGTTTGTTCCTGGCATCCAATGTATTATGATAAATCAAACATATTATTTCACCGATTCCTCCATAGATCTTGAATTTGTGTACTTCCAAAAGTTAGTTATTTAGTCCAGGGGTTCTCAACCTTGGCAACTTTAAGACTTGTGGATTTCAACTCCCAGAATTCCTCAGCCAGCAAAAATTAAAATAAATGAAAATTAAAATTAATAAATTAAAAAGAAAGTAACAACCACAAAAAGAAACTCAAAGGGCAGACTTGATGGACCACTAGGTCTTTTTCTGCCATCAGTTTTCTATGTTTCTAATGTAACAAAGTTAACATATTTAGTCACATTTTCTTCCAATCAAGTTTGAGTCCTAGTAACTTCATAGAGATACCAATGTTAATTTACTCAGTAATAACATTGGCTTACATTATCTTTCTTCAGGGCTGATGTTATACATCTCAATCTAATTCATGGCCTTGGATTACCTGGATATCTCCTATCCAAGTGCTGACCAGGCCTGGTGTTGCTTAGCTTCCAAACCTGAAAAAATCAGTCAGATATTATCATCTGTTGAGTCTGAATCCAACTACTCCCAGATCTTTATTAAAGTTCTGCTCCTGTCATAAATTCCAATTTACCTGAAATTTTTGGAAAGCTTAGGGGGACACATCTCGGAGTTGGCAAGATCACATGCAATCCTGGAACACCAGATGTGCAATCGTGACCTAAACTTTGATGTCAGAGACCCATTGTAATAATTCCACCATGAATTAAATGCAGACTTTTCACGGCTGGACTTTCTGTTGGGCATCATTACTTCCTAATTTCAAGAGTTACACCTTGATTTTACAGAGACATTAGGCCTAAGAACTGGCAGAAGAGCTATTCCAGTTCAACCAGTTCTATGTATATGTACATGAGTGGGAAACAGGGGAGGGGGAGAAGAGAGAGAGAAAGAAAGTAGATATTAAAAAAAAAAGATTTTTGTGTGTATGTCTTGAACCAAGCCAAATATTTTCTTGTCACTAGACTCATAACTTTAGTCTGTCAAGGTCATGGCCTTCACTTTCTTCTTTAGATGGTTGGAGAGAGGAATGTCCATGAGATTAGAGCTCCTTTTGTTTTCATTAGGAGGGAGTTTGCTTATTCTGGCGGATCCTGGAGACTCACCAAGGCTCTCTAGACTCTGTTTATTAGATTTTTATCTTCTTATCAGACTCTTCTTCCTTAAATCATGTCAGGATTTTACCACCCTTTAGGGATTCCGGGTGTTTTATTGCCTGCTTGTTGGTTGAGGGAAAGCAAGTTAAGGAATATCTAGTTCTGCACACAGAGAGCAATGAAGCTAAGACTTCATAGTAAAATAGCATTTGTGTAAGGGTAGAAATAGGTAAGGGAAAATGCCTTCCTTGGCTCTCTGGTTGTTGTTTCAATCAGAACATTGGAGTTGATATTATCATGTAGATGTCAGGTTTTATGCTTGCTGCTCCAGGGTTGAAATAATGGATGTAGAAGTAAAACATCCAACATCCACCCCAGTTAGCAGGGTGCTCACGATGATTCGTTACATGTTTATTTTATTTTTAAAAATCAAAATAGTACATGGAACCCACAATTATTCCAACTGGATTTCATTTCTTCCAGTTCAGAGAACACACAAGACTTTGGAAAGGTCCCGGCAAATTAACTCTCTTGTCTTTCTCCCCTGAAAAGGGAGATGTTTGATTTGTTACCTGTTGGACTTGGAGGCCACCAACATGGTACTGGAAGTTCACCAGATATCATATAACTCATGGGAACAAAGTCCTATATGGCCACAACCATGGACTGACTTTGACCTCAGAGCTATTTGTTGTATCAGTAGCACCAAGTTTGTCCTTACAAGGACATCGATTATATCTACCAGGGCTACCTTTCTGCCACTGGGTTAACTTGACTAACGAAAGAATATTGAATATAGAAGGGTACGGATTATTGTATGGGTTTCATGCATATCTAGTTTATGACAAAAAGTTGGATAGGGGTTTTAGAGAGCATTTATTGAGAAATTCACTGTTGCGGGTCTGGAAAAAGTATTATTATAAGTTAAGTGGGAAAATTCCTTTATGGACAGTTCCCAGGCATGCAATAGAGAGTGTAAATAGACAACAAACTCAAGATGTCGTGCCCTATGAGAGGCTTTTAACTAAAGAAGGGAATAATTTAGAGTTGAAGTCACTAAATAGATTAAGGGAAGAAGGTTTAGACCACAATTGGTATTCACATATACAACTTCAGGCAAGATGGCAAAAAGATGTAAAGCTGGGTTTTTTGTTAAAGGATGAAAAATTAATTAAACAAGTCAGAGATCAAAGAATTATGCATATTAAAAGATTATATGATGTATTACTTGAAATTGATTCTGGAACTGAATTAGTTAAAGATTGTATGATCAAGTGGGAACGTAATTTTGGACATCCAATTACGATGGAAACGTGGAAAAGGATATGGGTGAAAAATGTAAAATTTACGCAAGCACAGCATTTAAGAGAAAATTTTTATAAAATGTTTTATAGATGGCATTTAGACCCAAAAAAATTGTCACTTATGTATCCAGATATGCAACCCAAATGCTGGAGATGTGAATCGACAGATGCTACTTATTTTCATGTTTGGTGGACTTGTAAAAAAATTAAGGCTTATTGGATAAAAATTTGGTGGATTCTTCAAAATATATTGAAAAAGCGTATAGAATTTTCACCACAGTTGTTTTTGTTGGGCATTACGAAAGACTGTACCACCATAGAGACTAAGCTGATTTTGAACTTGATTACTGCAGCAAGACTATTGGTGGGACAATATTGGAAGACATCTGAATTACCGTCTGTTGAAGAATGGACATTAAAAGTGGTTAATTTGGCGGAAATGGCTAAGATATCTGCATATTTGAAGAATCATTCAAGTGAAGAATTTCTGATGGATTGGAAAAATTGGATAGACTATATACAAAAGAAATATAAATTGAAGGAATTACATTTGGTATATAGTTAAACAGTTATATAATAGTAGTTTAGTGGGGTTTCTTGCGTTTTTACCCTGTATTCACTCTGGGAAGCCGGGGGGGGAGGTGGGAGGGTGCTAATAATTGTTATATTATGTTTTCTCAATGGTAATTGGGGTTTAGATGAGAGTAAGTATTTATTTATAGGTATCAAGAGGTTGCTCGGAAGGCCGCTGGGCACCACATTGGACGGAAAAGGAAGGAGGAGTGAAGGTGAGGCAAGTAGGAAGAGGGCATGAGGGAGAAGAAAGGGGATAGAGGTGGGCGGAGGGGAAGTGGAGAAGTAGAGAAAGGGAAAAGTAGGTAGTTAGATGGGAAGATGAGGGGGATAGTATAGATTTAGGAGGATGTGGTGGTGGGGGTACCGAGCACTTATTTTGATTATATGGCAAATGTTTTAAATGATTGTTACCAGTTGAGTTGTTTTTTTTTCTGTAAAAAATTTGAAAAAATTAATAAAAATATTCTTTAATATATCTACCAGGGCTAGGCAGATCTCAAAAGATCACTTTGTTTTATTGAACGCATGAAACAAACTGGGAAGGGGATGCAGCTCCCATCCTCTTTTCTAAACTATGGAATAGAGTGGGCTGATTGTTTGCAGGATCACAGTGCTTCTTTATGGACACAAAACTCCTAATTTTGCAGGCAAAGTAGCTCATCAAGACAGCGAGTTCCCATCTTGAGCTTCATGGGTGTACGATCCCATAAAAGCCAATGAAACAACCAATCTATACAATAAAGGAGAATATTTATAGGTCAGGGTTGAAATGAGGACTCCTTCATGCTTTCTGAGCTTGGTTGTTTTCTTGCAGACATTTCATAGCTCAAATTAGGTAACATAATCATGGAAAGTTCTAACTCGCCTCCCATATGGGTGTTATTGCCATCTCCACTGCATTACCGCCATGTCCTCTGAGCCCCAATGACTTTTCTCCTAATTTCTAAGCAGAGAAATGTGCTAACCCTAATTTAGTGTTCTGGGTCTCTCTCTTGATTGTTAAGAACTTATAGTTCCTTTCAATCCCACTGTTTCTTTGTTTTGGGGCTAATGTGTAGAAGATCATCTGTCCATGATATAGGCAGTTAGGCATATACAGTAGCTTTGTTCAAGTCCTGGAACCCTGATCGCATGAGATTATAAAACCAACGGGAGCTTTGCATAGGGTGGGGGTGGCGGCAAGATGTTCCAGAGGACAGGAGCAACAGCAGAAAAGGCCCTCCTCCTGAACCCCACCAGCTGGATTACTTGAGGACCTGCCATAAAGAGGAGGGGGGTCAACTTATTTTCCAAAGTACCAGGGGACAGGACAAGAAACAATGGATGGAAACTAATCAAGGAGAGAAGCAACCTGGAATTAAGGAGAAACTTCCTAACAGTGAGAACAATCAACCAATGGAATAGTTTGCCTTCAGAAGTTGTGGGCGCTCCATCGTTGGAAACTGTTGAGAAGAGACTGAACAGCCACTTGTCTAGAATGCTATAGGGGTTGAACTAGAAGACCTCCAAGGTCCCTGTCAACTCTGTTATTCTATACATCTTAATCCATTGTATGATGACACTTGAACTAGCACCTTAAAAAACAATGCTAAGATTGGCCATCCTAACCCAACAGAAGCAAGGGTGGTTTGTGTTTGCTCATGTTCATTCTCTCCCTCACCACCCTCATATTTTAACCTAAATCTGAAGCATTGCTATGTAAGAGTTTTGTGCCTTTAAACCGTTAGTGTCTCAAATTCAGGGCCAGCTTTTGCAATATAAATCTCCCAGCTAGTCTATGTATATTTTTAAACACTTTGTTGTATCCTTTGGCATCAAGTCAATCAACGTTGGTCCAAAATCCTATTTTGAAATATCAACATTCACGTTTTCATCAGAACCATGGTACGGAGGTCAGGGAAATGCATTTTAATTAATGGGAGAATTCCTATTTTGCAGTTTTAGGTAACTTTCTTTGGCAAATGAATCTTTCATGCTGACTTTTTTCCCCTGAAGATAACCGTTTCTTGTCTGAGCAAAATGTCTGTCTCTTTTTTTCCCCTCCTTTTTTCATGGTATAACATAACAGAATTGTGATAAGATTGCAGTGAAGGACACTGACCTTGGAATGTTGGAACAAATGACTCATGCAAAGAAGATAATATTTAATAGCAAATAGATGTGTATATTCTTTAAAAAAAATACTTGGCTGAAACCTTTTGTGTTATGTCTCTTTTGCCTTGCAAAAGAAGCCTTTTCTGCTTCTTCTTGAGAAGATTGAGAAATTCTTTCAAATTTCACTCAGTAGAGTTTTTGAGCTGATTTTTTTCTTGGAAAGAACAGATGTTGGGATTTGTTGATGTGCTCCTCTCCCTGCTGCATGTACTTCCCAATTTGACCAAAGTCCATAGGAAGAGTTAATGAAACCAAGGAAAATCTTATCTTCCCTTCCACACTGCTGGAAAGTTGACCATGGAAGGAAAGATAAGACCTTAATAGTCCTTTCTTGGCCACCTCAAACCTGAATAAAGTGCTCCTCACCAGCCAGGAGACTTTTGCGGAAATTCACTTCTGCATTAAAATAAATCTCCATTTCATCTAATGGAATAAGAAGCAGGGGAAAAAAAAACTCAGGAGAATGCTCTTTGATTAGCACTAGTTTCAGGAACCAACCAACTAAAGAAAAGTCGATATGATTTAAGTGTTAATTGAATGGGATTTGATAGATAAAATGCTTGAGAGGTTTTTCCTCCCCTCCATGGTGTTAGTTTTCCTTTTTTATTTTATTGTCCACTAATCTAAGAAGCGGGTGGCCAGTTCCAAAAGTTAAGAAGGAAACACTGACATTAATATACAGTTGAGGTGAGTGCAGAAAATCAAAAAACACTACATAAAATATGATGGTCTTTTAGTCTGCAGTAACCATCCTTCTAGACTTACCTTATTCAGTGAAACATTAGAGTTTATTTCGTGACTCTGGAATTAATTTTGGCTACTCCAATGTTGGCAAATTTGTTATTTAAAGTGCTGTACACCAGGGATACAAATTGGATACTCCTGGGACAAAAGGTGACCTACTAGCATCTTTTCAGGGGCCTTCAGGGTACGCAATATGTGTGTGAGACAAAGTACGGACCCAGTTTTACATTTGGTTACAATTTTATCAGGAAAACTTGGTGCTTTATCACTTTGCAGATTTTACCCCTTAAATTCTATCCTACCTCTCATTTTTGAAGTTCAGCCTTCTTAACTTGCCCTCTGGGGCATGAGATTTGTATGCTACTTTTGTACATTGATTTTGAGGGCAAAGGACACACGTTGAATCTTCTCCTCTCCTCTGGAATCCTGACCAGTTAGGATGGAGAGAGTTGTCCATTTGTGTTTTAGAGTACAGAAACTCCTCAGTTCCTTTCTTGATATGTATATATACCGGCAGGGGAGAAATAATTAAAGTCTAATTTTTGACATTGGTCAAAATTGTCAGTCAACCAATGACTCGGAACACTGTGATCTTTGCATGGATTATGCTCAGAATAACAATAACAACAACAACATTAAAGGTGTTAGGGCTGCCCACAGCAACAGAAACTTGCTGGTTTTTTTTTTAAAGAAATAAGTGTAATTTTCCCAAATAAACTGCATTCTAGAATTTGGATGAATAATGCACCTGGAGAGAATTATGTGCATAACATCTGTGGGTGCATGGGTTTTTATGTCTTGAAGGATTGATTACTGCAGAATATATTCCATCCTTGAAAATCATGGGGAGACTCAAAAGAATTATGCAAGGCAAAAGAGGTTCCTCTCTAAGCTGTAAAACTTCTAGGGAGTCATCTTTAGATAGCTCCAGGTCAGGAGATCCTTGGCTTGGCTTAGGTTACAATCAGTTTCCCTATTAGAAGGAAGGAATTGCTGTTTGCAAGCAAGCAAATTAGAGCTGTAGTATCAGAACATGCTGCTGCTACTGTTCCTGCTCCTCCTTCTTCCTGTTCTTCTCTCCTAATAATATGGGGGGTGGAGGGATAGCATTTGAGTGAAACTAAGTTGGGTTTCCAGCATAGAGCTTTGGGCAAGGGTTTCTGTTGGCAATGGGCTCCAAGCACAAATCAATCAGGCTCTCTTTATTTAGTAATGATGGTGATTTCACTTGTTGAAAATCTTCTCTTGCAAAATCACAATCTCTGTCACACAATTCCTGCTTGCCAAATGTCTTTAGAATTTACATCGTGAAAAATTAAGATGGCTTTCTTAAATAGCAATTATTTTTGAAGGACAATTGAAATTGCAAACAACTTAGGTATGTCCTGGTAATTTAGGATTCATTCAAGCTTTATTTTGATTGCTGAAATGTCATTCCACAACTACCCTTTGTTCGTGGTAAATACAATGCTTTTCAGGTGGAGAGGAAAATATATTGTCCTGAATTTTTGAGACGTGGTCTAAAGCATCTATTCCAGTTTTTATATCCAGTCAAATAATACCACTATGCAGTATATTAAAGGCTTAGTTTAAAAGCAAGTATTAATGGTGTTGACTATATTACTATCGTTCAACTTTGATTTTAAAACTTTTCTCATTTGATATATTTGGTTTTCTTTTCAACTTAGGTGTGCAAAATATCATTTGCTTCTGAAACAGCCAAAAAATCATATAACATTCTTCCATTGTCAGTACTTTGATTTTAGTACTATTCATATTTCTTCTAAGCACTAATTTTGACAAAAGTTCCCAGCATTTGTATACTTTTCCAAGCCAAATTCCATGCTGATGAATTCATCACTAAAGAGTTGAATTGTAGTTACAGTGACTAAATTTCTTACAGCTTCAAATCATCCGTGTACAGCATATATGAAATATTTTTCCATTGCTTAAATAATTCATAGCCTGATGACATTTTATTCAAAATAATCAGCTGGAATCAGAGTCACATTAAAAGGGAATAGAGAAAAGAATCTCCTTGAAAAATGCCTTTTCTGATTTGGACTTATCCCAGATGTTCTCTATTTGCCATCAGTGTTGTTTTCCATTGTCTTATTTGAAGGCTTAATAAACTAATAATTAGGCTTATTAATTCTAAAAAGAAATCCAAAATTTTTGAATCCAACTAAGTGCTTTCTTTTAATTAATTCAAGCCACATAAGGGTTTGTTTGATGCTTTTTGGAGGTTGTTTTATATTGTTTTATCAATCAAAGTTTGGTCTTTTGTACCTGATTTTTTTTTTTAAGAGCCCTTTTTGCTTTACAGGGGATAATGAATTTGGGATGTTTGCATATATTCCTGCCAACTATTTTTTTTTATGTCTATAGCTAGTTACATGTATATGTATGTATGGTATATATAGTTATTACATTGGGAAGGTGTTTATTGTAACCTGGGGAAGCCACAAAGACTGTGAATCATTAGCAAAATGAGTGTATAATCAAAAACCAAGACATTCACACCAGCCGACAACTCAGGAAGTGCAAAAATATCATTCTCTTTCCAGGACAGCTTCTCTGAAATTCTTCTTTTAAGTTCCTTATTTAAAAGACCTCCTGACCAAACTAAATAAAACAAATAAACAAAATATCTGAATGACTCAAGGTAAACAGAAATATAAGCCGCCATTGAGGAAATGAGAACATTTTCGACAGCTTTTTACTCTTTTGACCTTTGTTTTTTTTTGGGGGGGGGAATTATTTCATAACCAATGTCTTAAAGTATGCAAGTGCCTGTGTGTAAACTTAAAGTAGGCAGAGCAAGACAGGGCAGGAAGTTCTCTCCATCTGTTTGCTTAAAACCCTGCTTGCTAGGATTAGCTGTGTCCTACTTCGTACCTTTTTGACCAAAGGTTAGGTAAGGGTCAAGTGAAAGATTTCAACACATCTCAAACAGGCTTTTGCAGCTGCTTTCTCTGAGAAGGGGAAAGCTTTTCACCACTTTGGACCTAATGCTCTCATCTTAAACACCACTTTGTTTTATTTGTATATGCAAAGAGGCAAGCAGGGACTTTTGTAACCCCAGCTCGGCCAGTCCTGACCATCCATCATCTTCTGTCTTGGGGAAGTTGTGATGGAGATGCTATCAGAGACACTGTTTAAACACTTGGCAGCCAAACAGGAACCTAAGTGGGCCACAGCAACTCCATGTGTGACAGCTGGAAAATGGAAACAAGGCATAAAAGGCACATTTAAATGGAGGGGGAAATTGGAGGGTGGAGAGGGATTACTCAAAGACTGGAGATGGGAAAGTGTTGTGCATCTAAGGAACAGTGATGGGCTCCTTGCTATTCTTCTTTTCTCTGCTCTAATATGCTGCAAATCCTGTCCTTTTTGTGACCTAGTAGTGGTAGCTCACAAGGATGACAAGGTCTGTACTGAAGTAAGGGGGGAAAAACAATTGCAGGGAATGCAGCTTAACAGTGCAATAGCAATAGCACTTAGACTTGTATACCGCTTCACAGTGCTTTACAGCCCTCTCTAAGCGGTTTACAGAGTCAACATCTTGCCCCCAACAATCTGGAGCCTCATTTTACTAACCTTGGAAGGATGGAAGGCTGAGTCAGCCTTGAGCCGGTCAGAATCGAACTCCTGGCAGTGTGTTAGCCTGCAATACTGCATTTTAACCACTACCCCACCACAACTCCTAAAAGTTCGTTTGTCCTCCTTTTAGGACAAACTAAAAGTCAGTGGTCATCTAGTCAAAGAGAGATCACTTGAGTTTTCCATGCCATCGTGAAGATGAGCCCAAGAAAGAGAAATAAATGGGCAACCAGACAATCAGGTTTGTTGGTAAGTTGGGTCTAAAATAGTGATGCCAATTATTTGAGAATCGATTTGGCATACTGATTAAGTTGGAATACTATAAGTTCTAGACTACCCTCAGGCATGGAGGCGGGGTGATTTTGGGCCAGTCATTCATTCTCAGCCCAATCCATCTTGCAGGTATGCAACTATGGGAAAAATACAGAATTATATACACTGCCTTGAGTTGCACAAAGCAAAGATGGACTATATACTAAGTTTGTTCTGATTCCCCCCTCCCTGAACCATTCTCACTCCACTTGAAGAGATGTTGTTTACAACTGCTTAAAGATTTCAATCAAAGTTTCCCAAGTGACAAGTGGCGTTTTGCCCCCCCCCTTGTCTTAGTTACAAGAGATTCAGCATGTCCATGTGAAGAAGGAGAATTTTCAACATGCATGTTCATCTATTCACGTTCATCTGGGTATTGCTGCTGGAGGAGGATATCTTTGTTGTTCCCTTTTTGGCTTGTTTTAATAATTTTTTATTTTTTTATTTTTCAAAACTCTCCCCCATACATATACTGTGATATTTATCAGATGTTAACATACATTCTTTTTACATTCATATATAAGATACTTTTAATAAAATGAAATAAATACATACACATGACTTTTGGTGTTGCTCGCCCATTTCCCCTTTCACTGTATCCACACTCCTCCTTCTCTACCTTCTTTCTCCCTTTCTTCTCTTCCCTACTTCCCTCTTCTTCCTCTCCTCTTCTCTTTCCTTCACCACTCTCCTCCCCTTTCTCCCCACTTCTCCTCTTCTCCTCTAACCTTCCTACTTCCTTCTCCCCTCCTTTACTCTTTTCTCTCTCCTCTCCTTTCTTCCCTCTCATCCCTCTTCAGATACAATTCAGGGGTAATGTACGAGCAACTCCTCTCTCCAAATTTCCCTATCTGTACTATATACAATAAGATTAATTTTCTCTTACATTAATACTTCTATTTATCTAACCTTCTCCTATATACTTCTATAAATATTTATACAACCTCCAGTTATTCAATACTGTGTCGCCTGGGTCTCCCTCCTTATCTGCTCCTTCTTCTTCCATCTAAATTGATGTTAACTATCTAGTTAACACCTTTTTGGCTTGTTGATTGTCTCTTTTGCACCATATGTAGATATTGTTTATGCCTAAACAACCACTAGAAGAAATTACTCCTACTAACACTGACAGGGCAAGCCACTAGGATATTAGCTGAGAACTCCTTACTAGCACTGACAAGTGTTACCTAGTTTGGGTAATGAAACATCTGCAAGAAAACCACCAAGCTCAGAGAACACCAAGGACCCCTCATTTCAACGCTGAGCTACAAATATTATCTTCCATGTGTTTGTATGAGAATTAAAGGTTATGCTTCCTGCCTTAGGCAAGAATAGAGCAGACCGGTGAATAAATATGGCAGCCAAAGTTGCTATGTAGCTCTCCACAGTCTTAGAACCTGAGTCTTGTAACCATCGGAGAACGTGATAGCTGCAAACACAGACCTGATTAAGTAAACTGCAGACATTAAAGGGAGAAAGAGGGAGACGCCATCAGCATTTGCTCTTGCTAAGCACAAATGGACTTTTCTTCCTCCAGCGATGAAATTGTGCAGCAAAGAAAGAAATTCCCCTTCAGTGTAATTTATCTGCCTGAACTCCCTCTCTTTATCACAGTAGGAAAATAAAATATAGCTATTTAGCAAAAAGCATTTTATCCAGTTCTAAAGCAAGCACATATCAAAGGAGTAAAAAAAAACAAAAAAAACCTTCACAATAAATCCAGCCAAGGCAGCACAGTTCTCCTCCCTATGCATTTTTTCTTCTTATTTCTTGTTTGTTTTGTTTTAAAGAGAGAGCAGAAAGAAAGACTAACAGTCCCAACAGCAACCAGCAAACATAATGAGACACTGTCCTTCTGCAACAAACGAGTTCAATAGTTTAATTTTTGTTAACTGAAATCCCTTGTACGAAGGTAAATTACATTGCATTTTCTATTACTAGCTCTGTTAATTGTCAAGCAGTAAGAGTTTATTCACTCATCCAGAGCAGCCGAGAATTTCCCATAATGTTACAAAATAAAACCTGACAAAGCACAATAATCTTTAGTTTATTGATGTGTTACTAGGCTGTGGAAAAGCATCAGATCTGTAATGTGCTTTGCTTAGGAAATTAGGGTCTAGGGAGAAATTCTGGGGAATAACACAAGATTTTCTTTCTTTCTTTCTTTCTTTCTTTCTTTCTTTCTTTCTTTCTTTCTTTCTTTCTTTCTTTCTTTCTTTCTTTCTTTCTTCTCTTTTGCACAAGGGCACAGATCCACAAACACTGCTATCGATTTTCAAAATAGATATTTTCGGTGGTCTGGTGGGTTTTTCAGGAGAAAAAATAAAAGGACACAAAGCTCTCCATAATTAGGATGAAAAAGCAAGCGGAATGCTAACAATTCAAATATCAGAGAAGAAGGACAAAAGCTGGGTGGTTTTTAAATTTCGGAATGTGATGTTTTAATCCTGGGGTCTTGCTGCTTGCTTGTTTGTTTTGGGGACAAAGCAGGGTGGATGATGGGTCTGAAGTTATGATCCACTGAAGAGTGGGCTATTTTCCATCATTTCACAGTGAAGCTGTGGGTGCTCCATCATTGGAGGCTTTTAAGAAGAGACTGGACAACCTCTTGTCTGGAATGGTATTGAGTAGGGGGATGGACTAGAAAATGTCCAAGATTCCTTCCAGTTCTATTCTGTTCTGTTCTGTTCTGTTCTGTTAGAAAACGTTTCCATGCCTTGTGGCTGAACAGATTCACTGGATGCAACTGAAGTTTGTTTTTAATCCTAACATGCTTACATGATTTATAATCCTTAACTCAAGAATTAGTTAGAAAAGACAAATTATCAATTGATATGTCATTTTGTTTTGTCCTTATACCTTACATCATCCCTTCGGGGAGAATTTGGAAAGCTTTACTTTTAAACCTCCAGCTTTGAATCCCTGTATAATTTGACAGAGTTTCCAGGATTACTTTTTCAATCACTTCCATAGCAGGGAAGTAGAAGATCATATTGCCTTTGTTAGGAACAGCTGGAGAAAGAGAAAGAGGTGAGAGTGACAGAGTTGGGGATATTGTGGTGACAATTAGCCTGGCCTGAGATAGTCTGGTAGCCTTCAGATGTACTGGAATAGCAATTTCTGAACTTGGCACCATACACACATTTATTGGATGATCTGAAAAGAGATTCCTCCCTCCTTACCCTCACAGTGTGACTTCAGTACTTTGAAAAAGCAATGTTCTTGAATATATTCTGATATCTGGTCATCTTCTGATTTCATGAAGGATTCTGAATATCCACGAAAATGGAAACCTAGATCCAATTTCAACTATCCTCTGTCTATATCCTTAGTATGGCCACACTTGGAATACTGAATCCAGTTCTGGTCACCAAACATAAAAAAGATGTTGAGACTGTGGAAAGACTGCAGAGAAGAACAAGAAAGATTAGGGGGCTGGAGGCTAAAACATACAAAGAACGGTTACAGGAATTGGGTATGTCTAGTTTAAAGAAAAGAAGGACCAGGGGTGACATGATAGCAGTCTTCCCATATTTGAGGGGCTCCTACAAAGACGAGGCGGTCAACTTATTCTCCAAAGCACCAGAAGGCAAGACAGGAAACAATGGATGGAAACTCATCAAGGAGAGAAACCATCTGGAATTAAGGAGAAACTTCCTAACAGTGGGAGCAATCAACCAATGGAATAGCTTGCTTTCAGACGTTGTGGGTGCTCCATCACTAGAGGCTTTTAAAAAGAGAGTGGACCACCATTTGTCTGAAATAATATAGGGTCTCCTGCTTGACCAAGGGGTTGGATTAGAAGACCTCCAAGATTCCTTACAACACTATTATTCTATGTTCTATGGTGTCCCCTGAAGGAGAATTTGAGAGCTGACTTTATTAAGTTGCTGTACTGAACCACAAGGAAACTATTGATAGTAGATCCACAGGGCTCTTTTAACATTTTTAAGGACTTCCTTCAGATCTTCAAATCTTCTCTTTCCCCCCCCCCCCATGCTTTCATGCAGGATCAAACTGTGATTTTCATTGGATAATATGTGAACTGAAATATAATATGCTTTCTGGCAACCTAGGGCCTCTTCAGCATCATACATGAGAGATTTGTTTTTAGGGGGTTATAGATTAAAATATATTAAAGTGATGGAATGAATGACTAAAGCAGTGAAACTCTCTCTCCTTTCCTTTCTCATGTGTGGGCGCCTTTAGTTCTGGAGTTTCAAGGGGAAGGCAGAGGAAGTCTTCGTGTTTTTTTTTTCTTGTTTTGCATTTAAGGGGAGAGAAAAAGAGAGAGGAGAGAGATGCTCCAGCTTGCAATAAAAGATGGCAAGGTGATAAATTAGTGCTCTCAAGTGAAATTGATTACCTTGTGTTCCCATCTAGTTCATATGGCAGCAACACAGATGCTCTGAAGCACCTTAATGGCACATTGGAGAAAACCCATCAGGCTGGCCCTGAGGAACACTTGTGCACATCCCTCCCTCCCTCCCTTACCGCACAAAGGAGAAATCAGCCTTCACTCTTTTTTCCCCCCTGTGGATCTAGGAAAACCCTGTACCTTGTCAAGCATTTTTAAGGCTTTTCCTTAAATATCTCTGGAACATTATAGGGCAGAGTCCAAATCAGGGTGGAGGTTCCTTCTCCAAGCTTGTGGGTTGGCAACATCTTTCATGGAGTTGAGGGAATGTCAATGTTGGTTTCCTCTGCTTCTAAGGGCTTCATGTGGTCAGTAGGTCTTGTAATGGGAGGATCACATCAGGTGAGGGTCTTGGGATGGTTCAGATGTAGGTCACGTCAGGTGAGGGTCTTGCGAGGGGTTCTGTAATGGGTCTTGTGATGAGTCAGGTGTGGGTCACGTCAGGTGAGGGTCTTGTGAGGGGTCTTCTGGTGGCAGGGGGTCACGTCAGAGTTCAAATGCTCTCAAGGAGCCTTCTAAACAGCCGTCTTCCTTTTCCAGATTACTAACCACAGCTCCTGTTACCTAAAAGAAGTATATTCGGACTTTTTTTTTTAAAAGCCACTTAAATGTAGACGGAAAACGTCCTGCTGAGATCCAAAGAGAACATCAGAAATGCAGGCAAAGTCTCAATAACAGCACAAAAGGTGATCTTTTCTCATTTGACCTTTCTGGATCCTGCTCTTGTGTTTTGAAGCTAAGTTAAGAGCTAAATAGCATCCCTTGTTTGAGTGGGGGAAAGTCACAGCAATATAATATGTGGCAGAAGAAGGTGAGGATTAATATAATCTATGCTTTGAAATTTGAAACCAGAAGGCAGTTTGATCTCCTTCCGTATCAAAAGATTATTGGTGCCTATTGAATTTTCCGGGGCATCTCTGGATATAAATCACGGACACTATAGGGGGAAAATGCCACATTTCCCCATCGAAAACCTTCACCGTGGCTAATTATTTGAGGAAAATAATTTCTGTTTTGCATGGTTTAAATTTCTATCAATTCCACTAGAGGTGTGAAAGAAATTTGTCCTCATTTTCTGCTGGAAATGAGTGTTGCTTTTTTTTTGCTTCCAGCAGCCTTCAAAATTCTAAAAATGTCTTCTAGCAATTGTCTTTTCTTAATCAGAAACCTGAGGGAAGGGCTGGGGGAAAAGAGAGAGAAAGAGAAGTTTTATTTTGCTTTTCTTCTTCATCCTGACAATATATGCATTGCTCCAAAACAGTATTATATTAGGGGGAAAAGAGAGATAAGAAAAGGAAGTACACTACTGAAACTTAAACAAATTTAAAGTAAATTAATGTTATGATGTAATATCTTAGTGGTTTTATTGGTTTTTAATTATGTAAGTGGCCTAAATTCACCTGCTGGCAAGAGAAAGAAAGAAAGAAAGAAAGAAAGAAAGAAAGAAAGAAAGAAAGAAAGAAAGAAAGAAAGAAAGAAAGAAAGAAAGAAAGGAAGGAAGGAAGGAAGGAAGAAAGGAAGGAAAGAAGGAAGGAAGGAAAGAAGGAAGGAAGGAAGGAAGGAAGGAAGGAAGGAAGGAAGGAAGGAAGGAACCTCCTTCTTTATATTGCTTTTACTGAGGAAGAAAGGATGTGCATTTCATTAAGAAGTACAGTAATGATAACATTCTGAATACCTGGATCAGAAAAATTATTAAACAGAAAGTGAAAGCAGGATGATTGACACTTCTTTAGAAAAATCCTTGGACAGTTATGGAAAACTGCATACACGGTCTCCACAGGTTACAAGATGTTGCAAACAGAAACGCTCACCAAACGTACAAAACGTTAGGAATATTGGAATACTGTCTAACGCATATTGCGAAATGACCAAGATTTGCTATAATCTACACACTAAATGAACTGTTTCAAGGACAACCTGTACAAATCCCTACCCTGAAACAATTGCAATGTCAAAAATCACTGTGTTGAAGCCCTGATTTTTAGGGACATGATCTGAGTGTGCTGTATCCTACAAATATTGTGGGGTTTCAGGCAAACCCCGTTCTTGCAATAAAGCACCAGGCTTGGTCTTTGAAGAGGGAATTTTGCTTCAGAGCAACAATATCGTTTGAGCAATTGAGGAAAGCACTGATTACAGTAATGCTAAGCAAGTCCCCAGTCGAGGAAGTTTCCTTCCATTTCCTCATATTGTGCAGCGAAATAATAAATTATTTGAACCATTCTATTATCCGTCCTTAACGGAAACGTACCAGGCCTGTCCTGAGTCTTCAAAAAGCTTGTTAATATGCAATCCTCCAGTACAACTGCTAAGTTTTTAAAGGTCACCCATGTTTTATTCATAAAGGGTGGTTTTCGGGAAGGGAAAAAGGTTACAGAGTCATGTAATGCCATATTCCAATTGTGGTGCTGCTTCAAAAGTGATTTTAAAAGTGAATTTTCCCATGGCATGTAGGGAGGGTGCAGGGTGGCAAGGAAGGGTGAGAGGCAGGCTGGAAGGACAGGGAACACAGGAAGGGAAAATGCATCCGGCCAAAAGAAAGATATCTATAGAGGAGAACAAGCACAAATGGTGTTGAACTACCTTTGAAGTTCCTTACTGTTGCTGTAGGGGGCGCAATGGCTCAGCGGTTAAAGATGTTGAACTCACCAGCTGGAGAGCTGACAGCTCAGGGTTGAGACCTGAGCTCCATGCGACAGCATGAGTTCCTGTTCCTTGCTCCAGCTCTTGCCGTTCGAAAGCATGCAAAGGCAAGTAGATTAATAGGTACCACTTTGGTGGGAAGGTAACAGCATTCCTTGTGCCTTGCTGGCCACATGACCGTGGAAACTACCTTCTGACAACTCTGGCTCCCTCTGCCAAAAAAGGGAGATGAGCATCGTGCCCTCAAATTGGACATGACTGACAGGGAATCTTTTATCTTCGCCTTTTTGCTGTGGCCGTAATGAAGGCATGCTACAAGATATAAGTCCTCAACTTATGACTGCAGCTGAGCCCCAAATTTATGGGAAGCTAAAATATAGATGTCGAAAATAAGTAGAGCTATAATAATATCTGAGGCTGTTGAGGGGGGTGGGAAAAAAATTGTGGCCATATGTTGTTCTTCCATACTCCCAGACCACAAGGGTTATCTGAAATGGACCTCTGGAGAATAGTAAAGGGCATCAGGTCCAATTAGCTGTCCACAACATCTTTTCAGCTTTCCTGATGGGCTTTCACCCATTGGGACTCCCTCCCTCAGGGTGAATAATAAATAAAAGGCCATTGAATGCAATTATCAGAAACCACGGAAATTGACTGCATGACTTTCTTCTTTGCTCTGTGGCAATTATTTAATAAATATACAAACAAACAAACTAAAATGTTGGAGGTATGAAACACTTTGACCTCCCTAGTTGTGTTCTCTTCACTATCTTCTCAGCCCCCATACTTTATCTCTGTTTAATCAGAGAAGGATAAAGCTGTTGGTCTGCAGTTGGCAGGTGATGAAAGAGAATGGAGAGAGGGTGGTCTCTAACTAGACTTGAGGCATTTCTTCTTCTCTTCCTAAAACCAATTACTCTTCTGAGTGGAGAGGCTGAAAATTGCATTATGAATTCTAACCTTCTGCTGCGGACAAAATGAAACTTTGTGGTAGATTCAAGGCTGAAGGACTCAACCTTTCCTTCTGGATGTGTTGGGCTGCAACATGCATAAACCGTAGGCAGATGACCAAGTATGATGGTCTTGTAGCTCAACATAGATGGAGGGCACCAGGTTGAAGGCTGTAGCAATCTTGCCATTCTACATGGCAAGTCAACATGCATGCTCTGAGCCAATAGCTTTGCGGCATTCATGGATGGAGGGGCAAGGGTGGGGTGGTGATGAAATGAGCATTGTTAACTCTGATTCTTTTATGGGAGTGGACACTTTTAATGGAGTTTGCAGGCTAGGGCTGATCTCTGGACAACCCTGGTTATCCCATGATTTTTTTTTTATTGTTCTAAGGAGGCTTTCAAACATGGTGGCTTTGAGGTATGTTGGCGTCTCTGTCTGAGCTGCAAGGGCATTGTCCAGGCTGATAGGTTCTGGTGTTCTTTGATGGAGAAAATTCACTTTTTCTTTCATCCATCAAAATCTACAGCCCTTTAAATTCCCAATCCTTTCGCCAGGTCAAGAGGTTTGAAGGGAAAAGGAGCAATGAACTATGCACTGGGACGAAACAAACTCCATCCTTAACATAACTGCATCTGATATCACCTACTGTTCCAACCAATGCTTCATGAGCCCTTCTCCAATCTGTATCTGTGCTTAGTTAGCAAACTAAGACGTTTGATGAAAATGTCATTTAGTTCTGTCTTTCTCAATCTGGTGCTCTTAGATATCTTGGACTTCCTCTCTACTAGTATCTTGGAAGCACAAATACAAATGGAAGAACTGCTAAAACTGCAGCCAGTTTTTTGTGCAGTGGTTAAGATATTGGAATAGAAATTGAGAGACGATGAATTCTAGTCTTCCCTTAAGCCCAAAAGCTGGTTGGGTGACTTTGGGTCAGTCGTTCCCTTCAGGGTTGTTGCTGTGAGGAAAATAGGAGGAAGCATTATATACATCATTGTGAAGTGTGCAAAACAAAGGCAGGAAATAAATGAAAGCTTTTCCCTTGCAAATCTATCTTAACCTACATTTGTTTGGATAGGGTACTGCTGTTTGAATAGAAGGTTACCAAAATCAAAAAGCTTCAGCTTCTGAAGCACAGGCAGATACATTAATAGTTAATGGCTTCTACATATATATGAAGATATTTCATTTATTTACCCCATTTTTACTCAGTTTGAGCAGTTGGTTGGCTAACCTTCAATGAAGTGCAATATGGGAAAGAAAGAAATGTTATTTTATCATTAGAATCCTGGAGAAAGAACGTCAGTTCTCGATTGGTCTTCTAAGAGAAAATAAAGAGAAAATGAAAACAATAGATGATGATCTTTATCTCAAATATATATGAATTGTGCCTGCCCGAGCACGTTGGGAAGTTTAAGCCACCACTGGAAATAAATCTATCCTTTAATTTATGCAGATATCAAATTATTCCTATTTAAAATATGCTCTGTTTTTTTCCTATCCTTTCTGCATGTACCGGTATTTTTGTTAGGGTTCCACTGTAAACAAGAATTTGTTTCATATTGGGTTAGCCAGTGTAAATACATTTAATCAACAATACTTTCATTGTAAATATTGAGATAAATGAGAAAGGTTTTCCTGAAGTTATACAGTACTACAAACCTGTATGCTGTTTTGGGAATTAATAAACTTAATAAGAACATTTAAAAAAAATGCTCTGTTTTAATTTTCTCCATTATATGTTACTGTGAGAGGTGACAGAGTAGATAGATAGATAGATAGATAGATAGATAGATAGATAGATAGATAGATAGATAGATAGATAGATAGATAGATAGATAGATAGATAGATAGATAGATAGACAGACAGATACGCAGACAGACAGACAGACAGACAGACAGACAGATAGATACCGGTAGATAGATAGACAGACAAAGAGATATAGATAGTCTTAAAGATTATTATGATATAATGTTCTTTGCCTTTTCAAAAGACCTTTATAATAATAAGACATTTACTATATAATAAATACTCAGTCTACATATCAAATATAAAAAGTGAAACAGCCAGATGTTTCCTTAATAAATATGCCAATATCTACTACAATATCTACTAAAGTACTAATCAGTACTTTATAACAAGGTTGGATACAAAGATTGGGAATGAACTTTCTAATGAGCTGGATGTCAAGAAGCTTAACAATGTCTCTGGGTTTCAGTTTCTCTCTTTCACTCCCCTTTCCCCTAACACAGTGTGTGGTTCTCTCCCCCTCTTCTCACTAAATATATTTTCCAGAGTCACAAACATGAAAAAAGGTATAAAATAAAGGAGATCGAGATGGATTGGGTTAATTAATGGTTAGGAACTGGCCTTTCACCTTGACAATTGTAGACAAGTTCAACCTAAGAGCTTAAATCAGGTTTTGCTGCTGGACTGCTCAATGGATATTAATTCACATCATATAATGTGGCAGGATTGTCCCAGAAATGAACTTGTCAGGGATGTGACCTTCAAGTAGCTGGATGGAGCAGCAAAACAGTGGGGTGATGGGTGTGGGACGAGTGGGGGGTTAAAAAGGCACACATTGCTTAGGCGCTGATTGAAAGTGACTTTTTCAATAGTTGGGATATTTCATTTTCAAAAAGAAACATTAAATGGCTTCTAGTGAAGTTGCATCCATATGCAGAAATTTTCCCCTGCGTTTGTTCTCCATTCTTATTCAAGTGAAAGAGAATTGCTTTTCAAAAGGGTTTTCAAAGTGGCTTTCAAAAGAGAAGAGAATTTCAGGGACATTTTCCTAGGTGCAAAGCAGTGACCTTGGTCTTGTTTAGAGAAAAAAATGGCCAAAGAAGCCAAGAGAATGTCCTATCTTCTATTGCGCAATCATGGCATGAAAGGTCTACGTGCTCCCCAGCTTCTCACACTTACATCTCAAAAAAAAAAAAAAAAGCATTTGCTTGTGCTTGGATTTACACCCTTCCTACTCTCTAAAACCTCCAAGAAGCTTATTTGAAAAGCACCGGAGGGCAGGATACGAAACAATGGATGGAAAATAATCAAGGAGAGAAGCAACCTGGAATTAAGGAGAAATTTCCTGACAATGAGAACAAACAACCAGTGGAATGGGTTGCCTTCAGAAGTTGTGGGTACTTCATCACTGGAGGTTTTTAAGAATAGAATGGAGAACCATTGGTTTGGAATGGTATAGGGTCTCGTGCCTGAGCAGGAGGTTGGACTAGAAGACCTCCAAGGTCCCTTCCTACTCTTTTCTATTCTGTTCTATGTTAAAACCTGGAGCAACACTTCTGCAATGGAATTGTATGACTAGCATCCTAACCACAGGTTGAGCAACATGGCGACAATATATATAACTAAGAATCATTTGCCTGGCCTTTTTCATTTTCTAAAAAACCTTTCCTTCTTGACATGCCTAGTTTCCCCTTTTCCTGGGTGACAAACAGCAGCAGAAGTGAACTGTCTAACCCCCTGACCTTAGGTCAGACCTCTGAACTTGTCTGCTAGCCACAATGCCATGAACTTGGCAGAGAGGTCATTCAATCAGTGTCGTCATCAAGAGCTGGTCCTTGGGGAATTTGCCAGCTCTGCAGATGGGAAAATGTCAGCTTTTTGCACTCAAGGTAAAGCTACCACCACTTGGATCTAGCCTTGTGGTTTTGTCTGGAGACTGCCTTTTTTTGCTTCCAATAAAGGAGAATATTTGTAGCTCAGGGTTGAAATGAAGGGTCCTTGGTGCTCTCTGAGTTTGTTTGTTTTCTTGCAGATGTTTCATTTTCCAAACTAGATAACACAGTAAATGCTGGACTAGCCCTGATGTTGCTACCTAGTTTGGGTAATAAAACATCTGCAAGAAAACAAACAAGCTCAGAGAGCACCAAGACCCCTCACTGCCTTTTTTCCCCCTTTCATGTCTGGGTTGGACATCTAGCATAGTTTGTCCTCTTTCTGCTCATTTTTAGAAGGACTTGGAACATAGACTAATAGAGTTGGAAGGGACCTTGGAGGTCTTCCTATAATATTTCAGAGAAATGATGGTTCAATCTCTTTTTGAAAGCCTCCAGTGATGGAGCACCCACAAGTTCTGGAGGCAAGCTGTTCCACTGGCTGATTATTTTCACTGTTAGGAAGTTTCTCCTTAGTTCTACCGGTAGGTTGCTTCTCTCCTTGGTTAGTTTGCATCCATTATTTCTCGTCTTGCCTTTTGGTGCTTTGGAAAATAGTTTGACTCCCTCATCTTTGTAGGAGCCCCACAAATACTGGAGCACTGCTATCATGTCTCCCCTAGTCCTTCTTTTCATTAGAATAGACATACCCAATTCCTGTAACCGTTGTTCGTATGTTTTACCCTCCTCCACACTCTTTCCAGAGTCTCTGCATCATTTTATATTGTAGTGGCCAGAATTGGAGGCAGTAGTTCAGTAATGAGTTTATTATTCTGTGGGAAAGACTACCAATATGAAAACTAAGGTGACTCAATGCATTCTTGCTAACCATCTCTGATGACTCTGTCTACAATACTAGTCTAGAAAATGTGCAGAGATCACACTCCCACCCTGTCCACAACAGTTAATCCCTCTGTTTCTACACCTACACCTCTGACCCCTTTTAGTAGGGTGAAATATGAGGGTGGGGAGATAAAAGTGTCTGGAGAACACTAGCAGTTTTCCCCCTGGTTATGAGTCAAGGCTCAGCTACCACTTCCCAGCTAAAGTCTGTACACATTATATCACATATCAATAAAGAAAGAATGAATGCATTCATCTCTGCTTGTTTACAGTGTAAGAACAAAGGTTGGGCAGAGAAAGTCTCCTGTGTAGTTCCACCAGCTTTCATTCAACATGATGAAAGAGAACCAGGTCTTACAGATGCTTTAAAAGCAAAAGAGAATGTGGATGAGATTTCATGTTTCTTCTTCTTCTTCTTGTGCCATATCCATTATCGGACGTTGGCGATCATGTTGGCGATCCTGTTTTTATCAGCAGCCACATGAAAAAGTGCTGCTGAATTTTGTCCAAACCAGTCCCTTAGATTTTGAAGCCATGATGTTCTTCTTCTGCCTGGACCTTGTTTGCCTTCAATCTTTCCCCGGAGGATTAAATGGAGTATGCCGTATTTTTCTGGGTGTCGCATCACATGTCCGAAATATTCCAATTTTCGTTTTTTAATTGTTTTGATGATTTCCCTTGGCTTTCCCAGGTGGCTGATCACCTCCTGATTTCTGATCTTGTCAACCCAGCTTATAGGTAACAGCTGCCTATAAATCCACATTTCAAATGCTTCTAGTCTCTTCAGGTGGCCTTCTGTCAGAGACCAACTCTCTACTCCATAGAGCAGGATAGAAAAAATATAGCATCTGACAAGCCTGATTTTCAGTCTTAGGCTTATGTCGTGACTGCAGAAGACCTTTTTTCATTTTGAAGAATGCTGTTCGGGCTTTTTCTATCCTTGTCTTTACTTCAACAGTCATGTCCCAGCTTTCATGTAAATTGGAACCGAGGTGTATGATCCTTTCAACTTTTTCTAGTGTTATTCCTATTTCATGTTTGGGAAAGGTGAATTTATCTGGCTATGAAGCAGCCAATAAAACCTTAGAAATATTCTGATTTCTACTACAGAGTCTTCTCACACGTGGTCTGCTTCCTTCATGGTTTCCAGCACTTCATTCAGCCCTAGTAGAGCCAAGGTTGTCCCAAAGGTGCTTTTTCCAAAAAGCAACTGGACTTTCTTGGGTTTTTTTCTTTGAAAACACTCTGCTTCTCATCCACAAAGTTTCTTCAGTTTTGGAATGGATTCAGTGAAATGTTTTCAAAGGGGAAAAAAATCCAGGTTGCCTTTTGGGGAAAAAGCACCTTTGGGGCAACCAGGACCTGGATGACTGAGAATCTCCATGGACAGTAGAGCCAGGGCTGAAGTTTTTGAATTTTTTTTCACTAACTTCTGGTAGAAGTTACAACCCATCCATTGGGAAAGAGCTGGTGAACTTCCTCTGGAGAAAACTGGAGAAAACAGCCACCAAATTTCTTTGCCTACAAGTTTGGTGGTAAAGTTTGAAAGGTCTTTTGTACCTCGTTCTACCCTACTTTAAATTTTAATTTTATTTTCCTAACTCAAGGCTTACAAAGAAATTCAAATCTCCCACTCCAAGCTGACTCAAAGAAAGGCTTTCTAACCAGTGCCTTAAAAAAGGTTCCCCCCCCCCAAAAAAAAGACTTGGTAGAAATATTATTTTCCCCTGCATTGATGTTCCTTCTTTTAAAGCATCTTTTCAAACCTCGTGTAACGTTTTACAGGGAAATCACAGTGATAGCGGAAAAAAAGAAACCCAGCAGAATAGGGGAAAGCATCATGAAACATGACTTTAAAAAAAAATGGGCAGGGAGGTTAGGGGACTAACTTGATTCACATATGATCTTTCAGTGCCCCGAGGTTAGCTCTGGATTAAATCACAAGTGAAATAATCAGAGAGGTTTTGCTTCAAAAATTAATGCTCTGTTGGACTCTTTTTGACAGAAGTTGAACAAAGATGCCAACAACCAAATTAAGGAGAATTTGATTGTCTGGCAATATATCTTTTAATGGCACAACTGCATGTATATTTTGCTTATCTTGAACCAACGTTCTGCTGCTTTGGGTTTTTTTGTTTGCTTTTGTTTTTTTCCTTGTCCTTTCACAAACTGATTCAAAGTAACCCATAACAAGAACAATAATAGCAATATAAAATTAGCCATTGGCTAGTGAAGAATGTCATTAGATTCACCTTTTTTAATTCCTTGTCCCTCTATAAATTTATAAATTTATGGAGGAGGAGGAGGAGGGGGCAAGAGGAGGAGGTCTTGTAAATGGATTGGTAGACTATAGCGAGGAAGAAGAGGCTTACAAGCTCCTGAGTGGGGACCTGGCTTATATCCAAATCAATTTGGCTTAGAAACAAGAATATTATTACAAAGTTTGGGAAGGAAGTTACTCAGCATATTTCTAAGACAATCTGAAAAGAACCGAGGGTAGATCTTCCATCAGGGGAAAAATATTTGTGAAATCTCATGGAATTTCCAAGAAGAAGGAAAATTTCTTGCATAACCTCAGGGTGTGTTTCATTTTCATCTACCAAAGAGAACCTTATGCCCTTTCGGACATTAATGGATTCATGCTTCTATTGTTCTCACCCAGAATTGCTTACAGGAATATAAGAGATCGTGAGATCTGTAGACAGGCAACACCCTGAGAACCACACAGATTCCCATGTCTTACTCTAGTGCAATATTTGAATTACATTGGGAGATTCCTTCCTAGGTGCATAATTCCAATTCTGTGTCTTCTGGATCCCCCAAGCCAACCTGATTGGTTGTTCAATATGGCTACCCATCTGCATTGTCCAAATGCAGCCAGATACATTGGCAAGCTGTCAAAAAAAAAAAAAGAGGTACATTCCAAGATATCTTAAGATGGCTTCTTTGTCTCTTAATAATCTTGCCCCAAAGCACAAATATGTTTGCAGAAATCTCCCTTGATATCATCCAAGAAGCTAAGAAGTTATTACTATTGCTACTAATAAAAGAGAAACTTGAGCATCTGTTTCCTTCCCTCCTTCCCTCTCTTCTTCCCTTCTTCCTTCCTCCTCCTCTTCTTCCTCCTCCTCTCTTCCCCAAAATATACCCTGTCTTCGGCTGTGCACATAGGTGTTTCTTGTAGTGCATTGAAATGGGTCATAGGCAGTGTCCTGCAAGAGAGAATGACAGATAGCATTAGATAAATAACATCTTTCAAATGGTTTATATCCCTGTAAGCAGTTTTTGTTTGAACTGGTTAAGTCCTGCCTCCATTGCCGTATCATGAGGGTACCCACAACATATTGTTAAAGTTCCAAATATGCCTATTTCCAACAAATGGGGGTACCTAGGAATGGCTATGGATTCATATCTTTATCATAATTTCCACTTCAATTCACTGCAGTATTTACTGTGGTAAATAAAAGATTGATTGATTGATTGACTGATTGATTTGATTTCTGAACATCTTGACTTCAAACATTTTTCAGCATTCAGTAAATCCTTCATTTCAGAAAGAGGCAAGTTGCTACTACACAAGAGGCATCGATGCAATAAAACCTACAAGCAAAAATTAAGCCTCCATAACATTGTTACGGATTGGGCACAATCTAATTAACTAAAGAAACACTAAGTTATAATAACTAGAATTCAATGGGTTCCTATTTCTACATGGCCAAGGGACAGAAAACCTTTTGAAGATATTTGGTGTTCTATAAAAGAATCAACCAGGATTAAGAAGTTTATGGAACAGTAAGTAAATCTTCCGAAAACTGAGAACAGCACTTTTCTTCTTCTCCCAAAAGGAGAAAGCACATTAGAATCCAAACAGAGGCTGGACTTCAATCTGTTTGTTATTTGTTGCTTCTGCTCAAGTGGGGTCGCAACATTAGAGAACTGAATGACCAACCAAGTGTTGGATGCCCTTTTAAGAAAGGGGAAAAAAAATCTTCCCCTGTGAGCTTTTAAGAGCATGTGACTTTCTTCACAAATTCTGAAGGACTGTGAGAATAAAAATCTTTCTCATGGGTATTTCTGCAGAAGCAGGAAGAGTTCCAAATGTGTACATAACTTGGGGATAAAAACTTGGATCCACAAAAGAATGAATAAATAAATAAATAAAGCAATTTTTTGGACAAAGATGATAATTAGCATCTGTTTTAATCAACTGGCCAACTCTATCCATGTATCCATCCATCCATCCATCCGCTCTGACAGATGGTTATATATTGTGTCAAATATGGCACAATCTTAGGCTGGCCAAACCAATGCAGGTAATCCTTAACTTACAACTGTTCATTCCGAAAATCCTTCCGAAAAAATCTTAAAACTTATCTTTGCCGGCAGGCCTGGGGATGATTGTGGATTGACTGATGAATATGAGTGGGGTTTTTATTTTATTTTTAGATATTTTTTGTTTGGACTAATACTGTAATTCGTTATTATATATATATATATATATGTTGATAGCCGCTCCGAGTCTTCGGAGAGGAGCGGCATACAAGCCCAAATAAATAAATAAATAAATAAATTTATTGACTGTTCAAAGTTACCACGGCACTGAAAAAAAGTGACTTGTGACTGTTTTTGCACACTTCCCACCATTGCAGCATCCCCAGGGTCACGTGATCAGAATCCAGGGGCTGGACCCCTGGCATGCATTTATGACAGTTGTGTTGTCCTGAGGTCATGTGATCGCCCTTCCCAGCCAGCTTCCGACAAGCCAAGATAACGGGGGAAGCCAGATTCATGTAACAACCCCACCATTCACTTAGCAGTGATTTGCTGAACAAATGTGGCAAAAAGGGTGTATAATGAGGCACAACTCGCTTAACAATTGTTTTGCTTGGAAGTGGAAATTTTAGCCTCCATTGTGGTCATATGTAGAGGACTACCTGCACTGTAAACCACGGTAGGAAAATTCAGATGTGTTTTATCTTGCTGGGGCACCGATCCGTTTTTCTTTCCTGTCGGGCCTGCGAACGTAAGTAGAAAGCCAAACAGATAACAATTTAAAACAAAACAAAACATCTTTCAAATAAGAACTGGCTCTTGTTTGTTTGGTGTTTCTCTTATATATGGTCTATCTGCTGTATCTAGTTTATTGCATATTGTTCGTTTGCGCTTCTGAATTGATTTTGAGGAGGGAAGAACGTTTACTAAAACAGATGTTTACAAAGATTAATACCTAATGTTGTATGCTATGTTCTAGGATGATTGTTTAGCAATAGGATCTTTGGTTTAATGTTGACCACATTAATATGGAACCAGATAAGAGAAACACCAATCAAACAAAGTGTAACAGGAGTATAGTTGAGGCTAGACGCGAGGGGTGGGAAAAAGGCTTACTAATTCAGACGTTTTCAGTGACTAATACCTAGTATTGTATATCAGGTGCCATGATGATTGCTGCACAATATGTTTTTTTATGTTCAATGTTGATTGTTTTAATAAAAGAATTTTATATTTAAAAAAAAAAGAACTGGCTCTTAGACACGATGCCTTTAAGCACCACTTCCTGATTATTATTATTTTTTTTTTGGCAACATAAAGGAAACCCAATAGCTCTGTATCCTCTCCAGCCATTTATATGTATGTTGAGAGAGAGAGAGAAAACACTCAACCAAAATATACATACTGAGATCTGAGAATTCAATGGGAGAGAAAGAGAAGGAAAAGTATTTCATGTATTTCTCACTCTTTCTATAAATACACAAGAATGCTCTTCCCATCTGGCTCTCTCATGGGTCACGAAGAATTTCATGTGGATGTGAACTTTGCTGTTCATATTAGGAAAAATAGTGGTGTTTTCACAAGTTAACTCATGCCTGGAAAAAATCCCAGTTTTGCAAGTTGCTCTAATTGCCTTGCCAATTGTCCGTGGGAATATTCAGGATGGGAACATTTCAAGGCTTCTCCAGAAGAATTCAGTTAATGAAAAATGGGACGAGGGAATGAGTAAGAGGCTGAAGTTACCATGTGGCTCTTCAAGGGAAACCAGAGTGAAAGGTGTTTCACCCCTTCCCCCTTTTTTTCTTGTTGTTGTTGTATGGAACTTTGTGTTTCCAAAACTATTTAACTTTTAAAGGATTTGGCTTATTTTAATCTTTTAAGGATTTTTGCCCAGGCGACTCACTCTAACTTCAAGAAACTTTGCTACTTTTAATAACCCCAAATTGCCTTGGAAACAAACTTGGTTTATTTTTATTTTTGCAATGAATTATTTTTAACCCCGTTTCTTTTCCACCATCTCCCTTTTTACGACCGTTTTCTTTTCCATCATCACCCATATCAAATCTTTCATGTGGGTTTTTCAAAGCTACTGTTTCTTCAATGGATAAGAACTTAGTATTGGTGTATATAATCCAGGGCTTAGACAGAGGCATCCATAGATGAGAATGGAGGGGGTAGCCGCGTTCCCCTCTCCGGCCCCGCCACGCGGCGGAGAGGGCGACCCGGAGCCGGGCCCGCCCCGCCGGCGCCGGCTCCGATCCCGCGCAGCTTCTTCGGAGAATGGAGGGGGTCAACAAAGCCAAGATTGTGGTTTGTACGGGCAGTCCTTGACTTACAACAGTTCATTTAGCGACTGTTTGAAGTTACAGTGCATTGAAAAAGTGACTTATGACCGTTTTTCACACTTATGACCAGTGCAGCACACACACCCTGGTCATGTGATCAAAACTGAGATGCTTGGCAACTGACCCGTATTTATGACGGTTGCCGTGTCCCAGGGTCATGTGACTGCCTTGTGTGACCCTCTGACAAGCAAAGTCAACGGTGTGTGACTTAGCAACAGCAATGATTCTTTTAACTGTGGCAAGAAAGATCACAAAATGAGGCAAAAACTCACATAACAAATGTCTCACTTAGCAATGGAAATGTTGGGCTCAGTTGCGGTTGTAAGTCACGGACTACGCGTATTTGGTTCATGGTAAGACTTCAGTTGTGACCACTATAGTTTTTTTACCACTCTGTGGGTGTCCCAGCATGGTGGAAATTAGTTAAGGTTTTTGAACTGAATTTGAAGGGGAAAGTGAATTATTTTCTTTTCTAAATGGAGATGAACAGCCACCAATTAAATAGCTCTAACCTTAAGCCCAACTAATTTTAAATTAAGGACTCCAAAATTGTTAAGTACATTTTGCAAAACCTGGAACACCCAAAGAGAGTCCATAATGGTTTGTACACTTGCAACGTGGCTTCCTAGATTTGTCTAAATCCATTCTGGGAAATATTTTGTTCCTTGGATCATGTAAATGCAGACAGTGCAAAATATATTTTGCTTCATATTGCGCAGGTTTATATAAAATCCCAACTTGCTCATGACAAAACATCTCTATTTTCCTACATAGCCCTTCATGCAATAATGAAAAAGAATATGTAAAGAATTAATGGATAAATGAATTTTTGTATTACTATATTCTTTATTAAATGATTTTCTTTCTTTTTTTCTGCATTTTATACTAAAATATAAAAGTAAAATAAATATGAGGTAAGAACAGTGCAACACTTATAATATAATCAGGAATAATTCCCAAATTAGTTTATGATTAGCAAAAGATAAGTTCTACAAGCTACAAATGCAAATTTATCAATAATGTGTGTTGTTGCAGATCTTTATCTGCCAAGAGATGTTTTACTTAAAAGTTATGTTGACCATAGTATGAATTAAGTAGAACAATGTTATGGTTTCTATAATTATACTAACTTCTATTTGTTTGATAAAGTACACATTTAAGGCATTCACTTGATTGGATCCAGTTTGATGATTTAAACCCATTTGGAAAATTGAACTTTTGTGCAAAAGCCTTCCAAATCATCAGCTTGATTCAAATGCATCTGATTTGATTTGACAATCTGATTTCACTTCCAGATTGACTTCAGGGTTGATAAGGTTCAATCATTCACTCAAACTGGTGTTGAATTGCATCGTTGAACTAACTTCTGCATAGCTAATACATAGTGCCTAACTTTTCCAAAATCCATCTAATTTCACTTATAATTCAGTTAATTTATCTTCAACAATTATTTTCAGGCATTTAAAAACAATTCTTGTGTTTAAAAAAGAAACGGGAGAGAGGAATTGGAAAAGCCCTACATAGCTCTGTTTGACTAGATCCCTTAGCTAACTATTTGAAAAGTTGCATTTAAGACATGTTTATGGGAACTGCTTGAATGAATACTTGAGAAACGGAGAAAACATATGAGTAGTATTTTACATATTTAGATGAATTCAATGAGCTGTTGGACAATTGTTAAAGCTTGACCTCACTTTCTTCTCATGTGAAATTTTGCAGTGTTAATACCCATTTACATAGTTTCTTAATTTTCTCCCACTCAACCAACAATTTCCCACTGTATCCCTATAATAGTATATCCCAGGGTCAATATTCGCCTGCTTTCAATCACAACTGTGTACTGGATCAGCTGTCACATAAAACTAAAAGGAGGGGAAATGAAATTAGACTTTTTTTTTTTAAGGCTGTGCAGCATAACTGAATGAGGCACTTCATGAGAGCACAAATACAGGACGTCCCTATAGGTTTTTAAAGCAGCTGTGTCTTTTTCCCAGGACCACACAGCAATTATGAGAGGCTCCAGACATGAAGCCCAGTAAAACTCTAGTACTTTTTTGTGTGAACTTTTGTTACTAAAAAAATAAAAAAAAATAGCAGAATATGCTATTTTTCCCTACCTTCTCTCAGCCAATTTATTTAAATTCAGGAAGATTATTCCTTATCTGAGATTAAGCTGCACCATTATTTCTAAATATAAAGTAATCCTGGAGCAAATCTATCTGTCTAGGTGATCACAAAGAGTCAACACCGACTTGATGATACATAATCAATCAATTTTATTTGTGTATGTATATACACATCTATGTAGGCACTGCATTTATAATTCCTAAAATTATGTATGCTTCTTTTTTTCCCCACATGGAACTTTTCCAAATGCATCTACTTTCCATAACATCTTTTTGTGAGTTGGGACAGGGCCCCATCACTGGAGGTTTTAAGAAGAGACTGGACAGCCATTTTTCTGGAATGGTAGAGGGTCTTCTGCTTAAGCCCCAGGGGGGTTGGACTAGAAGACCCTCAAGGTCCCTTTCAACTCTGTTATACTGTATTCTATATTCTGAGATCCATACTCAAAATAAGAAAGAATTTCCTGGCATTGAGAACAATGAACCAGTGGAACGGCTTGTCTTCAGAAGTTGTGGGTGCTCCATCACTATAGATTTTCAAGAAGAAGGTGGACAGCCATTTGTCCAAAATGATATAGAGTCTCCAGCTTGAGCAGAGGGTTGGACTAGAAGATCTCCAAGGTCCCTTCCAACGCTGTTATTCTGTTAGATGCTCATTATTGCTGGCTGGTGTTTTTTTTTTTTAAATGGATCTTGCCCATTTGCTCCCAGGGTGCCTATCTATTTCAAGCCCTTTCATTCAAGAGTCTAAACCTGAAAATCATTTCACAAAGTATCACAATAAAAACTCCAGAAAGAACAAGTGTGGTTTCTTATTTGGAGGCTGAATATCTTTCATTTTCAACAGAAGGAGCATAAAACAAAACCCAGTTATTGATCTCTTAGCAGACAAAGAGTGTAAAGAAACTCAAGGAACCAGCCACACAAAAGCTTGACCTTTTTGACCTCCTAAGGTCTAAGCAGGCCTAGACAACTGTTGAAGCCAGCTCCCCCCTTCTTTCCCCCTGTCCTCTGCTGCTTGAGAATTGCTCTAGGGAGAAAGAAAGAGAAAAAGTAAGTATTGTTCACACAACCTCCCACACATGCTCAAGACTCAAAAGGCCCCAAGATCTTATAATTGCATATCAACACTGGGAAGGAAAGTCCCATGTTCATTTTCAAGGTAATACTGTATTTAAAAGGGGGAAAAAAGCGGGGGGAGGACAGAGGCAGATGGTTGTAAAGATCTGAATTCTCTAAAATTTAAAAGCTAATTTTGCGTCTTGTACTCAATCTCTGGTGCAGCAAGGAAGAATTTATGAAGTCACTTCTAGTGTTAAAAGGAGCCCTAATGGCTGAGTACAACAGTTCAGCAGGTGCCCAGTAGAAATATAGGGATATTATATCAATATTAATCTTAGGGGTGTCAAAATCATGTTTCTCCTGAATTTTAATCAGCGGTGATCAGAAAGAAAGGGAAGTCAATGAGTAGAACTCCATTTTAGACTTAAAATAGTTGTCACAGGGCCTCAGAAGAGTGACAGGGCATTTACATACCAATGGGGATCTGGTTATCTGTCTGTCTATCATCTCTCTCACTATCAATTCTGTCTGTCGGTCTGTCTATCTATCTATCTATCTTATCTCTATCTATCATCTATCTATATCTCCTATCTATCTATCTATCTATCTATCTATCTATCTATCTATCTATCTATCTACTTACCTACTTACCTACCTATCTATTATTTATCATCTATCATCTAGCTAGCTAGCTATCACATAACATGCCATTTAATGACCCCTGAGGGGAAAAAATATATTTATGATCCAGTTTTCCATCAAGGTCTAATGTTTTTATGCAAATACAAATCAAATCTGTGCATGCAGAACATCAAATGTTTGACCTTTCTTCACTGGTTGAACCCAAGTTGCATTCATGCCCAATTTTTTTTCCCCATCTAGTGGGGAAGCTGACTTGACAAAAGCCCACTGAGCAAATTTTTGAGTGTAGAAATTTGAGAAGTTTTGGTCCAAAGTGTAAAGAACACATTGTATAAACAAACCAAGCACAAAAGAACAGGACCAAGTGATAAATCTTGACAGGTTTACGAAACGTAATGAAACTCTTCCTTCGGTCTTAAAAGGAAGGGAAGGCCTCCTGCCTGGTTCAACATCTGTACACTCAACAGGTGGCCATTATTATGCTGAGAAATTGGAGCACTAAAACTGATGTGGCAAATTAAAAGGGTTGCTGATTGGTGTCTCCACTCCTGCCTAGCATAGAGAGATCCTAAGAATATGGACTCCAATCAGAGGATCAGAGTGAGATAGATGAATGCTTCCCCAATGACTTTGTCATGCTAGGATCTCTTCTCTTCTCTTCTCTTCTCTTCTCTTCTCTTCTCTTCTCTTCTCTTCTCTTCTCTTCTCTTCTCTTCTCTTCTCTTCTCTTCTCTTCTCCTCTCCCCTCCCCTCCCCTCCCCTCCCCTCCCCTCCCCTCCCCTCCCCTCCCCTCTCTTCTCTTCTCTTCTCTTCTCTTCTCTTCTCTTCTCTTCTCTTCTCTTCTCTTCTCTTCTCTTCTCTTCTCCCAATGTGTATACTGCACTGCACTGATTTAAATCTCTCCCCTACTTAAAAAAGTGGGGTACTTCATCCTTAGTTGGGGACTACAGCATGGTGTTCCAATCCAAAGCCACATACTATTGATAACATCGCTCACTGGGTGAACCACTATGCTATTTTGAGCTGAAAACTATAATTCCATTTTTTTCCTTTTGGGCAAAAGAAAAAAAAAATCCCTTCCCAAAAGTCCTGGGAACACCAGAATTGCTAGGAGGTGGAAGCTGTTTAGTCCAGGTCTTGCTCTATTTATTTCTAATAAGCTTCTCTGGTGAGGTTGTCAGTTGTGGTGGAGTAAATCTCATCTTGTAAAACTCCTTAAAGCTGTTGTCTGGGGAACTATTTTGTGCTTGTTAATAGTAAGCCTGAATCAAGAGAAGCCAAGGTTACGGATTGAATGCAGACTTGGCATACAAAATTGCCAGGATCTATAAACCTAGGCTGGCCTCAGAGGTCAGCAGAGTTGGATGGTCATTGAGGCCCATTACAGGATGTCTGCTGATGCCTCTTTATTTTTTTCATCCACCTCATTGCCAGTGTTGTCAATATTGGTGGTAGCAACTTGATAGGGATCCATTTCTAGACTGAAACAGTTAATGAGTCAAAGCATCCCACCAGGCCACTTGACCTATGGGAAAGGCTTCACTGCAAGTATAGCAAAAATAAAGAGATCCCCCTGCTGAAGTGAGCTGATGTCAGCCCTTCCAGGTCAACAAGACAGGAAACATGACATGATGAATGAATCCTACCGTAACAGTAACAGAATCCTGCAAGGCTGAAAGGCTGAAAGTTAATGACCGACAACTTAACCACCATTCAAAGTCATAATGGATTCAAACAAAGTTACTTATGACCTCTCCTTGAATTTACAACTGAAGCATCTCCCTCCCTGTAGTCATATGATTACATTGTGGGTGCTTGGCAAGAAGATCACATTTACAGCCTGTTGCAGCATCCTGTAGTCACCAGGCAACTGATCCTCTGAAAAGGGACTTGATTCAGACTTTATCAATCAATCAATCAATCAGAATAGAGCTGGAAGGGACCTTGGAGATCTTCTATACCACCTCAGACAAGTGGCTGTCCAATCTCTTCTTAAAAACCTCCAGTGATGAAGCACCCACAACTTCTGAAGGCAAACTGTTCTACTTTGTCCTCACTGTTAGGAAGTTTCTCCTTAATTCCAGGTTGTTTCTCTCCTTGAGTAGTTCCTATCCACTGTTTCTTGTCTTGCCTTCTTTGGAAAATAATTTGACCCCTCTCTTCTTTGTAGGAACCCCTCAAGTACTGGAATACTGCTATCATGTCACCCCCCAGGCCTTCTTTTCACTAGACTAGCCATATCCAATTGTTCTTCATATGTTTTAGTCTCCAGGCCTTTAATCATCCTAGTTGCTCTTCTCTGCACTTTTTCCTTCTAAGATTTGTGCAACTTTGAAAAGTTGTTGCAAGACTGCAGAGAATCGATCTCTATTTTTCTTGCTTCCTTATTCTGGGGAATGCTGCATATTAGGTGTGGATGAGGGAAGATAATATAGAGATTCAAGCAGATTAATTCTGAAATGATTTGCTCTGATGCCTTTCCAGGAATCTAAATTTAACACCGAGCAATATAAAACTATTTATCCAGTTGGAAACCGACTGGCGATCATAGGTCTTTAGACCGAGCCAGAAATGTAAACTCTCCAACAAAGATCATTTGTTGTTCTTAGAGCTATGATCATAGTGATATTCTTTAAGGTTTTTTTTTAATTAAGTAAACAAAGCATCAGATAGAAACTTTCTCAGAATGTGCAGGCACACACAGAGAGAGAGATGGATTCAAAGAAAATAAATATGAAACAAAAGGAAAAATGTGGGTGTGTGCATGCAATAAGAGACATCGGGGAAGAATTCAATGTGCAATTCTACATTGAACTCCTTCTTCCTATCTCCACCATCATAATAACCCTATGAGGTAAGTTAGATGGAGACAATATGATAGGCCCAAAGCCATCCCCTGGTTAAGGGTGGATTCAAATCTGAATTTTCCCTCTCACTCCTGATTTAACATTATACCATCCATTCTTTTTTATTTTAGATTCTAAAATCCATCCATCCATTCTTCTCAAGCTGAGAAGAAGATGTTCTCCTAGAACTATCACGGTCAGGCCCAGAACAAGGAGCAAATTGCTGTGTTTCCATTTCTATTTCAATTAAAACAATGCAATTAAGATAATGAATATTTTTCCCCTGCTCAATCATTAAGAATTACACTTTGGTGTTAAAGTTTAGAGTCCACCTTAGAACTTCGGTGGTAGAGTTTAAAGGCCACCTCAGAACTTCTAAAGATCTCAGATTGTGCATAGCTGGTCCGATGTTGTAAATTTTTTAGTGTTCCACCACTTCGATCTTTTTATGTTGAAAAGTTGCCTATGCAAAAGATCCAAGAGTTCAATAAAAAAAATTGTTTTACTGTGCACATGAAACTTCTTTCAGCGTCAGTTGTAGATCATTGATATTATTTGGACAAAAGTCCAACACTCAACAAGTTGATACTTGAGTCCGTGTAAAGATCAATTTGCTCAGTTGAGTCACTTGGCAAGTCTTAAGTGTTTTTTCTGCAATATGTGTGTGTGTGTGTAGGTCTCTGGTTCCATTCTTTGCGTTGTCAGTTGTGGTGTCTGTGTGACGGCAGGGACAAAGTTTCAGTAAAAGGAACATACCTAAAAAGCTGCCATCAATCAGGTATCCGGTGCAAATCCATTTGCCAATAAAAGCTCCCTTGGGACCAGCAAGGTCCCCATCACACTTCCTTGAATTAAGCCATGTGAATGGATTGCTGGAAAAACCCAGGAGTATCGCGTTGCAGGAGAGGCCCTTCTATTTATTTATTTCATCTTTTCCCCCTCACTCTGAGGCGTGCTCGGCTGTGTAACTGACTCCAATAAACGGCCCCCCTTTGGGCTGGGGAGTTCCGAACAAGATAAATTCCTTCGAATTCTAATTGGAGAACAGTTGACTTAATTGGTGCCCGTTTGGCAGACAATAGGAACAGAGCAGTGCTTGGCTCCAATGGCACCCTAGGGGGATATAGCCTTGCAGCGGGCCAGCAAGCTCTCCAGGGCACGTTGTTTCCTGAGAAGAAATCAGGAGTCTGGATTAACCCTCTGACTGTCAAGCTTTATTAGCCGTAATCAGGCGAGATATATCAAGGGTTAAACACAGGAAACTGAACTGATGGTAAAGACATATGTCTCTTTTAGGAAAACACAACAAAACAAAAATGCTGGGGGTAGGCGGAGAGAGGAGAGGGAAACGAGAGGGCGCCTTATCCATGTCTCAACCATCCCATTGCTTTCCCTTCAAGCTTAAATCAAAGCTTTTGTCGCCAGGCTGACCCTCACAGGCTTTCAGCTTAATGAGTTATTTGTTTATTTGTGGGCACCGCTACTTTGCAGCTTAGGGGTGAGCTGAGGAGACCCTTGAAACAGAGCAAGGAAGAAAAAGAAAGGAGAAAGGTGCAGCAGATACCGTTCTAGTTGTGAGAAGGTGTTTTAGAGAGTTTTGAGTCCATCCCTGCTCATTGAAGACTTAGCTTTTTGGAATGCCTCTCTAACATGGCTTCTTGATCGACTGTCTGAATTTTGCTGGACTAACAGAAGGAGGGCATTGTTGGACCATTAGGAAGCTTGTGTTATACCTTAGCTAAAAATCTCTTCTCTGCATTCAATCAGATCTTTCTTACAATCATAGACCAGCATAAGGAAGGTGGGATACAAAGAGTGATCTCTTCCCTGCATTTTCCACTTGTCTTCTTCAAAATCTGCAGGCTTTCAGATTTTTGAAGAGCATGCTGTATATTTCCCCAAATATAGGCAAGCTGGCTGAGGAATTCTGGGAGGCGAAGTCCACAAGTCATAAAAGGGCCAAGTTTGAAGCACCCCTGTGGTAGATCAAGCTTCATGATGTAAAACTGGTCTCTTTTGTATGTGCATCAATGAATAGCCATCTTGCTAAGGTTGAGTCCTTCTCCCCAATGAATATTACTGATACAGCCTTTATACAGTTTTTACATCTCATGCAACTTTCCCACTGGATGTCACTTCTGAGAATGGGGAGGACGCAAAAGAGGACAGAGCAAACTTGAATATCTGCAATGTTTAAATTAATATTCCCTCATCATGTTAACAGAAAAAGAAGAATGCAGTCCTTTCTCCAAGGTACATTAGATAAAATGAGCTGTTCCAGGGAAGGTTATTTCAATATACAATCACAGCAGTGAGATTATTGTATGTACAAAGATGGAAAGATTCATCACTATCCACTGTGGATGAATAGTTGGTGATGTTGATAGATTTTGCTGAAATGGATAAATTAACTTATTTGATTAGAGAAAAGGCATTATCTACGTTTATTGGTAACTGGAAGCCTCTTACAGGCTTTTTGCATAACATTGGAAAAAATGAATTCGTGACGTATGGTTCTGATGATTAGACAGGATAGATTATAGAACAGTAATACAATGTAATTTTAGTTTAAAAAATATTTGCACTTATAGCTGCTGTGAAGAATACTGGAAATTGCTTTATACTTCCCCCCCCCTTTCTTTTCTATTTTTTCCTTAACTTTTCTTGCACTGTTTGCTTTTTCTTTCTTCCTTCCTTCCTTCCTTCCTTCCTTCCTTCCTTCCTTCCTTCCTTCCTTCCTTCCTTCCTTTCTTTCTTTCTTTCTTTCTTTTTTTGTTTTTGTTTTTCTTTTTGTTTTTTCTCCTTCCTTGCTTTCTATTTCTTTGTGTTAGCTTTTATCCTCTAGTTTAAACATTTTTATTAAAAAAATATACATTTTTTTAAAAAAGATCCGTGTCAAAAATGTTTGTCTGTTCCTCAGGTAGAATTAACTTTATTCCACCCAACAGGTAAATAAATATTAACATTCATTGCCTTTTTCCGTCCTAGCTGACTGGTACACACACACACATACAAACGCGCATACGCACACACACACACACACACACACACACACACAATTTAAAATAGAAACAATGTGACCTTCAAGGTCAGACTTTTCCAGCCAGCTGGATTAAGAAGTCCTCAAACGTGCCGCAGGGTTTTCAAACCCAGCAGACAATCATTAGCTGCTAGGGGGATTTTACTGCTGTCAGAAATTATTGCTTTAATTATGAAGATGGAGCAAAACTAGACTCCAGAGTCCACCAGCCAACTTCTCAACTTTTAGCCAGCCACCTGAAATTTAGCCAGACACCAGGCTGGGATCTAAGAATTTAGCCTCCAGGAAGCTCAACACACTTGTTAATAATATGCTTAGGCCAAAGATTGAAAAAAAAAAAACAAACAGCTCTTCCTTCTTCTGCCTGCTGTGCTGCTTGTTGTTAGGGCTAGTAAATAGACCGAGTACTGTGTCCATTACCACTTTTGGATCAAATCAGAGGCCCATCCATCTTTGTATTTTGCTTTTAGAAATGATCAAACAGAAAAAGAGAGATTTGGTGCATCTCCTTTACTTCTCCTTACAGTCCAACATTTTCTCCAGTTTTTAAAAAAACCCTTGAAGTCAAAGGCAAAATAAGCTGAAGTCAAACAGGGAAAACCAACATATTGCACTCTTCGTTTAACTGATTAGATTTATTGCCTTATTCCACAGAAATACAGCAAAGAGGGAATCATACTTTGGATGGGCCCCTATCATCCAAAGGGGTCTGAAAGTCTTTTGTGTTGGTAAGCCAGTATTGACTCCTGGTGACTGCTTGGAGTCGTCCCTACAGTTTTCTTGGCAAGATTCTGGAAGTGTGGTTTTCCCTTGCCTCCTTCTTAGGGCTGAAAGAGAGTGACTGGCCCATCACTCAGCTGGATTTGTACCTAAGCTGGGGCTAGAACTCACAATCTCTAGCTTTCTAGCTGCTGTTTTAACCATCGCAGCAAACTGTCTGTCTTTGAAGGTCTACCTCCTTTAAAAAAGAAATTTCTGCACCATGCTATTTTTGTTCTCCAGCAGCTAAGGCTACCAGGCATCCTATCTCTGCCATAGCTATCATCGTTAGGAGCCACTGATCCATCCAGACATGACAAGTTAAGTGTCCCAAGGCACTCTTGCTTGTAATAAATCAGTTGGTGCCTCTTCAGCTTCTGTTATTCACAACTGTGTTTTGGACTATGTGATAATGCTGATGGAGCACCTCTATAATCCTTTGAGGAAAACATGATGCTGGATCCCAGGACCATGTGAAAAATACCAAAGGGGAGTCACATGATACCAGGAAAGATGCAGCTATTTTAAAAAGTCTTCCTAGTGTTTTTTAATCATTGCTGAAGCACTACACACAAGCCAGGGGGGCTTGGAACATAGAACATAGAATATAGAACATAGAGTTGGATGGGACCTTGGAGGTCATTTAGTCCAAATCCCCTGCTCAAGCAGGAAAGTCTATACCATTCCAGACAGATAGATGTCCAATCTCTTCTTGAAAATTTCCAGCGATGGAGCACCCACAACTTGTGAAGGCAAGCAGTTCTCACCATTAGAAAATTTCTCCTTAGTTCTAGGTTGGATCTCTCCTTGGTTAGCTTCCATCCATTGGCCCTTGTCATGCCTTCTGGTGCTTTGGAAAATAATTTGCCCCCTTCATCTTTGTGGTGGCTCCTCAAATATTCATTCATTCATAGGTCTTGACCAGAATTCTGACAGGGCATTCTGTACTAAGAAGAAATTATTCTGCTCAGGTCCTAAGCAGAGGGTTGCGCCAGATGTTCTGAAAGTGCAATTTTATTGAGTTCAAATATATCTTTTATTCCTCTCTTCTCCTTTTTTTTCTACCTCTGTCCTAGATACAAGAAAGAAGAACTCTGTGGAGTTAGTAGAATGAAAACTCTATGACAGAAGCAGCAGCAACCTTGACTTTTAGAACGGAAGTGTGGCAAGATGTGTTTTGATCTGCATTCACCCGTCTGTGGCAGGCCGTACCCAAAATGTCAGTCAGAGAAAGTAGAGCAGGTATAAGAAATGGGATGACCTCGGGGGCAACAGACAGTCCTATTCTGAAGTAGGTCCTTTCAGTTTCTCTCCATTTCCATATCACAGACACCGTGGAAACATTTGGACTTTCCTACCTGTCAAATATCAGGGCTTCATTCATACCACACAGCAAGCCATGGCTTCAATGAAATGTAAATATTTGTTGGTTTGTATAGAGTAAGATCCCGACAAAGGGTTCAGATGACTTCAGGCCATTTAGAAGCATTGGCCGGGACACTCAGATTGAAAGGGAGATATTTCTCTACATGGGGCTCTCTACATGGGGCTACCCTTGAAGAGTGTTCGGAGACTACAATTAGTGCAAAATGCAGCTGCGCGAGCAGTTGTGGGCCTTCCTCGTTGTGCCCACATTTCATCAACTCTCCGCATGCTGCATTGGTTGCCTATTGGTCTCCGAGCCCAATTCAAGGTGTTGGTTATGACCTATAAAGCCCTTCATGGCATGGGACCAGGATACTTACGGGACTGTCTTCTGCGATATACTTCCCTTCGACCAGTGAGAGCGCACAGGGTCGGCCTCCTCCGGGTCCCGTCAGCGAAACAATGTCATCTGGTGGGCCCTAGGGGGAGGGCCTTCTCTGTTGTGGCGCCCGCCCTCTGGAACCAACTACCTCCTGAAGTCCGCATTTCTCCGACTCTCCCGGCCTTCCGAAAGAATTTAAAAACCTACCTCTGCCGGCAGGCCTGGGGATGATTGTTGATTGTGGTGTGACTGAGGAGTATGTGTGGGGTTTATTTTTTAATGTTTTTTCGGATTTATATTGAATTGTTTATTTGTATGTTGTGAGCCGCTCCAAGTCTGCGGAGAGGAGCGGCATACAAATCCGAAAAATAAATAAATAAAATAAATTTCACTTTCATAGATGTCATTTTTGTTTTCTAAAAAAAAAAAGGTCCATATAATTCGGGTTCCATTGGGTTTAAGCATTACACTGAGGAATTTAAGTAATTTCCAGGATATATTTAAGGTCCAATGTGTGTTTGTGGGAAATGAGCCAGTGGTATAACACATATACAGTAATGTCAGGCATGAAAGACCAGATTCACACATAAGGGTTAATAATAATAATAAAGTTGGAAGGGACGTTGGAGCATTCACAGCTTCTGGAGGCAGGTTGTTCCACTGATTACTTGTTCTCACTGTCAGGAAATTTCTCCTTAGTTTTAGGTTGCTTCTCTCTTTGGTTAGTTTCCACCTGTTGCTTCTTGTCCTGCCTTCTGGTGCTTCGGAGAATAGCTTGACTCCCTCTTCTTTGTGGCAGCCCCTGAGATATTGGAACGCTGCTATCATGTCACCCCTGTCCTTCTCTTCATTAAACTAGACAATTAAGCTGATTTATTGCTAAAAGCCTATGTATATGAATATTCTCAAATAATGGTCAGCACCTAGTTAGAGTTAGACTAACACTCAAGGGGGTCGAACTTAACTCACTTGTGGCTATGTAGGGATTCTAGTCTGATCCCTCTTTTCACTCCACACCCAGCTTCTGCCATTCCTTCTCCTACATATCATGACATCATAGTAAAAAGGATAAACTTTGAAAATTACATCATTCAAATCATTTGAGTGAATAATATCATGACATCCGTATGGCTTATCATGGAAACTTTATAAGCATTGTTTTCTCTCCAGATCACTATATTTATTTTATTTATTTATTTATTTTAATTTGCTTATCAAATTTAGAGACTGCCCATCTTAGCCTCAGACCGACTATAAATTTTGGAAGATTGTGTCATGGATCTTGTAGAAATCTGTTAGGTTAGTTGTATTCTGATCCAAACATGGATCTAGATAAGGGGGTCACCAAATTTGACAACTTTAAGGCTTGTGGACTTTGACTCCCCACATTCCTCAACCAGACAGTTGAAATCCACAAGTCTTAAAATTGCTAAGTTTGGAGACCTCTGATCTAGATCAGGAGAGGAAGGAATTCGCAGTGATCTAATTCTTTTAGTATTCTTGATTTAGACCAAGGGTGTCAAACTGCTGGCCCTTGGGCCGGATGCATTAGGCCAAAACCGCACCCTTCCCATTGCCGGCAAGGGCAAAAAAGTCATGATACGTTGTAACACATCACGTGACGTTGCGCGTTTGACACCCCTGACTTAGGCAACATGAGACAAAGCCCATCATCTCAGGATGATACTAAGTGTTAGTTTAAATGTTTGGGAGCTTGAGCCACTGTTGATTCAATAACTTCTGTTTATCTCTCATTCTTGCCTGTCATGGTGTGACTGTAGATCACCTTATCTCTACTCCCTTATCCCTAGCCCCCACCTCTCTAACATGGAAACTATGCTGCAGCACAACCTTGTCAATTTTATGATCTGGGGACATTTTTAACCAAAGCTTCTAGGAAGATGGTCCTAAAGGAATTTAACAAGGGAAACAAACCCACTTCAGCAACTAGGTATTTCAAATGGCAGGCAGTGTGTAACAATTCCCTTATTGAGTGGTCTAATCTTGTACAGTGTAATCTAATAATAAGGCACTGTTCCCACAGGTAACTGTAAACAGATATTACGGTGTTCCAGCCAGTTTTATTCTGCACTTGGAAACCTATTAAAAATAACAGAATGGCTAGGGTAGTTCATACTTACAGTATCCTAATAAGACCAAGCATACAACAATTAAAACTGCCCTGTATATACACACTTCCATTTCATTTACTTATATTCTTCAAGTTAAAAGAAACAAACAAGCAGAAACCGTTCAATTTATCTTAAAGTCATGGAATCATTATTGCATATTTTTAAAGGTGGTCTCTGACAGCCAGTTTGGTGGAGTACTTAAGGCATCAGATGAGGAACCAGGAGATGGTGAATTCTAGTCCCACCTTAGGCACAAAGCCAGCTGGGTGACCTTGGGACAGTCACTCTCTCAGCCTTTTTAAAAGGAGGCAATAGCAAACCACTTCGGGAAAGCCTTGCCAAGAAAACTGCAAAGACCTGTCCAATCATTCTCTGAGAATCAGGCAAGATTGAATGCAGTTCCCCGTTCAGTGAGAACAATTAACCAGTGGAACTCCTTGCCTCCAGAAGTTGTGGGTGCTCCATCACTGGAGGTTTCTAAGAAGAGATTGGACAATCACTTGTCTTTACTTTACTTTATTTTGACTTATATGTCTGGAATGGTGTAAGGTCTCCAGCTTGAGCATGGGATTGGATTAGAAGATCTCCAAATTCAGTTCAAATATCTATCTATCTATCTATCTATCTATCTATCTATCTATCTATCTATCTATCTATCTATCTATCTATCTATCTATCGCCATTTGTCAGGCGATATAGGTATAGGGCAGGGGTTCTCAACCTTGGCAACTTTAAGACTTGTGGACTTCAATTCCCAGAATTCCTCAGCCAGCTTTGCTGGCTGAGGAATTCTGGGAGTTGAAGTCCATAAGTCTTAAAATTGCCAAGGTTGAGAACCCCTGGTATAGGGTCTCCTGCTTGTGCAGGGGGTTGGAGCAGAAGACCTCCAAGATCTCTTCCATCTCTGTTATTCTGTTATTCTGGAAGACAAAGAAGAAAAATGTGTTCCCTACAGCTGTAAAATCAGCCAGGCTTTCTGTTTTCCTTGGACTTTGTTTACCATCATGATCAGAGTTATTAAATTTCTTCTCTCAATCACTCTCTAGCTGTCTTAACTGCCCATGAATTTTCTCATGATGACCTCCTGAGGATTTAAGTCAACAGTGGAAAGCTAAGGAATCTGCACCCACTGGAGAGAAGACCATATCTTGAAAGACACAGGCAAAAGAACAGTTATTACCTATGAAAATGACACTGGCTTTTTTCCTACTCTGGAAAACAAAATGCAAAAGCAATTGACTTTCCATCAAACAGAATGAGGAATATTTGAAAATAAAACAGTAGGAGCTCTTCTGACATGTTCTAGTGTTCTTGAGGTGTTGAAATCTTGTGAAGGCCACACTTAAGGGAGATTAAAATTAAAGGTTCATTTCACTGGATGTCAGGACAATATGAGCAGAGCATGCCTTCCTTTCCCTGAATCAAGAGAATTCTGTACCAAACTGGAATGCATATTTTTATTGCAAACTCTTAAAAATATATTAAGTCCCTGGAATGCTTGTTTCTGGACCATAACACAGGAAGTTTGGAATTTCATACTTCATCTTCACCGTGCAGCTGGCTTGTCTCATTTTCAGTTAGATAGATCACTTGGGAAAAACCAGGCGTTTATGAAAGCTTCTTTCTGCCCATTTACCAATAGTCAATTTTCTGGGCAGGGAGGGGCAAGGAGTGGCTATCATTTGGAAAGTCTTACTTCATACTTCAATAATTAGCAAATGAAACTGTTTTGACTTCCTCAGCTCAAGGTGTTTTTTTAAAGAATCAAAATCTGCTTAATGTTAAACAGTTTGTGGATTACAGGCACAACTCCACATTCAAACTGGCAGATATAAATTTCAGGAATGTACCATATGGCTAAGTGGAGGGGGGCGGGAGGGAGGTTAATCTATACAAAACGTTAAGAGCTGTTGATTTGGCACGGTTGATGAGAATGTCTTAAGACCAGTTGTTTGGGTTTTATTTTTTTGTAATGGGGATGAAACTCTATTTTTACTTTTACTTTTGTGTGCCTGTCGTGATTTATTTTGATGGTATCCTGTTTTTATTATTTTTACAAATAACTCAAGAGGGTGGACATAGCCAATACATCTTCCTTCTCCTGTTTCCCTCACAACAAGAACCTGTGAGGTGACTGGCCCAAAGTCACCCAGCTGGCTTTGGTGGCTAAGGCAGGACTAGAACTCACTGTCTCTTGGTGATTGGCCCATCTAATCAACTTCCATGCCTAAGGCGAGTCTAAAACTCACTGTTTCCTAATGATTGGCCAAAGTCTCCTAGCTGGCTTTCATGGTTAATGTAGAACTTGAACTCATAGTCTTCTGCTTTCAAGCCTGGTGCCTTAACCATTACATCAAATTGGCTCTTGTTTTGCTATATGTTTTGCTATAATCTTGTAAACCACCTTTACTCAGAAGAAGAAAAGTGGTGCAACATTTGTACATAAATGAATACAAGCCCATAAAATCACCAATGTGGTTTTGTTGGACAACATTTTTGGGAATTGGCTCTGTGGTTATATCCAGCCATTGATGGTACATAGAGTGCTGGGCTGAACTTATTTTTTCTTCCTAAAATAGGTTAGGGGATGTCTAGGACAGGTTTAATAGGCTGTTGGCTCTCCAGTCTAGCTGATGTCCAAGATTATGATGTGGCTGCAATGCCTCTAATTTTCCTCAGATTGGTCTTACCACTGGTCTCAGCTGGCAAACTGGATTCCATCTGAATTGATGTGAACACAGAGAATACCAGAATATACAGCATCTTCAGAATGGTTTTAACTTTCTTCTCTGTTTAAAGGCATTTGTACCTGACTCTTATCTATACCAAAATATTCAAGTATTTCTTTATTGGTGTAGTTTCTACTAGGAGAGCTACACCGATTCATTTTCATTATATCGCCAACAAACAAGGATGAAAATTATCTCTACCTCCTTTATCATGAATTCTCAACCTAATTTGGCCCAGTCAAAATAATGGTTCTTTCTTCTGAGGAAAAACGATCAAAACATTTTTGTTAAGTTGTTGAATTCCTTTCTCCGGCCTTCAGATATTTGCAAATTCTCCCCTTCGATTTGTAACCTTTGGGGGGAACAATATCTTAATTTGCCATGCTTTCTGATCACTTAGGCTTTTTCGGGGCTGAGGTAACATAGCATGCCACATGTTTTCCTAACAAATTGCATTCGGACACTTTCCGACACTTTCATTATTTTAACTGAGGTAATAATTAGTCACTGTCACAGGAGGGAGTTCGCTTGTGCAAATCAGAATAAATTTACCTTGCTGTAGCAGCAGTCACAAATGAAGCAATAAATTAGACATAGCAAAAATTTTATGGACTTAGGAGGTTCCCAAATCAGGAATTGCTACCTCAAATATAAGGGGGGAGAGGAACCAAGATAATTTCTCCCGTGATCCTTCCATTATTCAAAGAGGCAATCCTGGAGAAGTTATCTATGCAATATTCCCAAAGGCCAAAAACATAAAACAAGAGGAAAAAAACTGCAAAACTAGCAACAAAATGTAAGGTGAAAAATAAGAAAACACTGCAAGGAGAGACTTTTACTTTCAGAAATGGCCTAGTTCATGTCATGAGCCAAGTATGCTGTGCTTCACATATAATCAATGTAATTTTAATTATAACTTCTGTGGTGTCTGGTTGATAAAATGTGCCCTAAAAAGAAACCAGAGTTTATTTTTGGAACAAATATATGATTTGTGGATAAAATGCACCCTGGCTTGTTTTAAATATGGCTGCTCATTAGCCTAAACCAAAATCTTGGCTTATTCTTGAAATAGGCAAGGAATGAAACAAAAAAAAAATGATGGGTTGTTTAGCTGATTCCTTATTCCAGGAATCTGGAATCTAATACTAATGTTTTTTTTCTAGGTTGTTCATATTGTGGTTAAGCTTTTGTGTTGTAAGTGGATTATTATTTTATACCTACAAAAATTGTTTATTTGTTTGTATGCTTGCTTGTTTCCCAGACTTCTTTTATTTGTACAGAGAAATACTTCAGGTTCACCTTTTTCCAGTTCTCATCCAGTCTGATGAAAGACAGTTGGCTTTAGAAATTCTCTGAAAGGAGATTCGGTAAAAACCCTGGGGGTTGAAATGTAATCTTTTGCTGTGAAGCTTAAATCCTCTCCTCCAGAAATTATGGGAGAAATTCCTCTCTTCCCTGGAGGTACTTGGCCAAACCACCCACCCAATTTCTGTAAATTTGGTGAAGAATTTCCAGAAACCATTTAACCCAGCTTCTCATTAATTTGCTGATTTTAACAGCTAGTTCTGTCTTTCTCTATGCACGTGTCTCTCTCTGTATTATATTTCTAAATTTCCCATGCTGACCTTGTTGCTTTGATGTATTATTTATATCTCATTTCTAGGGGCTATTTCAGTTGAAGAATGTTATGGTGATACCATAAATAAGCAACATCTTAGACGTTCTTGCAATCCTTTTCACAAAACAGAACAAAACAAAATATGGATTATTGATTGTAAATTTACAGTAGCCTCTTGAAATCAATAGGCTATAAGTAAGCCCAACTTAATTTTGGTTGATTTTGGTTGATTTCTTTGGCTGCCACAAAGAGAAGGGCAGTCAACCTATCTTCCAAAGCACCAGAAGGCAAGACATGAAGCAATGAATGGAAACTATCGAAGGACAGAAGCAACCCAAATATAAGGAGAAATTTCCTGACAGTGAGAACAATTAATCAGTGGAACGGTTTGCCTTCCAGAAGTTGTGGGTGCTCCATCACTGGAAGCTCCTTTTTAAGGAGAGATTGAACAGCTTTTTCTCTGATATGATATAGGGTCTCCTACTTGAGCAGGGGGTTGCATTAGAAGACCTCCAAGTCCCTTTCAATTCTGATGTTCTATGGTCAGAAGGCAAGCATTCCACTTATTAATTGTTCTGACTATCAGGGAATGAATAGAATAGAATAGAATAGAATAGAATAGAATAGAATAGAATAGAATAGAATAGAATAGAATAGAATAGAATAGAATAGAATAGAATAGAATAGGAGCTGGAAGGGACCTTGGGGGTCTTCTAGTCCAGCCCCCCGGGTCAAGCAGGAGAACCTATACCAGTGTTTCTCAACCTTGACAATTTTAAGGCATGTGGACTTCAACTCCCAGAATTCCACAGCCAGCATTGCTGGCTGTGGAATTCTGGGAGTTGAAGTCCACATGCCTTAAAATTGTCAAGGTTGAGAAACACTGACCTATACCATCTCAGACAGGTGAATGTGCAGTCTCTTCTTAAAAACCTCCAGTGATGGAGTGTCCACGATTTCTGGGGGTAAGCTGTTCCACTGGCTGATTGTCCTCTCTGTCAGGAAGTTTCTCCTTAGTTCTAGGTTGCTTCTCTCTTTGGTTAATTTCCATCCGTTGCTTCTTGTCCTGCCTTCAGGTGCTTTGGAGAATAGCTTGACTCCCTCTTCTTTGGGGCAGCCCCTGAGATATTGGAATACTGCTATCGTGTCGCCTCTGTTTCCTCTTTTCCTTAGAGTAGCCAAACCTAAGTCCTGCAGCCGTTAATTTAATTAGAAATTAAAAATTAGGAAACTAGGCATACCTAAATTGTTGTTTTTAAAGGCATTGAATGAAACGTCCTCTTTCCCTAGTGGAGAGGTTATGGCGTGAGGACAGGGAAATCCCTGCATTTCATTCCAATTTATATTCTGTCCTGAAACCGCCAAAAAAAAAAAAAGTCAAAAGCTTAGTGAGACAGTGATACAATATTCCAGCAAGAAAACTCCTCTTGAAAAGAGACATAGCCGAAAGGAGAGACAAAGTCAGCAGCATCACATTCAAAAGGCAGCATCCTGAGAGCATTGCTGCAGGAAAAAAAAAAAAATTAAATGGCCGCCACGTTCCTTATTAAAATGAAATGCATCTCTTAGGAAGGTCTTCAGGGGTCAGTGTTCTCCCTCACCCACTCCTATATCTGCACTGTTTGTACAGATTAAATACCCGGGATATCGCTCAGATGTAAAACTGCATCTAATGTGAAAGCACTACACTGGCTCATAAAATCTATTAAAGTCAGTCAGATGTTCCTGTCGAAGAAACATCCAGTTCATTGTCTCGGGGCTGCTGCAATGAAGCATGCAGGGCTGGTTTTGAAAACCTGATTAAAACAATCTGCTGAAAGTAAAGAAGCTCATCAGAACAGGAGGATGGCCTTCAGTAGACTGGAAACGTTTTCCAGGGTCCTTCAAAGAAAGAAAGAAAGAGAGAGAGAGAGAGAGAGAGAGAGAGAGAGAGAGAGAGAGAGAGAGAGAGAGAGAGGGAGGGAGGGAGGGAGGGAGGGAGGGAGGTGTAAGATAAGCAGAAGCTAAGATTGTCAAATATTGGCCAAGGGAGCTGGCTCTGATTTTGAGGTTGTTATTTTAAGGTTCACCCAATGGAGGGATTTCATATATGCCCCGTTAAGTTCTGAGCAGTCAGTCTGTGGCCAGAAAGGGGACTTGGGGTGATAGTGGGAACTTGGACAAAAAAACGTTGGCCCCTTGCACAAAAAAGCTGGAAGCAAAAGTGAGTGCTGTGATCTTTGGAGAAAAGACTTGAAAGTAAAAGCTGCGGGTGTTTTAATGACTTCGTAGTGTGACTGGACTAGGAACACTGGAGATGTTCCTGGTTTTTGCATCTAATAAAGGGGAATGGAAGGAAAGGAAGGAAGGAAGGAAGGAAGGAAGGAAGGAAGGAAGGAAGGAAGGAAGGAAGAAAGAAAGAAAGAAAGAAAGAAAGAAAGAAAGAAAGAAAGAAAGAAAGAAAGAAAGAGCCATCAAAAACAGTCTCCTAAAGAAAATGGTGTGGGGTGGGGGGCTTAAAAAATAGAAGAGAGTGGTATCTTTAAAAAAAAATATGGGAGGACTTCATTGGACTTTTGAACCCCAAAGGGGCTTTTTCAAAAGGCAACTGGACTTTGCTTTTTCCTTGAAGATGTTTCGCTTCTCATCCAAGAAGCTCCTTCAGTTCTGACATGTTCAGATCCATACTGCAAGAAGAAGCAGAGGGTGCCATCCAAGGCAAAACTGGATCTCATCTTATTATTTGCAATTGCAATTAAATATATTAATAAGTATTTAAATACTGCTGCTTCTTGCAATATGGACCTGAACATGTCTATGGGGATTCTCAGTCATCTAGGTCATGGTTGTCCCAAAGGTGCTTTTTCAAAAGGCAAACTGGGTTTGTTATTTCCTTGAAGATGTTTCGCTTCTCATCCATGAAGCTTCTTCAGTTCATGCACATAAAGAATGAATATTTAATAATTTAAAGAGAACCAATCTAGAAGTAAGGGGGAAATTCCTGACAAAACAATGAATCAGTGGAACGGGCTTGCCTTCAAAAGTTGTAGGGGCTCCAAAACCGGACGATTTTAAGAAGAGATTGGACAAGCATTTAATTGAAATGCTGTTGGGTCTCCTGCTTGAGCAGAAGCAGGACTAGAAGACCTCTGATAGAGCTTTTTTCACATTAATAAGAAATGTATTCGTTAAAACCATCAAATACGCTACCGGTAGCAGATGAAGGAATAGTGTGTACCTGGCTTTCATATTTGCAACTGCAGTCTAGATGGCAAAAAGACCTGAAGAAGGGTTTATCCCTAACAGATGAGAATTTAATTGAACAGGTTAGAGAGCAGGGGCCCATGCATATCAAACGAGTATACAGCGTACTGATAGAAATTGACTATGAAACTGTACTAGTCAAGGATTGTATGGTAAAGTGGGAACAAGATTTTGGGCAACCTATCACTATGGAAATGTGGGAGGGAATCTGGGTGAGAAATGTAAAATTTACACAAGCGCAACATTTAAGGGAGAACTTTTATAAAATGTTCTATAGGTGGCACCTAGATCCGAAAAAAATATCGTATATCTACCCAGACATCCAACCTAAATGTTGGAGGTGTGATAGTGTGGAGGCTACATATTTTCATGTATGGTGGACATGTGGAAAAAGGCTTACTAATTCAGACGTTCTCAAAGACGAATATTTAGTATTGTATACCAGGTATCATGTTGATTGATGCATAATATGTTTTTATGTCCAATGCTGATTGTTTTAATAAAAGAATTTAAAAAAAAAAAAAAAGAAAAATTAAAGCCTTCTGGAGAAAAATATGGTGGACACTCCAAACCATTTTGAAAAAGCATATTGAATTTCTACCTCAGGTGTTTTTGTTAGGGATCATAAAAGACTGCACTACCACAGAGATGTACTTAATTCTGAACTTGATCACAGCAGCGAGACTGCTGGTGGTACAATACTGGAAGAAGCCAGAAATACCACCTATAGAAGAATGGACTTTGAAAGTAATAAATTTGGCAGAAATGGCTAAAATATCGGCATATTTGAAGGATTGCTCAAATGAACAATATATGATAGACTGGAAACAGTGGATAGACTACATACAAGAGAAACACCAATCAAAGAAAATGTATCTCGCTTATAGTTAAATCTTGACATAAGGAGTGAAGAATGTTTACAAATTTAAATCGATTGTATTAAGTTGGATAGCAGTTAGCTTGAATTTTCCCCTGGTTTACATATACAAATATATATCTACTGATTATTGGAAGATATATATCAAATAGACTAAGAATGTACTTGTTGAAGGGATGGGTGTATCGACATGGAAATTATTAACTGTAATAAGATGACTTGTTTGTTTGATGTCCAATGGATTGATCTGAAAAGAAGTGAAAGTTAAAATGTTTAAAATGTAGTTGGTTTATAGTTAAACTTGGATATATGGAGTGAAGAAGGTCTACAAATTTAAAATGATTGTATAGAGCTGAATGGCTTTAACTTGAAATTATTTTTTCTTCTTCTTTGTTTACATGTACAAATGGATATCAAATAATAAAAAATGTTAATAAAAAATGTAGACAGCCAAGAAGGCTTCAGGATAATAATAATAATAATAAAAAATGCAAACTGAGAACATTATAAGTCCTTGGACATTGACAAAAGCAGGCGTGTTTGCAGGAGAAGGGTCAAAAGAAGATCAATAAGGCAGTTGTGAACATATTATCAAAGCCCCATCACTTTGTATGTGTATGAGTGTGTGTGTGTGAGAGAGAGAGAGAGAGAGGGAAGAAGTCAAAGCATAAACAAAAGGGGTGTTCTGCCATCTTGAGTTTGTTTTGTTTTGTTTTACCCACTGCACAATGAACCCTTTGCATAGGATGGGAAGTGTGCAAAAGATAAAATCCCAAAGCTGCTTTTTCAAAAGGCAACTGGAATTTAGCACTCTCAGAAAGAGCACCAATGACCAGATGAGTGCAAGGAATATAAATCCTTCCATCCACCCCCATTTGGTCTGAACTGAAGAAGCTTCTTGGATGAGAAGTGAAACATCCTCAAAGAAAAACAAAGTCCAGTTTGCCTTGGGGACATCCATGACCTGGATGACTGAGAATCTCCATAGAACAAAAGATAAAATGTACATGACAATGTACTCAACTCAAATGTGGTGACTTATGTATTTGCAGCAAACATCCTGTTCCAGGAATTTCATTGGGATACATGCTTGTTTATATTATTTGCACGGATCAACATTTTGAAACCTTTGCGCTTTGATGTGGATGGTTTGGAGGTTCATACCATAGCATAAGCATAAAAAAAGCTGACCAACATTTAACCGAACTAAGGTTAGCATATTATGTAAATAGAGCCATGTGGTCCAAGGAACAAAGCTGCACTGACTGTAACCGTAAACAGGATGGGATTATCACCCAGTTCAGGATACAGAATTTCAGAACACAATGTGCCTTCAATAATAAAATTTGCTATCTTTTATCTCATGCCCTCCACATGTGTGCTCTAATTCCCAGAATCACTGATTAGAACGTTGTAGACCCAGCACATCTGGAGCACCAAACATCCAATTGGAGAAATTAGGCTTAAAGAAGCTTACATTTTTGGGCTCTGATTGCTCTCTGATATTGCTTTTCTTGTCGCAGATGTTTCATCACCAGAGGTTGTACTGATGGTGCTACCTACTCTGGCAATGAAACATCAGCAAGGAAAACACCAAGAACCCAACAATTCAACCCTGGAGCCATATATATTCTTCACAACTGCAGATGCTGACATGGGTGACAATGCCTCCATTGTAGCTATTTTAAAGGGAAAAGGGGGCCTATTGTTCTGAGCCACGTCTGCCCTGGAAGTGATTATATTTTCCACCCCAAGTGTAGATCAGCAGCCCCAGGAGTGGCGAACAATCTTTTTTTTTTTTTACAGTTTTGAAATTATGTTTAATTTTTGATTGGGAAGTGGGCAGCGTGTATCTTTTGCAAAGACCACCATCAAATCAGATGCTGCTTCCTTGTCATTTTCACGGCAGTTCAACTAAGAGTCCCTGGGGGAAAAAAAATTGTCTTGCTACCAAATTGCAATCATAAAGGCATGGCTTTAGTCTCTGGGAATCGCTGCAGATAGTGAACTTCTGGGTAATATATAACATAAAGAGTTTAATTGAATCAGCCTGCTGGGTTTTTGCCCAGAAAAAGTGGGAATTTAAATGCTGAGGCAGCGTTAGCTGCCAACGTTACCAGTCAGCACTCCTTAGATTGGATTGTAAATAATCTTATTTTAGGCCACGCTAGGCGATTGGGATAAGCTTCTCCTTAAACTTGCTTGCAGAAGTGTTGTGTCCTGAGCCTACAAAAGCAGGCTCGGGACGTTGCATTGGTCCCGGGCATTCCAAAAGCTGCCCTGGGACCAGACAGAGCGGCGCCAGCCTTGTGCGCATGTGCAAGGCGCAAAAACGCTCTGTTCCTATTGACATAAGAACATAAGAACATAAGAAGAGCCATGCTGAATCAGGCCAAAGCCCATCGAGTCCAGCATTCTGTGTCACACAGTGGCCCACCAAATGTACATGGGGATCTTGAGCAGAAAGAGAAGGCAAAACCCTCCCTTTCCCTTGACCCCCAAACAAATGGTTGACACTGTCCGGGTTTCTGGCCATATAAAAAGGCCTGCGTGCCTTTTGCTTTTGCTTGGTTGTTGTAGAAGGAGAATAAAGTGTTTGTTCAGCATCACCATGTGTCTTCATCATTCGCACGCGAACGAAGTACTCAACAGAAGTAATTAAATAATTCTAGCATGTAGCAAGATACTTAAAATAAAAAAGTAGCTTTAAAGCAGCCTAGATTCTTAGGCGATCCTAAATAAATATTTAAGAAGGATTTCCCAGAAATAAGAGGAAGCAACAATGACTTAGGGATCTTAAGAATCCACTTTTCAATGAGCTTGAGCAATTCCTATATAATAGTTCCCCTATGAATCAAAGACAGCTATGCCAGCTTGTGAGAAAAAAGAAAACCCAAGATCCATGATGGGCAATATTACAACTAGTCAAAGAACAAGAGAAGGAATTGGCAAGAATTGGAATTCTCCAGGTGTCTCTTAATTGGGCAAATTGTTTATTACTTGGAAAGTTGAGTGCAAATTACGACGGGGCTGATTCTGTTTTTAAAATATAGTTGATTGCAAATATGGGTAGGCTGCCTGTTGTATGACTCTTTCACAGGAATGGGGACGAAAAAGACAGGTTGGTGGCCACAACTGTGAGATGGAAACCTCATTTCTTTTTTTAAAATGTGCATCAATGAATGTTGAAAAGGAGGTGGGGTTTTGATCACATGGTAAAGAACATCCCTGGCTGAGGAATTCTGGGAGTTGAAGTCCACCAGTAATAAAAGGGCCAAGTTTGAAGAACCCTGACTTAGAGTTCTGCTGGTTGTAAAATGTGATCCTCTTTAGTAGCCATACAGAGCCTGATTCTCTTCTGTTCAGTCCCCTCTTAAAAACATTCAACTTGGCTGCCATTCCATGTTCTGCCAGTGCATTTCACAGTTTTAGTTATGTGCTATGTGAAAGAGTAAGTTCCCTCAACTTTCTGCATTACGTTTTGGTGGATGACTCAAGTTCTCACACTGGAGGGGAAAAAAAAACATCACCACCACCACCTCCTCCTCCTCCTTCCTCCTCCTCCTCCTCCTCCTCCTCCTCCTCCTCCTCCTCCTCCTCCTCCTCCTCTTCTTCTTCTTCTTCTTCTTCTTCTTCTTCTTCTTCTTCTTCTTCTTCTTCTTCTTCTCCTCCTCTCTCTCTCTCTCTCTCTCTCTCTCTCTCTCTCTCTCTCTCTCTCTCTCTCTCTCTCTCTCTCTCTCTCTCTCTCTCTCTCTCTTTCTCATTGATGCTCTATATGATTTATATACAATCATGTGCTCCTTTACTTGCTTTCATTTCAAACAAAGGAATGCCAGTTACTAAAGCCTTTCCTTGCGGGGGACCTTTTGAAGCTCCCTTGTCATTGTGATTGCCCTGTCTAGCATCTTTTCTAACTAAGGGGCAGTGAAAAGAACTGTGCACAATATTCAGAGTGTTATCTCTGTAGGTCTGTGAGACAGCAAGCATCTATCAGCAATTCTATTTTCAATTCTCTTCCAAATGTTGCCAAGCAAGGAATTGACTTCTTTTTTTAACAGAGTTAAACCCTTGGTGAATTTTTAGATGGTGCTGAAAACTTGAGAAGTTGGCACCAAGCAACCCAGATGGATTAGCTGATGCTTAGGGAGAAACTCATTTCTTGAGCTAAAGTCTTTCCTGATAAGCAATCCAAGCTGTTGCAACACAAACCATAATTTGGTGCAGCCCAAGAATCACAATGTTATATCGCTGAGATCAGAGAGTATTTTCTTTGTATTTAACATCAATATTTGTGTCCTTTACATTTCAGTTTGTTTGTCATTTGAAGCTTCCTCCGGAATTGTGTCCAGATGGATTACTGATCTGTCAATGAATTCTCAATATGGTGATGAGGCAAGTCCATAGCTTTTTCCAGAACAGAGCTCAGATTAAAAGCCTAGCATCTTAGATTTAAATAAATAAATAAATAAATAAATAAATAAATAAATAAATAAATAAATAAATAAATAAATAAATAAATAAATAAATAAATAAATAAATAAATAAATAAATAAATAAATAAATCAGGGAGTTGTTTATGGAAAGTCCTCTGACTTAACTTCTGCCAATCAAAGGCTGTAGAAAGTCCATGATTTCCCATTTCTTTCGCAAAGCTCCAAAGAATCTATCTGCAAATGAAAATGGTGAATAGAGTTCAGCTCTTAAGTCTACCTAGAGAATATGGCATGCCCCCTCCATCTTCATTCATTAATTCATTCACTGAGGGTTTGCAAATCCTTAGAGCAGTTGGGTCTCTCCCTTTCCCTCCCCCCAGTTTATCCACATGTGATAGATAGCTGGGAGGCCCAATACATTCCAGAACTGCAAACATTGACCCACAATCAACTATGGACAAGTTTTACTTCTATTAAATTCAAAAGATGGAGCGGGGTGAGCAGCGGAGCTCATAGACTGCATTTATAATTAAATTAAATTATAGATATATGGCACTTGCAAAAAAAGAAAAGAAAAATAACTTCATATGTAGATTTATGGAATTATTTTACTGAAAAAGACTTATGTTACATATTTCAGTCCCTAGTGGCTACTAATGTTTTATTAAATACAGTGTAAATCCAGCTGCGTCCAGGCAATAAAAACCTGCAAGGGCAAAAAAAAAAAAAAAAAAGGAGAGAGAGAGAGAGAGAGAGAGAGAGAGAGAGAGAGAGAGAGAGAGAGAGAGAGAGAGAGAGAGAGAGAGAGAGAGAGAGAGAGAATGTGCTAGTGGTATGTACCTAGTCAATGCTGAAGGTTTCTTTCTGTATAAAACCTGTTCACTTTCGGTGCTTTATTATGCATTTTGCACATCGTAGACCATCTCAAAAGAACAAGCCAAAGGGTGTTGTTGTTGTTTTTTATTCACCACCTGCAAAAATTCCATAAATCTTGTTTCAGCACAGCAAAACAAATCTCAGGCTAAGCTATTAGGTAAATACATTGAACGCTGCTTAATAGAATACACAAGGACTTGACGTGGTATATGAGAAGTAGTTTTTCATTACAGATGTCTCATGATGTGCCTGTGGACAGATATTAAGCTAGAATAATTAGCTTTAGAGGTAAATCCCATTTGTTTTTCAGGCTGGCAGCCAAGACACTTTAAAAATAATATTTTCATTTGCCCAAATCTGCATTTTCCCCTCCTGCTCTCATGTGCTTGGCATTGGGACGTTTTACTTTACATAAAATTAGACCCTACTAAACTCTATCTCTTTTCTAGCACGACTGCCCTACCCTTGGAAGGGAACACCTAATTGAAACCATACATTGTATGCAACACACGTCAACAAGCAGCCATACATGAATGCGAATCAATATTGTGTTAGTATTGGGATTAAGTCAGCTCTTTTCCTGTCCCATTCTCCTTTTGCCACTGTGTCTCTCTCATCTTTCTTTCTTTCTTTCTTTCTTTCTTTCTTTCTTTTTTCTTTCTTTCTTTCTTTCTTTCTTTCTTTCTTTCTTTCTTTCTTTCAATAAATAAAATGATAGTTTTGATTCAAACTGTCTCTAGGGATTAGGATTTCTATTCCGCCACAAATCAAATTGCCCATATCTTAGAATAGAATAGAATAACAGAGGTGGAAGTGACCTTGTGGGACATTTAGTCCAGTCCTCTTCCCAAGCAGGTGACCCTATACCATTTCTGACAGATGGCTGTCCAGTCTCTTCATGAAAGCTTCCAGTGATGAAGCTCCCACAACTTCTGAAGGCAAGCCGTTCCATTGCTTGTTCTCACTGTCAGAAACGTTCTCCTTATTTCTAGGTCCTGCACCCACAATAAAGCCATGGAATCCAGGCTGGGGTACAACTGGAGGTAAAATTGGAGGAGGGAAAAAAAATCCTCTTCCCTCCTGGAGGCCAGGTGCACTTCCAGATGTGAAAGGTTAGACTACTTTAGTCTGTCTGTAGCTACATATTAGAAGGCAATTTATGAGACTCTCAGTATGAATTGATCAGCGTAATGTGGGTTATATTTGGGGGGGGAGGCAGCTTGTAAGTCTAATGGATATGCAGCAGCAGATTTGCATCTGAAATGATATTAGCTTAACCCAGGGGTTCTCAACCTTGGCAACTTTAAGACTTGTGGACTTCATCTCCCAGAATTGTTGCCAAGGTTGAGAACCCCTGGCTTAACCCAAAGTTCTGACTGAAGAAGCTTCTTGCATGAGAATCAAAACACCTTCAAGAAAGAAGTAAGAAAGTCCAATTGCCTTTTGAACAAGCACCTTGGGGACAATTACAACCTGAATGACTGAGTAAATGTTAGCTTAACTTTGTGCTCTGACTCTCTAATCAAAATATCCATTGGCTATATATATATATATATATATATATATATATATATATATATATATATATATATATATATATATATATATATATATATATATATATATATATATATATATATATATATATATATATATATATATATATATATATATATATATATATATATATATATATATATATATATATATATATATATATGTAGGTCTTTGGTTCTTTGGGTTTTGAAGGTTTTGAATTTGAAGTGTCTTGGCAACGTTTCGATGAAGTCTCATTCATCATCTTCAGGCTGGTGCTTTTGGCTTCTGCTTCTAGGAGCAATGTGTGGTCTAAGCTGTTTTTTCCTTTTACATAAAAGGCACCACAGACAAGATCAGCAAAGTCCTGCACAAATATAATGTCAAAACAGCATTCTGCACAAACAGAAAAATATCCACCATCCTAAGAAACCCTAAAGACAAAATTGAGTTAGAAAATCAAGGAGTATATGAAATCCCATGTACTGCTTGCCCCACTACATACATTGGACAAACCAACAGAAGGATAAATGCACGCATTGAAGAACACAAAAACTCAGTCAAAAGAGAGGAACCAACTTCTTCCCTGATCCAACACCTTAAAGCCACAGGACATGAAATTGATTTCAAAAAGACCAGAACAATTGCCAAAACTGAACATTTTAATAACAGAATAATCAGAGAAGCCATCGAGATAGAAAAACGCCCTCACAGCATGAACAAATGAGATGATACCTCCCGCCTACCAGCCATTTGGAAACCCGCCCTTATTGACAAACGTATTCCTAACACAAAGACTGACACCAGAAACACACAGGATGCCACCTCCACACATCCACGCAAAAAGCAAACCCAAACCCACACCAATGATGAGGCAAGACCACAGACCAGGAGCCAGACCAGAGCTGCAACATTGGCCACTTTGAACCTCTCCAGCACAACAAAGCCCCCACCCAAACAGAACACTCCCCCAGCCAATCAGAACACAGCCAACCCCCCAGCCAATCAGAGCACAGCCAAGCCCCTAACCAATCAGAACATAGCCAAGCTCCCAGCCAATCAGTTCAAACCCCCACTGGCAGTTAAAAGGAAAAAACAGCTTAGACCACACATTGCTCCTAGAAGCAGAAGCCAAAAGCACCAGCCTGAAGATGATGAATGAGACTTCATCGAAACGTTGCCAAGACACTTCAAATTCTACGCGGGAGAAAACCCGAAGAACCAAAGACCTACATACAAACACCCGCGAAAACCTCAGAAAACATATATATATATAAATATATATATATATATAAAGGCTGGATCTGAAAGTGGAACAGGAGAGGAAGATCAAGGATGCTCCACTTCCATTTATTTGATTTTTGTTATTTATTCCATTGGTAAACCATTTGTAACTTTGATATGCCATTTGAATGCGGGCTTTAGTTCTGCCCAATTAGACAAATTCTGCACACCATATGGTCACTAATCTGCACACAATTTATAATACAGATTTGGCCTATCATCTCCAGCCTAAAATCTCCCACCATAAAATTCTGCTATCCTCTTCTGCTCCATATGTATACATTTTATGGCATACATTTCCCAGTCTCCCCATGTTATTTTGCCTGACAGACACATGTTTTCAAGCAATAATACAATGTTTGTTTATGCCTTTTCCACTAATAAACCCATTTTATTTGCACTTCTTGGATAGACACACAATTTTAATTGGAAAGCACTTTCATAACAGTATGAATGGGAATGTAAATGGAACTCATATAACCTGATGACTGAATTAAGCTATTTTATCAGACCACACAATATTTATAACTGTACATTAATAAAATGAGCTGAGTTTACACAATAACCTAAGCCTTATCCCAATATCTGAGATTTAACCAAGATTAATACTAAACTAAATGTATTATATGCATCCAGCAAGTTCTAGTTGATGTAGCTAAGGATATTTTGAACTAAATGACTTCTCAGTTAATGCCATGAAAAGTTGAGAAAAAATATTGACTATAAATGCTGTAAATGACATTATTCTTAAAGCATTTTTGTTGCAAGGTTCTGTTCAAGGAATCTTATGGATCCTAGTTCGGAGAACTAGTTTCTAGAGAAAAAGAGAAAAGAGAGAGAATTTTATCTCCGTTTAATCTGTAGCATGAAGTGTCTCATGTTGATATAGGTGATTTTGGCTGCTGTAGGAATTCACTTTGAAGTTGTCAGGGGGAAAAAAAAACATCATTCAACCTCTAAATGCATGAATTAAGGAGTTTTTCTATACTCCCCTTCCCCACAACCTTAAAAGGGTCATAGACACATAAAGGCCCTTCTCTTCTTAATTTTGTCTTTCCTCTCGGGGGAATTGAGTTAAATATTTCTCTTGACCCGAGTTTATAAATGGCTAACACCTGCAAAGTCAAGTGTACATATTCAGTCAGAGAACAAGTTGCTTTTTCAGAAAATGTTTAGTTAAGAAACTAGAGGTTATTTAATTTCACTGACATGATTGCTGTAATTGATCATGTTCTGGATTTTATTGGGTGATGCAGATTCCTAGGGCTGTGTACTGGTGTTTTAAGGCAGACTTTATGTCTATACAATATGAGGGTAGAGCGGATTTTTTAAAAATTCTTCTTTGATTTGATTTCAGGTGGCTTGCCAGAAGAGACAAATGCAGCATCTCTTGAAATTTCCTTATTTACAAGATTTTGAAGGGATGAGGGAATGTCCTGCCTTCCAACATATAATCTTTTTCTCTCCAGTGGCCTACCCCATCCTTGCCTCCAGCTTCAAGGAGAAGACATCAAAAACGAACTCTGCCTTCGAATATGGAAGTACAGGTATAAGCAGCCAGGAAATCAGCTAAGAGACCGAAGCAAGACCTTCCACAAATTTACAAGAACAAAGCTTCAAATGCTTCCAAAAATATGGAAATAACTTATAAGCACCGTGAGAATGATATGACAAAATAGAAATTTCTCTTAGGAAGAAGATAAAACTTGGGAAGAAATCAGGGACTAGATCTCAGACGCTCGTTACAACAGCAGCTTCTGCTCTCCAGATTTTTTCTTTCTTTTTTTGGATTTCTTTTTTATTGCTTTCAAGATCATAATAAAAAAAGAAAAGAAAAAGAAATAAAAGACAGAAAGTTACAAATGGTGACCATGTGATCCCGAGATAGTGCAACTGTCATAAGTACATGCCAGTTGCCAAAGGTCCAGATTTTGATCACATGATCACGGGGATGCTGCAACAGTCGTAAGTCTGAAAACCAGTGATAAATCACTTTTTTTTTTCAAAGTCACTGTAACTTCAAATGGTTGCAAGTCAAGGATTACCTCTGCAGCAGGGGTGTCAAACTGCTGGCCCACAGGCCGGATGCATCACAGCAAAATGGTGCCCACCCCATTACCGGCAATGGCAAAAAAAGTCAGGATGCACGCAACACGTCACGTGACGTTGCGAGTTTGACACCCCTGCTCTACAGGCATGTCTACGATTCAGTTTGACCTTGCAGAGTTTGAGCTTCACACAATCTCAACCCTGCGCTATTGGAATAGGTTTCCAATTAAGTGAGACTTCTGGGTTTCATTTAGAGTAATCGTTCCTTTCTATCTCCTTCCCCCAGCAAACACAAAACAAAACAAATTTTATTGGCAGCGTGTCACTGCGAGGGAAGCCTATTATTTTTCCATGAGAAACTCAAAGTCCCGTGAGAAAGGCTGTGTATTTCTGTGGGAAACCACCAAAAGTGACCGGACATCAAATCCTATGAGACTGGACAATTTGAAGCCAATAAGAACTTCACTCATATTCTTTCTCTCTCTTTTTCTTATTCCTTGCTGAGAGAATGAAAGTGGTGGGGGTGGGGGAACCCTGAAGGATTAAATGTTGGAAAGAGGAAACAAACTCCATCTTTGATAAAATTAACATGGTGTGAAAACTGAATATAAATAACTCTGGTTTTATATTTATAACCATCTGACTTCTGGGGGAGTACTCTGTTGCTCTTTATTCTTGCTTTATGTCTTGAAACCATCTTAAAAATCAACTGAGCCTTAAGTACACCTTCCTTGTATCTCGTCTTCTACAAGGCAGGTTTTACAGATGCCATCTTAAAAATCAATTCAAAGAACAGCCATAAACCTGAATGCTTTCCAGTTGGAAGTGTATATGACACAATGCAATTGTGTTTAATTTTAATTGACAGAGATGTCAGCCAGAGAGAATATTTGAGAATATTAGCCTGAACAGTAAACTCAAGCTTTTGACATTTTTATGATATAATGATATAATTCTCTTGGGAAAAGTTGGTGGGGGGAACTTCTCCTCCACTGTCAGATTCTACACAAAAGCTGTATGTGTTTAGTTTTTTTTCTCTGACAGAAGAATGACGAATGTATTACTAATTATACAATTACTTTATTACACAGAGTCTGCAATAAAACCATTGACGTATATTCAGCCAAAAATCTGGTTTCGCAAAGATGGAATTTTTCTTCCTTTTTTTAAGTTCAATATCTCAATTAGAATAGTAGCCAGATTAATTTTAAGGAGTGTGAAAATGTGTGCTATTCCAGATCCATCTACTCTCAAAGCGCATTCTTTGATTCAACATTCATACAACATTTATTTGATACCTTTAGTTGAGGGTACTTGAGTGCAAAGCAACATCACTTTGCAGAAGCTCAGAGATGCTGTTTTTCACAGACATTTCTAATTGGAACAGATCAATGGCTTAGTCAAAACCTATTTAAAAAAAATAGGCTATGGGTCAGACAATATATAAAATCTCATCTCACCTATCATGCAATAATGAGCAAGACTGATTTATAAATAAACCCGATTTATCTTTACTTGTAAGTTTTAATTTGTTTTAACTCTGTTTTTAAGATATGCTTTTATTCATGTATTTACATGCTTTTATTATGCGGTTGTAAACTGTCCAGGATCACGTAGGTGAAACGGGCAGTGTAGAAATTTAATTAATAAATAAATGACACAATTTTATCTCTCCCTGGCAACAAACTTTGAAACCAACCTTTAAAAAGAGGGCTTGTGAGTTGCCTCCTTTTCATTCTGACTCAAAGCATCCACGAAAACCTAGGGGAGGGTGTTGAAAAATAAGTCGGTAAACGGGGACAACTGTATCATCTCAAAGTCATAAAATGTCAGCTGCTCACAGCCATCCACCCATGAATTCTATACCGGAGAAACTATAGGGAGGAAAGACACAGCAAGGTTGATTTAGTTAAAAGCCTTGGAGGGAGGGGAGAAGGAAAGACACATATGGTTTCTCTCATTGCCAAAATTTGGCCGTAATTAAGCAGGCAGGAATTCCATAGATGGGGCACCTGTACTAGGAGAGCTCTTTTTCCAAATTGCCACATTGTGAATTCCTGGTGTTCTGTGATGCACTTGGAAAGAAAAGGAGGAACTGATTAATACATAAATGTCTCTCTTCATCGCCTGCTGCAAGTGGCCCCATTTTCAAGTCTGATGCTTTGCTCGGTGGGGACTTTTCTGCACTAGATGGAACCATCATAACATTGAACAGATTGTCTTCTGCTATGGCTTGTAGTTGGCAGGGCTGGCTCCGTATGCTTTATCCCCCTCCCTTTTTTTTTTGATCCATTCCACTCAATGAATCTTTCTTTTGCCTACCTGCATCTGCTACCCTCTTTCCTCCTCGTTGTTATTTCTGCTTGCCAGATGGATAAACCGAGATATGGCTTCTATTTCTTATCATTGTTGGATCAGAAGGAGGAGGAGGAGAAAGGATAAACAGGTTGGTGTAGTGCAAAGGAGACTTGGTGGAAGGGTCTCCTTTTCGTGGATCCATGCTGTCCATGCAAAAGAGGGTATCAAGATGAAATAGGACTTGTTCTATGAAGAACGGTTGCAGGAATCGGGTATATTTAATTTAATGAAAAGAAGGACTAGAACTGACATGATAGCAGTGCTCCAATATCTCAGGGGCTGTCACAAAGAAGAGGGGGTCAATCTATTCCCCAAAGCACCTGAAGGCAGGACAAGAAGCAATGGATGGGAACTAATCAAGGAGAGAACCAACCTAGAACCAAGGAGAAATTTCCTGACAGTGAGAACAATTAACCAGTGGAACGGCTTGCCTTCAGAAGTTGTGGGTGCTCCATCACTGGAGGCTTTTAAGAAGAGATTGGACAGTTACTTGTCCAGAGTGGTATAGGACAGGGGTCTTCAAACTTGCCCTTTTATGACTTGTGGACTCATAAGTCATAAAGGGGCCAAGTTTGAAGACCCCTGGTAAAGGGTGTCCTGATTGAGCAGGAGGTTGGAACTGCAAGGACCTTCCAACTCTGCTGTTCTGTCTTGCAGGTGAAGACCCAGGTTGTTGGATGACTTGGAATTTTGCATGGGCAGAAGTATCACTTTTGGTGAAAGGCCAAAAACGGACTGCTTTAAGACTTTCTCCCGATCACGCAGAAATATCAGGGTGGCCTTGCCAAGTCAAAGGAATGGTCCTCTCTTTCATATATTCAAAGAGCCTAAAAAGATAATTGAGATTGGAGATTAAGGAAATGTCCACGACCATAAACCAAGAGAAAGTGCTCTGATGTGGCCAAAGGGAGGGGAGGGGAATGGAAGGATGCAAGAAAAGGAAAAAAGTACATCTATGAGAAACCCATATCAGTCCAAGGGGGAGGAAAGGAAGAGGGAATGGGAGAGAACAAGAAGGAAAGGGAAGGGTAGAGAGGAGAAGGGGGGATTGGAGGAGAAGGAGGGCAAGGAGAAGGAGGAGAAGGTGAAGGAGAAGGGGGATAATGCAAGAATTAAAATATTACATCAATTAATCATACACCACCTTGCTTTTATTTTCTTCATCTTAAAGTATTACTTATCTCATATATACATTCTTGTCAGGGACCCTGGAAATGGTTCCTAACAGGTCCTCCAAAAAACTTGCCATCTTCCTCACCCCTTTTGCTGAAGTATAATTGCTCAACCTCTTGAGGGATAGAAAGCTATTTTTCCCCACTCGAATAGTATTTCCCAAGGGGTATTTCTTGCACGTATCCTTTCTGTCAGTTGGCAGATGCTTCCAACATCTTCAAGCTGACTTTCTGGTCCTGCCACTCTCCAGATGGGCGAGGAACACAGAACTGCTAGAAATCGGAGCCATCCTGCAATTCCCACCACACCAAAGGCCAGAACAGTTGGGAATTGAGAGGGCTGCACCCCCAGCACATCTGGAAGATGCCAGATTGGGGCAATCTTCTTTCAAAGCACACCTGAATCTCACTCACGTAATTTGAAACACACGTGTTCAAGAGTAGGGATTTCAAACACATCTCATGCCTTTGATTTCTATTTCAAAAATTCAGGAGAGAACCCCAGAAAGAAGACTTGTGGAGTAAATTAAAATAAAAATAAAAGTATCCCTTGTCCAGTCATGTCCGACTCTAGTGGGGTGGTGCTCATCTCCATTTCATAGCCATGGAAGCCACCAGCATTGTCTGAAGATACTTCCATGGCCATGTGGCCACATGACTATATGCTGAGACACATGGAACCCTGTTACCTTCCCATCAAAGTGGTACCTATTCATCTGCTCACATATAGAATAGAATAGAATAGAATAGAATAGAATAGAATAGAATAGAATAGAATAGAATAGAATAGAATAGAATAGAATAGAATAGAATAGAATAGAATAGAATAGAAACTGGAAGGAACTTTGGAGATCTTCTAGTCCAGCCCCCTGCTCAAGCAGGAGAACATATATCATCTCAGATAAGTGACTGTCTAGCCTCTTTTTAAGAGTCTCCAGTGATGGAGCATCCACAATTTCTGGAGGCAAGTTGTTCCACTGGTTGATTGTCCTCACGGTCAGGACGTTTCTCCTTAATTCCAGGTTGCTTCTCTCCTTGATCAGTTTCCAACCGTTGTTTCTCATCCTGCTCTCTGGTGCTTTGGAGAATAACGTGACCCCCTCCTCTTCTTTGTGGCATTCCCTCAGATACTGGAACACCTCTATCATGTCTCCCCTATTTCTTCTTTTCTTTAGACTAGCGAAACCCAAGTCCTGCAGCCATTCTTCATATGTTTTAGTCTCCAGGCCTTTGCTCTTCTCTGAATTTTTTCCAAACTCTCAACATTTGTTTTGTGAGATGGTGATCAAAATTGGCTGCAGTATTCCAGGTATCCATGCTTCCAGGTTTGCATGCTTTCAAACTGCTAGGTGAGCAGGATCTGGGGTAAGTCATAGGAACTTACCCCATTGCATGGTGCTTGGGTCTTGAACCCAGACTATCAGTCTTCCAGTGTCTTTAACTGCACCCCTTTATGGAGTAAATAACAGTAACAATAACAAAAGTGTGCACGCTGAGGTGGACTGGCTGACACAGGACCACTAAGCGGGCTGATGTTAGGGCCTCCATACCAAATTTGTCATTTAGGAAGGCTCTGGATTCCTTTATTGAATCCTACTGTAGCAAACAATTTCAGCCAGCATCCCTGGTGTATCCTTTGGGTTTATTACCTTTCCCACTGAGGACATCATCCCGATGACAAGCATCTGCAATCAGCTCTGTCAGAAACCTAATTTTTGCTCACAGCTCCTGGGGATGGGATGGGGGGGCACCTCCTCTCCTCCCACCCTCCCCGTGTCCTCCCTCTCTTTTTCTCCCCCTCTCCATCTCCTCATCTCCCTTTGGCCTTTCCTCCCCGGGCTCTTATCAAATGAAGAATTGTGGATAAGGGTTAGGTGCGGATAAATATGAGTGTAGCACTCCCAGAGAGGTTGCAACCCCCTCCATAAGGTGCTCCTTGTTATTCCTGACCTTCAGATTTTCATCATCGGCCCGCCTGACAACTTAATAATGCAGAGGTTCAGGATTCATCTCTCCCCTCTGAGAGAGCCAGTATGGGACGGCCTTTTCCCTGATTATTTTCCTGCTCTTCTGGCTGCCCTTTATAAGCCAACCAGAACTCCATCAATCATGGGCTCTTCTTCCCTCTTCAGCCCCCAGCCCTCCAGAGCTGCCGTGTCCCCTTTTGTCTCTGGCCGGAACGTGCTTAGAAGAACAGCGGGAGGAGGAAACACGGCACATGCACAAACACACACAGAGAGAGAGAGAGAGAGAGAGAGAGGGAGAGAGAGGGAGGGAGAGGGAGAGGGAGAGGGAGAGGGAGAGGGGGAGGGAGGGAGGGAGGGAGGGAGGGGGAGAGAGGGAGAAGGAGAGAGAGAGAGAGAGAGAGAACAAGCTTTTCTTGGAAGACTTTTTTCCAATTGAATTGCATGCAGATAAATACACATGTTCTTACCTACACCTACACCTACACATTTCATTATCCCTACTCTCCCAGCCCCCAAAGGAAAACTGGTCCGAATGATTTGTTAACAGAATAACAGAATTGGAAGGGATCCTGGAGGTCTTCTAGTCTGCTCAACCAGGAGACCCGATACCATTCCAGACAAGTGGCCATCATGTCTCTTCTTGAAAAACTCCAATGATGGAGCATCCACAACTTCTGAAGACAAGCCATTCCAGTGGTTAATTGTTCTCACTATCAGGACATTTATCCTTAGTTCTAGGTTGCTTCTGTCCTTAATTAATTCAGAATAATAGAATAACAGACTTGGAAGAGACCTTGGAGGTCTTCTAGTTCAACCCCCTACTCAGCCAGGAGACCCGATACTATTCCAGACAAGTGGCTGTCCATAAAAGCCTCCAGTGATGGAGCACCCACAATTTCTGGAGGCAAGTCGTTCTAATGGTTAATTGTTCTCACTGTCAGGAATTTTTTTCATTAATTCCAGGTTGATTCTCTCCTTGATTAGTTTACTTTGCCTTCTGGTGCAAGACCAGAAGGTGTTACTTCTGAATTATTGCAAATTTCAAGCCCAAACCAGGTATTTCCTCAGAGTCAGTCATTACCCCACGAAACTCTCTTTTCAATTAAACACTTGCCAGATGTAACATTATTTTCACACACTATGTGGAGCTGTTCCAATATTGCCATAAATGTAACGTTGATCTTCCTGGCCTTGGTCTTTTAGCTCTCTTTCTCTGAATGTTGGGAACCGAGTATTGGTATTTAGTTGTGCTGGGCCAGCATTAAATGTTTTGATGCCGCCAGAGGACAATGGTCCTAATACTGGGTGAACATTTTAAAAACAATGCCTAGAAACAATTGAAAGTCTTTTCAGTTGTAGGAAGTAAACTGTGCCAGGTGCCTTGTCCTCAAAGGTCTCCCAGAGTCACACATATACTCAATCAGAATCAGAATATAGCTGGAAGGGACCTTGGGGGTCTTCTAGTCCAGCCCCCTGCTCAAGCAGGAGGACCTATACCATCTCAGACAGGTGAATGTCTAGTCTCTTCTTAAAAACCTCCAGTGATGGAGCACCCACGATTTCTGGAGTCAAGCTGTTCCCTGGTTGATTGTTCTCACTGTCAGGAAGTTTCTCCTTAGTTCCAGGTTGGTTCTCTCCTTGATTAGTTTCCAACCATTGTTTCTTGTCCTGCCTTCAGGTGCTTTGGAGAATAATTTGACCCCCTCCTCTTTGTGGCAGCCCCTCAAATACTGGAATACTGCTATCATGTCTTCCCTATTTCTTCTTTTCTTTAGACTAGCCAAAACCAAGTCCCACAGCCATTCTTTCTTTGTTTTAGTCTCCAAAGTTGGAAGATCAAGGTGGGTGAGAAAATCACAAATTTCAATGCTTTTTGAGATCCCTGTGGGACAGGCTGCAACCTGATGTCTTGAAATAAGGAGGATCTTCACTTTGTTCTCCTTCCTTCCTTCCTTCCTTCCTTCCTTCCTTCCTTCCTTCCTTCCTTCCTTCCTTCCTTCCTTCCTTCCTTCCTTCCTTCCTTCCTTCCTTCTTGACTGCTTTCCTTTTCTTGATAACAAACCTAGATTCTCTTTGGCCTAAAGTCTAAAAAAATCCCATGAAAAGAATAAGACAGTCAGGCTTAGACAAAGCCAAGCCAAGCAAGGATTATTTTTTTTCATCAGTTTGGAATGTGTGTTAAGAGAAACATTCCTGGCTACTTGGCCATTTCAACCCAAACCTAACTGCATTTTGAGCAATAGATTCCAACCCAGCTTTTGGCAATCCTTAATTCCAATCCTAGCGATTAACTAGAGGTCTTCTACAAAGCTTTATGCTTTGTACTAAATTTAGGCTTGAAATAATCTTTGGGCTTGAAATAATCTTTGAATCTCTTCAAAGAAACCTGAACTTTGGAATTATCAACCTTGAAATGTGCCTTATGTATCTTCCTCTTCTTCCTTTGCATTGCTGGCTGGAGCATAGGAGGGAAATTTGCAGGCTGGCTGGGACCATGCTTTGGGATGCAATTTTCCTCTCAGTGGATCGTTAATTAGGTAGAGAAAAGCACAGGTTGCCTTTTTCCAAGCTTTGCCAAGAGAACACGGAGGAATAGTCTGGATATAGACCAAAGGTCTTCAGATAGATCCAAGACCGTGCAAATTGAGTTGGCAGGAAAGGAATCTCTTGAGGAGAGAAGAATACCAGAAAGTTGTCAGTCAATGCAGTAAACACCATATGCTTGTCTCACAGCATCAGGAAGTAGCAAAATGGACAACGTCTGAGAGGCTTGAGGACAGAGAGAAGAGAGGAGAGGAGAGAAGGAGAGCAGGAGAGCAGGAGGGGAGGGGAGGGGAAAGGAGGGGAGGGGAGAGGAGAGGAGACAGGAGAGAAAAGCAGAGGCACATCCACAAACATGTTACGCCATCTGTAAGATTCATGCAAAATCCAATTCAGTTTTTCAGTTTGGAAAATCAATCCAATGAAAAAGATTTAAATAAATTTGGCAAATCTCTAGTCAAATTGGACTGTTCAGGTTGAATCAGTCAGGTTTCCAAACCAAACCAAACCAAAATGAAACAAAAAAAAATGTTTCTTAACCTATGAAAGTGTCCAAATGATCAAAAATGCATTCAGAGGCAGGCAGTTCAAGTCAACAGTCTGATTCAGCTGAATTGAATTGAAACTAAAGAAAATATTTGTACACACCGCACACAGTAATATATACCTCAAGATCTACACTCATTACTGTTGCTGCTTACACCAAAAACAGGAAACTATTTCTCAGAGTACAAATGGAAAGTGTCAGCTTGATGCTATTTATCTCAGCTTACAAAAATATTTCCCAACAAAACCTTAGGTTCCAAGATATAGTTCTCAAGGAACAAACAATGGGGGGAAAATAAAGATAGCGAATAATATTGGTTTTCTTCTTAGTTCAGTGTGAACATACATCCAATGAGAAAAAGATTGCATTGTAGATTCATTTAGTGAGCAGAATTCTTATGAAAGGATTCTTTACCATATCTGTTTTGAAAAAATATTACATTTAATAAGAGGAGTGGAAACAAATCTATGTCCTCCAGATATTGAGCTAAGGTTGAATGTGGCAAGTTAAATTTGAAGAGTGTTGATTCAAATAACTTGGCAGATTTAATGCATTTGGTTTTCTGTTTTTTTTACTTTTGATTATAATTAACTGATTTATCAGTTGACAATTGTTGATATGCTTACTATCTTACAATTGTTGATATGCTTACATTATCTTTCGGCTGTGGCGAGGAGGACATTTGCCCAGGTTCGCCTGGTGCACCAGTTGTGGCCCTATTTGGACCGGGAGTCTCTTCTCACAGTCACTCATGCCCTTATCACCTCGAGGTTCGACTACTGCAATGCTCTCTACGTGGGGCTACCTTTGAAAAATGTTCGGAGACTTCAGGTAATGCAGAATGCAGCCGCGCGAGCAGTGTTGGGCTTGCCTAGAAATGCCCACATTTCGGCATCACTCCGCGAGCTGCATTGGCTGCCAATTGGTCTCCGAACCCAATTCAAAGTGTTGGTTATGACCTATAAAGCCCTACATGGCATCGGACCAGGTTATTTACGGGACCGTCTGCTGCCTCATGAATCCCAGCGGCCGGTTAGGGCCCACAGAGTCGGCCTTCTCCAGGTCCCGTCAGCCAGACAGTGTCGCCTGGCGGGGCCTAGGGGAAGAGCCTTCTCTGTTGCGGCCCCGGCCCTCTGGAACCAACTTCCCCCGGAGATACGTGTCGCCCCCACCCTCTCCGCCTTTCGTAAATTACTTAAAACATACTTTTGCCGGCAGGCCTGGGGCAGCTAACACCTTGCCCCTAGCCAGTGTATGTTTCTGTGTATGTTTGTGGAGTGATTGGTTTCTTTTTTAACTTAAGGGTTTTTATATTTATGTATTTTATTGTAATTTCTATCATGTTGTAAGCCGCCCTGAGTTCTCCGGAATAGGGCGGCATAGAAATTAAATAAAAAATAAAAAAAATATCTAGCTGCCTCCTTCATAATCACAGTGCGGTGGCAACTGTTGGTGGTCTCCTGAAACATCATATCAACTCTTGTAAATATATCTTATGATCCTGGTTTTAGAGAGAAAAGAAAAATCTGACGGGAATCATGGATACTGTGAAATACAATGCAACAGAAAGGAAATCAGCCAAACACAGATTCACAGATGATGGTGGCGATGGTGATGGTGATGGTGATGGTGATGGTGATGGTGATGGTGATGGTGATGGTGATGGTGATGGTGATGGTGATGGTGATGGTGATGGTGATGGCTTCAACTAAAAGTCCCTACAATATGAATTACTACATTATACTAAGCAAATGTTGAAGTTTTGAAGCTACATTGTAAATAGTTGAAATCGTATGCTTTCAGAACTGGTCTTTAATACAAATTATTGTCATTTTGTTCACAAAGCTCACATTTTAAGACTCCATCTTAAATGGTATAGGGTCTCCTACTTGAACAGGGGGTAGACTAGAAGACTTCCAAGATCCCTTCCAGCTCTGCTCTGATTGAAAATTGAAAATTGAAATCCCTATCAATATTTTCCAGTGCAATCCAATTATCAAACAGCAATATATATATATAGAGGGGAATGAAACTGAAAACAAGAAACAGAGCTTTTTTACCTAACAATACAGGACAGGGTTATGCTGGCTGAGGAATTCTGGGAGTTGAAGCCCACAAGTCATAAAGGGCCAAGTTTGAAGCCCCCCCTGCCCATCCCCAACTATAATAATTTCTGTAGAAAGGAGATGAGAAACACATTTGGCCCTTCCATAAAGCAGAGCTTGAACAAATCTAAGTGCATAAGTCATGCTGGGTCACTTTGAAGACCTGCCTCTTGCCCACACGACATCTGGAAATGATGAAGAATACATATGTGCAAGACACATACATATGCACTTAGTTTGGCCAGAGAAGAATGTGGATACTGCCATTTACATACAGAATTTAATAAGCCACAAGAAGACCTTGTAGAGAACCTGTGCCTTCAACCAGTTCATTTTCATAATACTGATGGATGAATATTTTTTGTTCTGTTTTTGATGACTATGGACATTTGCATTCTTTTCAAAGTTTTGGAGGATATGTTTTACAGACTAATTCCCACAGCACTGTCTTATGTCTAAGGATATTGAATATGCCTTAGGATATCATGTAGTAAGACTGTATTACTGTTATTCTTCTCATCTTTCCTATTGGCATCTTATGACTATCATTTGTTGATTGTATCTTATGGTTTATGCTTGTATCTTATGATTTATCACTTTGTTTCTTGTATGTATATAGAGAGCTTATGCACCAGAGACAAATTCCTTGTGTGTCCAATCACACTTGGTCTCTTCTCTTCTCTTCTCTTCTCTTCTCTTCTCTTCTCTTCTCTTCTCTTCTCTTCTCTTCTCTTCTCTTCTCTTCTCTTCTCTTCTCTTCTCTTCTCTTCTCTTCTCTTCTCTTCTCTTCTCTTCTCCTCTCCTCTCCTCTCCTCTCCTCTCCTCTCCTCTCCTCTTCTCTTCTCTTCTCTTTTCTCTTCTCTTCTCTCTTTTCTCTTCCATTCCATTCCATTCCATTCCATGTTGCATCTTTATACAAGAAATAGGAATAATCTTGAAGGAAGAGAAGGATGAAGAGGAAGAAGAGGAGGAGGAGGAGGAGGAGGAGGAGGAGTAGAGACAGAGGAGTAGGAAGAGAAGAGGAAGGAAATGAATTAAGACTGATTCAATGAAAAGGAATTAATTAGATTAGTTAGAATTAGAAAAGTTAAGCTGTTTAAACCAAAGCATGAAATAGTATCTTCTCTCCTTAAAATTAAGGGCAGGTTAGGCAGGGCGGGGCGCGTCTCAACGTTCCATCCGGCTGGGAAGCGCTCCGCTCGGGAGGATGTTCTATCACATCTCCTTGGAGCATGGAATCCTGTTACACCCTCGTTACTTCGGGCCCAATCTTCTCAACATGGTGAAGCAAAAGCTTTTCACTGAGGTGGACCTGCACCGGCAAGTATGGTTTTGTCATCGCCGTAACCACCATTGACAATATCGGAGCCGGCGTGATTCAGCCGGGACGCGGCTTTGTCCTTTATCCGGTCAAGTACAAGGCGATTGTCTTCCGCCCATTTAAGGGAGAAGTGGTGGACGCCATTGTCACTCAGGTGAACAAGGTGGGCCTCTTCACTGAGATCGGACCGATGTCTTGTTTCATATCCTGACATTCGATTCCTTCAGAAATGGAGTACGATACTAACTCAAATCCGCCCTGCTACAAGACTGTGGATGAGGACATTGTTATCCAGCCAGAAGATAATATCCGATTAAAGATTGTGGGGACCCGGGTGGACAAGAACGATATATTTGCCATTGGATCCCTGAGGGATGACTACTTGGGTCTCCTGAACTGAAGGTTCATTTCTGTTCTTCTGGTGTTCTCCCTGGTCCTTACAAAGAAAGGTTGACAGGCTGCTGTTTTATGGGAAAGACTTAACCATTTGCAGCATCCCTAATTAGTTGGGAGCATCTCTGAAGATCCACTGGTCTCCCTGTTGTCTTTACGCTGGAACCGCGTCTCTGTGTAAGGCCCTTTTTCCATCATTAAACATTTTCACGTTCTCCGGGTGGCCTCCTGTTTCAGTTCCTCCTTCCCTTTCTCCATTGGGCAAATCAACTTGTTTAATAGTACTATTTGGGGCTTTTTATTTATTGATGAAATGTATATGTCGCTGGTTTCATTGTAGTGGGTGACAACTGAGTTTTCGGAATAGGGCGGCATAGAAATCAAAATAAATAAATACAAATAAACTTCGGGGGGAAAAAATTAAGGGCAGGTTGTCACCTTTTGGCACATGTGAAGGTCTCTATTGCTGCAATTGTTGAAGCTTTTGAACTCTACTTTCTTTCTCTTTCTTCCTATTTTTATCTGCTGACCTCCCTTCTCTAAGAATGCAAAAACAAATGGCAAGAGTGAAAGTGAAGGGAATAATCCTCTATTTACTGACTACTCACTCTCTGTATGATTTTGGAGATTAGCCCTTGGGAGTGAGCAAGAAACTCCAGCCAATCCTTCTCTGCTCTTATCTTTTCTATTTTGCAGATAGGTTCAACGTGTGCTTCATTCTAAAGGAGAAAAATACTGTTAAAGAGCAGAGTGCTTTGGAATAGAGCCTATTTAAAATAAAATAAAAAACACAGTTGGTAGCAGCTAGAAGTGAGCTGGGCATCCACTGACTTTAACCTATAAATAGAAGTGTGCAGATTGAGTGGGATCCAGCTTGAATCCTGAGTTAGAACTGATAGACTTTGTCGCTTCAGATTTCCTAGCTGGATCGTTGAGCTGGATCAAGTCTTAATGAGGACATTAATTCACTCAAAAAGCTTTTTGTATGCATGCGAAAGACTGTTGAGTTGTTGGAAATGCCTGTTTTCATTCAAAAAATTGATTGGAATCCATGAGCCAATATAGGAAATCAGTTTGAGCTGGAGTTCAGTGAGCTGATGATGTTACCTAGTTCGGGTAATGTAACCTCTGCAAGAACACAACCAATTCAGATAGCACCAAGTACGGCCCTTTATTTGAATTAAACAGTTCAGCTGAGATCTACATCTGTGGGTCTGATCGGGGAGGGGGACACAACCATGATACGGTGTTCCTTATTTTATTATTTTCACTTAATCTCTTCCTTGCATTCCTTTTTTATATACAGTTTTTTTTGCGTAATGTTTAGTGTTTGCTTTTGTATTTCGATACAACCTTTAGATTACTACTACCAACAGTCACATCGGGAGCAGCGAAGCACTTCCAGGTTGAAAGGATTGAACAGTGACATTACTGTTGCCTGGGAGACACCAGTTGGGAGCTGTTAAGCTGCCCATCAAAGTGGTATCCATCTATCTACTTGCAGTCACCTGCTTTCAAACCGCTGGGTCAGCAGGAGCTGGAGCATGTGACAGAAGCTCACCCTGTCCCACAGCAGCACCTGGGTCTCAAACACGAGCCTGCTGATTGTCAGCCCAGCGTCTTAGCCTCATCAGCCACCACATTCCTTTTGCCTCTGGGCTAAACAGCAATAAAGTGATCCCAAAAGTGCTCTTTCAGGAAGCCACTTGACTTCCTTATTTTTTTTTTTGAAGACATTTCACTTCTCATCCAAGAAGCTTCTTCAGCTCAGCACAGACAGCCTAGCCCAGAGTTGGATCAGAGAGAAGAGGAAGAGCTGAAGAAGCTTCTTGGATGAGAAGCGAAACGTCTTCAAGGAAAAACAAGAAAGTCCAGTTGCCTCGTGAAAAAGCGCCTTTGGGATAACTATGATCTGGATGACTGAGAATCTCCATAGACAATCAACAATAAAGTTCCAATTGTTTATAACTGCAGATTCTGAGCCAAGACATATATGGAAGCAGGTAGTTTCAGACCCAAGGATTTTGTGCCCATCTGTCCTAAGACAGGCTCCATTTCCTGCGCAACTCCTGGCACTGAAGGAAAGATAGCGAGCTGGAGGTGAGGAGAGAGGGATGAATGAAGAAAGATAGCAAACTCAGCCCTTAAAGCAATTCAATTCTCATTCTCTCTCTCTCTCTCTCTCTCTCTCTCTCTCTCTCTCTCTCTCTCTCTCTCTCTCTCTCTCTCTCTCTCTCTCTCTCTCTCTCTCTCTCTCTCCCCTCGCAAGCCTGCATGATGGAGCAGTGGGTTTTCTGGCAACTAATTTATATGGATATCAAAGGTTCAGTTGGAGCTCTCTTTTTTTTAAAGCAGGAAAAGAAAGACAAAGCTAAGGGAAAATATGTTGCTCTCCAAATCCCAGCGGTGCGCCACATTCATTTTACTACAGAATTTATTCTTTAGTACTTTCATGGATTGACATGAGGGAGGAATTCGCATGTCAGGAGAGATAACATCTCTTGACTGCCAAAGGACTCTATTCAGACATGCATGTTAGTAGGTTGATAACTTATTCTGTATTGCCAAGAACTGAAAGATAGACATTTCTCCTTTTATCTTCATCTCGCTGCTCCCTGCATACTAAAGATACCGCAAAACAGCTAGATACATCTTAACTAGCCCTTTCAGAGGAGGGAGAGGATTTTCCTCCACTCACTCCTTTCTCAGTCCATGCTATGAGGAGCAAATGTAAAGGAATTCAGTCTAACCCACTCTGATAATAAATGTCTTTATCTACTTGCTTATATAAATTGAATGTTGTGTGTGCATAAACCTAGGAATGAGTCTAGGTGGACTCTGAATATTTGTAGCACAATGAAAAATAAGAGATGTTTCATTTTTAATCACAGGTTTAAAATGGGTTGTGATGTATTTGCTTGTTCAGTTTATATCCCAATTGTCGTTCAGAAGTTCCATGCAACAAAGAGCATTTGCTCTTCCATGTTTTTGCACAATCTCTTTGGTTTTTTTTTTAAAAGTTATTGCCCCAAAGTTATCCCATAGAAAACTTAGAGCTGAGAGCTTGTAGCATTGTTAGAGATCCCACACATCAACTTCATGCTCTGTTTCTGTTGCTCCCCTCTGTGAGGAGGTTTTGAAGTATTTATAGCAGGACTGCCAGATTCTGTAACTGCTTTGTTCCCTATGCCATCCGTCTGGTGAACTCGCAAAATTTGTTTTTCTCGCCATGTACATGTACACATCTTAACTAGACTGTGTTGTTTGTCTGGGTCATATATGGGTGTGAAATGTGGGTATAATAATTTAGATGAAAATTCATTAACTTTCAGTACTATATCCAATGCAGTGTTGTTGTTTTTAAAAAGATGATCTGTAGCTGGAAAGATAAGAAGGGATGGAGGGTGAGTAAAGGGAAAGAGAAAAGAAAAAGAGAGAAAAGGGGAAGAGGGAAATGGAAAGAGCGGGAGAGAAAGAGAGGGAGAAAAAGAGAAAGAAAGAGAAAGAGAAAAAAGAAAGAGAAAGAGAAAGAAAGGGAAAGGGAAAGAGAAATAGGGATAGAGAAAGAAAAGAAAGAGAAAGGATAGGGATGAAGGAAGAAAGGGTAGGTAAAGGAATGCAAAACAAATCAAAAACATTATTTGATACATCAAAGTATTTTCCTACTTCTGAAACAGCACATTTCTTATTGCTAATGTTTGTTGCTGCTGCTGTTGCTATTTAAAAAAGAATTCTAGCAATATCAGTTCTGGAATTTAAGGAACTATAAGGTGGAAAATCCCAGGGATTGTAATAAGCCAAGGGGCAAAGGGATGAAGGGGGGGGGGGGTAACAGCTTTCTTACAACACAGATGTTTACCCTCTAACCTTCCCCTTTTAGCCTGAGTGCCAATAAGAGGCAACAGAGAAGGGGTGTGGGAGAGAAACCCCCAGAAGCATTATAAATGTAGTGACCTAATTGTCATGCCAAAAATACAAGGTTGCCCTTCTACACCAGCAAGTGCATGTATGGATACATGGGTGAGTGAACACTGAACATTTTTCAGCTGCTAAAAGAAAATGCAGATATAATAGTCCCTTTAAGGCAAAAAAAACCTCAACCTACGCAGAACCAGATTTATCTAATTTTGTCTGCATGCCCAAATTTGAAACTAGACAGAGAAGAATTGCCAGTCCAAATCAGGCCACTGGCTTGTCAAATTTAGTAGCTGCCTTCAGCAAAGGTGAAAGGCATGACCTGCCATGGCACCCACAATGCATTTATAAAAGGAGGACAATGATAATCATCTTAGGATGTTCAGGCAATTAGTTGATATGAGAACACGCTTCGATCCTCTTTGTTATAATCCTTATGCATATAATAGGGAAGGGAAATGAACAGAATATCAGAGTAACAGAGTTGGCAGGGACCTTGCAGGTCATCTAGTCCAACCCCCTGCTCAGGCAGGAGACCCTGTACCACTCCAGACAAATGGCTTCTTAAAAGCCTCCAGTGACGGAGCACCACAACTTCTGAAGGCAAGGGGTTCCATTGGTATCACAAAAAGTATTTTAAGGGTCCAATATGTGTTCTAAATTTATTTGTTTATTTTATTTTTCGGATTTGTATGCCGCTCCTCTCCGAGGACTCGGAGCGGCTCACAACATATATATATAAAACAATTGGGTACAAAGAAGACCCAAACGTCATCTGTGCCTCGCCAAGAGAGTTAATTTACTTTTACATGGTTTATTATTGTTATTTCCCTACCCATAATCCAGCCTTTTCTCCACTTCCAATCTTTTCTTGGCTTCATCAAACATTGTCTCATTCTATTTATTTCCCAGAAACACAGAAATTTGGAGTATGTGGATTGCACACAATCTGCCTTGCCAAACTGTTTTACTTTGCCATTATAAGCGTTTCGGGTCTAGGGCAACTAGCCTTAGCCAACTCATCATGGCCAACACACCACAACTAACGTACCACGGCCAACTCACCACGTGGCAACTCCGCATGGCCACCTCACTGCAAGACAACTATCTGCAGGACAAATGACATTTATTGTTGGTGACCACGTTTCTGTGTTTCTGATGGGTACTCTGCTTGAGGAAATGTTCCAAGCATATTTTCTTTTCAAATTCAAATTCTCTTATGCAAGCCTTTTCTCAAGGTCTCCCTCCAGTTACCTTATGGTGAGATGGGCAGCCAAGAAATGTTATAAATAAAATAAATTTGTGGATTGACTTTCTTTTATTATTATTATTGGTCACGTTTCCATTGAAATTAATTTAACTTTTGTATTTGTTGAATTGTCCTGTGGCAGGTTGGCTGAGGTGAGTGGGCCATGGCGAATTGTCCCATTAAGGAGAGGCTCCATCTCCATGAAGCCTCAGGGATGGGCTATCTGACTCAGTTGGACACCTGGATTTGATCAGTCTAGCTTCTGAGCATGCCAAGATGCTCTCGCTCAGTGCAAAAGCTTTACAGAACTGCTTTGAAAGAGTGATTTCATGAATCATTGATTGAACCAAGCACCCTTTGAAGATATTCACAGTGCTAGTTGAAATTTGCCCAATTCCTGTCTTTTTGAGTCAACATTTCATTGTCTCAAAAAAAAGATCAGAAAATTAGAGGCCAACGAGGAAAATGAACCAATAATGATGGAGTTCACTTTTATTCCCCTATGACTTTACTCAATTTTCAGTTTCCGGACTAATATGAGACGGCAAGTTCTGAATTCTGCTCTTTTCAGAAACTGACATGATGACTTTCTATTCAAACCATGTGCAAAAGATGAAAAATTGCTTACATTAAATCAGTGTATACTAAGGAAAAGCACAAAGCAAAGCCATTATTTTAGGGGAAATCAGTTTTTTAAAAGGGCAGACTAAGAAAAGTGAATACAAAAGTGTACCTATTAGAAAAAATGTGTAACTCTGCAGATTCTGTTTTTCCTTCTGCTCACCAAATTTGCAAAGGGACACAGAAATATGGCAAAAAATAAACCTATATTTCCAAAAATCTGTAAATCTGTCTGCTTTATCCAACCATATTACAAACTCATGTTTGAGGGAGTATCAAATAATTGTTAAAAAAAGTTTTATTTCCCACACCTAAATGCAGAGATTACTTTTTCAAGGCATGGAAAAACTTGTATTGTTGCATTAAAAAAAATCTTCTAATTACTTTCTCCCCCTCCCTTTAAAGAAGCTAAGAAGGGCATAGAAAAACTTTGCCAACCAAGACCCATCAAAGATGTAATTAATTAGGAGAATTCTTAGCAACAGACATTCATTTGAAGAATTCTAGGAAGACAACATCTCTGATGGGCACTCAGCTTAAGAAAATGTTCCAAGTATATTTTCTTTTCAAATTCTCTTATACCAGCCTTTTCTCAAGGTCTTTCTCCAGATGTATGGACCAATTCTCAGCAACGGACAGAGGATAAAGCAGGCTGAAGCTAAACTCACATTTGTGTTAGAAGAATCTCTCTTGGTTCCAGTGGCCCCCTTCCAAAGGAGACATACCCCCTGAGATAGCAAGTCCCCTGTGGCTAATGTTAGATGGACCTGTGGAGGCAATGGCCAGGTCTCCTGGTATGTCCATTTTGAGCTAACCTTAACCCAGCCAAACAACTTATGAACCATCTAACATATTGTCCCAAAGGTACTTTTTCAAAGGCAAATGGACTTTCTTGTTTTTCCATCTAACCATCCAAATTGAAATATACTCTATCTGAAGCTTCCTTAGAAGATCACTTGGAAACTGCAATCAGTTGAAAATTTAGCAGTCTCAATATTGTTGAATTATGGATATCCTGATCACATAATACCTCAAAGGCCTCGTATATGTTACTAATACATTTCCAGGTGCAACTGCATAGAAGCAGCATGCCCATCCTATCTAGTCTATCTTTTAAGAGTCCACAACGTAGAAGAGACAGGATCAAAAGTCATTGCTTTTCTGTAGTGGTCTTCACATTGTAGAACAGACTCCCGTTGGGAACTAGGCTAACAAATTCATTCTTAGCCTTTCGGAAGCTACTAACTACTGACAATGCTCTGGAGGCCATTTGGAAATGAAATGACATTCCATTTGGGAATGAACAGTTGCAGGAATTGGGTATATCTAGTGAAAAGAAGAATTAGGGGTGATGGTGTGTCCTGAGCCTTGCATTGGTCCCGGGAATTCCAAAAGCTGCCCGGGACCAGACAGAGCGGCACCAGCCTTGTGTGCATGTTCAAGGTGCAAAAACGCTCCGTTCCGTTGGCTGACGTTGTCCGGGTCTTCTGGCCATATAAAAAGGCTTGCGTGCCTTTTGTTGTTGTTTGGGTGTTGTTAGAAGAAGAATAAAGAGCTGTTTAACATCACCATGTGTTTTCATCATTCGCACACGAATGAAGTACTTAACAGGTGACATGATAGCATGACACCTGAAAACAGAACAAGAAGCAATAGATGGAAACTAATCAAGGAGAGAACCAACCTAGACCTAAGGAGAATTTTTTTTGACAGTGAGAACAATTAATCTGTGGAACGGCTTGCCTCCAGAAGTTGAAGGTGCTCAAGGTTTTCAAGTAATGACTGTACAGTCATTTGTCTGAAATGGCATGGGATCTCCTGCTTGAGCAGGGGGTTGGGCTAGAAGACCTCCAAGGTCCCTTCCCACTGTGTTATTGTGATATTTTGTTAAACTGCATTTATTGGATTCTTCTCCTTCTGTTCAATCATTCCTTTGGTTTTATGTTTTTATTAAATTTTATATGTTTATGTTGCATACCACCAGGAGTCATTTTGGAGCCTGGTGGTATAAAGACACATTTAATAAGTCAGCAGATGGTGTCAAGGTTGGAGCAACCTAAGCTTGAGAATTCTAGAACATTTGAGTTGACGAGGCTGAATAGGAGACACTGTCTTTCAAGTTTACAATGAGAGTTTGAAAAGCATGTCACCTGCTTTCAGTTGCTTCCATCACACTGAAAATTTTGTGCATGGCAACATTTTGCCTGGATGTGGTTTCCATCCTGCCTGTTAGAGCCTGAGGCCAGCACGGAATTAATTGATTCTTATTGCCTTCTGCATAACTCACACCGAGTTCCTAAGTCACCGTGAAATTGATGGCCTACCACGTTAACAAATCCACTCCAACGAAATAAATAGAGGTACACCAGCTTCCCCAATTTGCCTTTCTTGGTATGTTAGGGACCACCGTTCTTATCCCACCCTGCCCTATCAGGAGCAATTACACTGAATGGAAGGGATGAGATTTGTCATCTATAAGATATAAGTACATCTGAGAAACTGCAAGTTAGAGAAAGGTTGTTTTAATGCCTCCCCCACTTGCAAGGATTTGGTGGAGCTGACCCAGCGTTAGCCTTTCTATCTCAAACGAATGAGACTAATTCAAACATCAAATGAATTTTCCCCATACATCATTTATCGCAGTTGTTTTTAAAGATAGTATCTTTTCCCATTCCTTCTAAAACCATCCATCTAGGTTTCAGCCAGCAGACTGAACGTTGCAAAAGATGAAATGAATAATCCAGAAACTGACCTATTTTAAAACATGTTAACTGCTGGGGCTTCTCATCAAAAGCCTTAGGAATTGTAGTGGGGGGGGGGGACTGAAAATGCTATTTTCGTTCTCCAGCCCCTCTTCTCTAGATTCCTGACAGAGAGAGTTTATTTTTATTTTTTTTTAACTTGTTTATTTTAACAACTTCTATGTCAGCCCATTTCACTACTGTGACGCTGGGCAGCTGACAATAAATGAAAAATGAAAAACAGCAGAAAAACTCCATCAGCTGAAAAAAATACAACAGGTTGAGCAAGATATAACTAAGTCCCAACATTGTTGTTTTTTAAAAAAAAACACATTATTATTAACATTATTGTAGCCAATGCTTTAAATATATTTGTAGTCAGGCTAATTTATGAGGTCACAGAAATAATTTGCTTCCTAATTGCTAGTACCTATTTTTCATGGTATAATTGGATTGCTATAAAACTTTGGATGAGATAGATAAACATGTATACACGGTGTAAAAGATAGATATCACATACCGGTAGCATTGATGATGTTACCTAATTGGATAATGAAATGTCTGCAAGAAAACAACCAAACTCTGAGAGCAGCAAGGACTCCATGGATACATATCAGTTTCAATATTCATAGAGATCTAGAAAGAAACAGGGTGGCATAGTGGCTCAATGGTTAAGATGTTGGACTCTCAGCTGCTCTTTAAGGAAGAATGTTGCTAAGCATGGATTTGTTTGCAATCAATACCATTGCAAAGAACATCAGATTGCCTTGTTGCACTAAAAACGTGCGAATAGAATAAATAAGAATCAAAGTGACCTCTTAGGGCCACAGCAAGGACTTATCTAACCTCCAGTCTCCACTCTCAGAAGCCCAGGAACACTAGAAGGATGATATCCAGTCCTTATTTTATCTCCAGCATGTTGTGTAGACTTCCGTCCATCCATTCTTGTGGCATAAAATGGTCACTAGTCCAAACTTTACACAACAGATGCACGTGTGTTTCCCTATTCATCCACATTTGCTTCAGAAAATATTGATGTCACTTCAGAATACCCAAAGGAGTGTCAATTCTTTTGTCTGACTCCACCCCAGTTCCTTACTAAATTCCCTTAGATGTATCTGGGGAGACACAACTGACCAATAGAACTTATTTTCAAGGGCCTGCAAGAAGTACCCTATAGTGATTCCTCCTAGTTTAGAGGGCTTATTCATACGGAAATAATGTCACATAATGGAAATCAGCATTATCAAAATAGATTATGGCAATAGTGTAATCTTTGTGGAAATAAATAGGCTTATTGCTTGATAAGAAAGATATGACAGAGAGATGATAGAAGATAGATAATGATGATCAGGATAATGGACAGACAGAGATAGAGATAGAGATAGAGATAGAGATAGAGATAGAGATAGAGATAGAGATAGAGATAGAGATAGAGATAGAGATAGAGATTAGATAGATAGATAGATAGATAGATAGATAGATAGATAGATAGATAGATAGATAGATAGATAGATAGATAGATAGACAGACAGACAGACAGACAGATAGATAGATAGACAGATAGATAGGTAAGAGAGAGAGAGAGAGAGAGAGAGAGAGAATACAGAGAGATAAGTAAATAAAATAGAGATGATAGAGATGGATGGATGGATATAGAAATGACAAATGATATGTATGACTTTGGATCAGCCAACTGATTTCAGATTTACTTCTTTCTCAGATTTACATTTTTTTCTCTGGGGGAGGGAAGCTGAGTGGAGACCCCTCCCCCACTATCTCCTTTCCCACAATCGATTCCTACTACAGTTATAATTTGGGGGCCTTCTATCTTTGCAGCCCCTTTGGGGAGGGTGGGGGGTTCCTCTTCTTTCTTTTCCCCATCTGTTTGCTTGTTTGTATGTCTGTCCTGGGGCCAGGGGTGGGGGTGGGGGGATGCCTCCCTCCCCTGCTCCAACGTGACCTCTTCCCTCCAGGCTTCTGCTCCAGCTCTTGTGCCTAAAGCTGGAGGTGCTTAGTGTCAAATGTCAGAACTTGTCCCAAGCTGTCAAAGAAGAGAATAGGCCGAGATGATTGATGACTGCAAAGCCCGAAATCCAAACCTCAGCTGCAAATGCTACGTTGACAAAAGAGGGAGAAGGGGCAAGAGAGCCTACCCACAGTGGCTGCAGCCTGAAGGTCAGCTTGCATTCCTTGACACCCACCGCTCTGAGCCCCGTCTAACAAGCCATCACATTCCAGGCCCTAGTGCTTCTCTTTCTCCAGCCACCCTCTCTCCCCTCCCTGCAGGCCCTCCGTCTTTGCAGTCTGTTCCCAAATTTTGCAAGCCCTCGACCTGTTCAAGAAATTAAAAAGAAGAAGAAGAAGAAGAAGAAGAAGAAGAAGAAGAAGAAGAAGAAGAAGAAGAAGAAGAAGAAGAAGAAGAAGAAGAAGAAGAAGAAGAAGAAGAAGAGGAGGAGGAGGAGGAGGAGGAGGAGGAGGAGGAGGAAGAGGAGGAGGAGGAGGAGGAGGAGGAGGAGGAGAAAAGAAGGAGGAGGAGGAGGAGGAAGAGGAGAAGGAGAAGAAGAAGGAGGAGGAGGAGGAGGAGGAAGAGGAGAAGGAGAAGAAGAAGAAGAAGAAGAAGAAGAAGAAGAAGAAGAAGAAGAGGAGGAGGAGGAGGAGGAGAAGGAGAAGGAGAAGTTTTATTATTATTATTACCGGTATTATTATTATTATTATTATTATTATTATTATTATTATTATTATTATTATTATTATTATTATTATTATTATTATTATTATTTTCAAGTCCTCCCCTCCACTAACCCCTTGTCTCCCACCTTCCGCCTGCCTGCTCCGGGCTGCCTTCTCTTGGATATGCTACAGGCTATGTTTTTATGCCGCACAAGTCAGACGACAAGATTATTAATGGGAGCAGGGCAATGTCATATCGTATTTCATGCATATTCATGAACAATGGTGGCGGGTGTGTAGCTGGGACCATGAGCCATGAGAAAAGCAAAAGACCCGAGAACGGGGTGGGGGGTGGGGGGTGGGGAAGGAAAGAGGGTGTCTGTCCCTTTTCAACAGGCGGAGTCTGAGGGAAGGGATTCCGCTTCCTTTCCTGTGGAATTTCAAGTTCCCATTTCTAAGCATTGGTGGTTTGGGGTGGGTGGGCTCCAAAATAATCTGAGAAGAAAGGAAAATACAAATTGCTCCTCACTTTACAAGCACAATTGAGCCCAACATTTCTCTGGCTAGCTGAGACAGTTGTTAAGTAAATTTTGCCACATTTTACGACGCCTCCTGCCACGGTTGTTAAGGAGACCACCGCCGTTGTGACCGTTAGTAGCAGGATTGTTAAGTGAATGCAGCTTCCACATTGATTTTGTGCCTCGGAAGGTCGCCAAAGGGATCATGTGACCTTGGGACGCCACAACCGTCATCAGTACGAGTTGGCAAGCGTCCGAATTTTGGTCACGTGACCCTGGGGAGGCTGCAACAGTTATAAGTGTGAAAAATGGTCACAAGTCTTTCTTTCCGTGCCGTTGTAACTTTGGACAGTCACTAAATGAATTGTTGTAAGCCAAGGACTGCCTGTGCCCCTTGCCAAGAGGGAGCCTGTTCCCGTGGCCATCAATCCCTCTTTCCTAAGCGGACGCTTCCCCCAATCAATGAAAGAATATTATTAATATCTGGGTCTCTGTCTCCAAGGAGAAGAGTTAACAGATAGGGTATAGCGGGACCGTCTGCTGCCCCATGAAACCCAGCGACCGGTTAGGGCCCACGGGGTCGGCCTTCTCCAAGTCCCGTCAGCCAGACAGTGTCGCCTGGTGGGGCCTAGGGGAAGGGCCTTCTCTGTTGCGGCCCCGGCCCTCTGGAATCAACTCCCCCCGGAGGTCCGTATTGCCCCCACCCTCTCCGCCTTTCACAAACTGTTAAAGACACATCTTTGCCGGCAGGCCTGGGGCAGTTGACACCTTGCCCCAGCCAGGGTATGTTTGTTGTAAGTTTGTTTCGGATGATTGGTTTTAATCTAGGGGTTTTATAATGTATTTGATTTCTATATGCTACTGATTATGTTGTAAGCCGCCTTGAGTTTTCGGAATAGGGCGGCATAGAAATCGAAACAAACAAACAAACAAACAAACAAACAAACAAACAAACAAACAAACAAACAAACAAACAAATAAATAAATAAATAAATAAATAAATAAATAGCTTTCTTTTCTTGGAGATAAAAGACGGGAAGGAAAGGAAAACAGGAGGAAATCAATTCCGTGTCATCGCCAGCAGCTGAAGCAAAATAACCCCACCAGCCTGGAAGAATGCCTTCTATTGAAATTTGGACAATGGGAAATGATCATTAGTTAACCAATACAAGAACAGCTGGTTAATTGATGATAAATTGTGGCTGAACCTCCTTTTTCCCCCACCAAAGCAAGTCGGCCGATTCCGGAGCACAGGTAGTCCCCGACGTATGACCGCAATTGAGCCCAACATTTATGTTGCTAAATAAGACCTTTGTTAAGTGCGTTTTGCCACAGTTGTTAAGTGAATCACCACAGTTGTGAAGTTAGTCACACGGTCGCTAAGTGACTCTAACTTTGCTTGTCAGAAGATCGCAAAAGGGGATCACATGATCCCGGGACAGAGAATCAATATGAAACGTCATCAATATAAAGCAGTTTGCAAGCATCCGAATTTTGATTGCGTGACCCTGGGGATGCTGGAACAGTCTCTGAGTGTCAAAGCAGGCCATAGGCCACTTTTTTCAGTGCCGTTGTAACTTTGAATGGTCACTAAGCAAACAGTCGTAAGTGGAGGACTGCCTATGTCAACTGTTTGCTTACTTCATGTTGGCCATTTGGTGCCTTATGTGGTCTCTGTCATCGTGCCTCAAGTAGGCTGTAATTTAAAGTCCTAAAAAAGCCATTTTTTTTTTTGTTCTCATTCAAGCCAGCAAAGGAGGGGAAAAGTAGGACATTCCCACCAACAGATTAGAAAAATGGGAAGAACATGACACCAATATCAGAACAGAGGAAATAACATGTTAATAGCATTTTGAGTTCTCCCGATGTCTCGTCATCCGCATTTTTATTGCCACTTTCTCTCTGAATAGAGTATCAGAATTTATTGAGCCAATATGTCTCCATCAGCTTTGATAAAATATATTTTATTCAATAAAAGATGGAATAATGTTTATCTATGAACTAAAAAGAAAAAGAGAGAGAGTGAGAGATACGCCATATCGTTGTACTATGGCGTGGTAGTACAAGCTCCAGAATGTACACATCGTTCATTCTTCAAAAGTGTTTGGCTGGATCTCTGATTCTCAGATGCCTGCCAGAATTAGACTTCTGTGAATGCAAACATTTTGGACCATGTAGAACCTTTCTGCCCTTTTGACAGATGTTACAGAAAAAAAAAATATTCCAGCTTAAAGAAGCTGAAAAATATGAGGTAGAAGGCATTATTATCTGTGCTGTTTTTCCTTCCTTCCTTCCTTCCTTCCTTCCTTCCTTCCTTCCTTCCTTCCTTCCTTCCTTCCTTCCTTCCTTCCTTCCTTCCTTCCTTCCTTCCTTCCTTCTAACTCCCCATCCAGAGTATCTTGGAAGACGGGGCTCTTAAAATTGTCTTATGATAGGTGGGACTTTTTTACACAATGTTGCACCTACCACTTTACAAATTTAACCCCCCCCCACACACACACGTATACACATGTTCCTGGCCATAATTAGCATTTCTGATGAATATGGGCTGGAATGAAGCTTAAAGTCCTTCCCAGCATCACCTGGAAATAGAGCCTGGGTGTACTTTTCTCAACAGATGCAAACTGCTAAGTCAATTCCTACTACCAGGTTTGAACGATTTGCCCAAACCAAAGAATTTAATATAGCAGTAGTCCCCTGAGGACGGAATATACACACGTAAAATCTCTTCTTGAAAATGTTGGTAGTTGATTTTTACATACTGTAAGCCTCGGGCTAACTACTTGAATTTCACTTCAAACAGACTGAGCATCACTGAAAAAGATTAGCTTCTTTCACTGTCATCCAATTTCTCAAGAACAGTCTTGGCTAGCCTTTCAGTATTAAAATTTTCCAACAGGTATTACATGGATGTTTAAATCCCAGATCGCTGTCATTCCAATAATTATAAACTATTAAATATATCCTTTCTTCTTTCTCTCCCTCTCTCCTTCCTTCCTTCCTTCCTTCCTTCCATCCCTCCTCCCTCTCTCCCTTCCTTTCCTTTCTTATCCATCCCCATAAATCCACACAAAAAGAAGAATATACTGGAATACATTTACGGCAAGAAACTTTGGCTGACTTTACTGACTGGGGTAAGGGCTTGCATAGGCATCAAATAGCTTTTGCAGTTCCGCTGTGGAAAGCAATTGGATTGTCTCAGGTGAGGAAACCTGAGATCACCTACAGATAGCTGTTAAAAGCAAAGCTGTGTCAAAATCAACTTTTAAGGTTTAGCCAATGACTTCTTGACCCCGGACGCAGGCTAGCCCCACAGATAACTGATGGATGAGATATAAATTAGCTCTCTGCGGTCAGAAAATATGATCGGCCATTAGTAAGGTTTTAAAGGATAAGTCTGAATCCTGGTGACATCATAGACAAATTCATTTATTGGTAATCTCTGGCGTACAGCCTCCATTAAGCCCAAAATTTCCATTGCTACGTGAGACAGTTGCTAAGGAAGTTTTGCCCCATTTTATAATCTTTCCTGCCACAGTTGTTAAACGAATCACTGCATTTGTTAAGTTAGTAACACAGTTGTTATCTGGCTTCCTTACTGACAAAAGGTGACCCAGGACATTACAACCATCATAAATATAGAGTAGAGTAGAGTAGAGTAGAGTAGAGTAGAGTATAGAGTAGAGTAGAGTAGAGTAGAGTAGAGTAGAGTAGAGTAGAGTAGAGTAGAGTAGAGTAGAGTAGAGTAGAGTAATTCCAGGTTGCTTCTCTCTTTGATCAGTTTCCAACCACTGTTTCTTGTCCTTCCATCTGGTCCTTTGGTGAAAAACGTGACCCCCTTGTCTTTGTGGCAGCCCCTCAGATACTGGAACACGGCTATCATGTCTCCCCTGTTTCTTCTTTTCTTTAGACTAGCTAAACCCAAGTCCCGCAGCTGTTCTTTGTACGTTTTAGCCTCCAGGCCTTTGATACAATACCATGCCAAGCAGCCAAATTTTGATCATGTGATCACAGGGCTGCTGCAAGTATGAAAAACAATCATAGGTCACTTTTTTCAGTGCCGTTGTAACTTTAAATGGTCACTAAACAAATGGTTGTAAGTCCAGGACTACTTGTAATATTTTATGTTAGCATGGATCTTCTGATTTGATTTTTACTTCCAAGCTTAGCCCCCACCCCTGATATTCCTTGATGATGTTCTATCCATGTACTAGCCTCAGTTCTAACCCTGCTTGGCCTCGAAGCTCAGTTATGGTTTGGCCAAGTGTTACCATCTGCTTAGATGGATCACATTAAGAGACTGACCAAGGAGAAGAGGACACAAATAAACAGCATGCTTGGTTTACTCTGATTAATAATAGCCCCAGGACAATCAGAAGAATGGACTCCTTTGTACTTGCTTAAAGAGCATGTTGTTGCAGGATATTGCAACAACTTTAAGCCTCAACTGGATAGATTAATTTAATGGTGGATGGATCCACCAATGCTCATTACTCACCATAGCTGATAATGAATCTCGTATATTCAGAAAATGAAAACCTCCGATTTATGAATCTGTCTTTATAAATCTGTAGTTTATTATTGCTTACCCTTTTGTCTGGCCACACAGTTTTGTTTCTTTTTTGTCTTCACTTCAACCTCACGTTCCCCTTTCCAGACAATGACAAACAATAGATCAACTTAGTGTAAAGGCATTTCACTCATGCATCCACCTTCTCTCTTCTTGTCCTTTATAACTGTTGACAATGGCAGAAGCTTCAGACTTGCAAACAGAGCAAAGCAGACCAGATCCATTGCAAACCTGCCTATTTATTTACACCCCCCTTTTCATTTTGAGACATTTTCTGACAACAATAATCCTCCTTTTAAAATGTTGGTTCTGCAAGTTGCATAATGGATCTTCCCTCCAGTTCTCTGACCGGCCAAGCTCATAATGAGCATTTAATTATAGTTTATACAGACCACTTCGGTCTGGTCTGGGTGGAAAGAGCTGCTTTGTTACAGTCAATGAAGTCTTTAAAGCTACGTCCAAGGTAGGAATGGCTTTATTAAACACTTGGGTAAGCAATAATAAACTAACATTGATCGAGCAACTTGATAGCTCTCTTTTATGTTCTCAGAGAAGGGGAAAAAAATAGATTCAAGAATTTAAAGTAACTTGGCACAGTAAAAGAATGCATTTACATGGCAGCTCTGGGAGGCCTGTTTGATGTAACTCAATCCTCCACTTGTCCCCAAAAGTTGCTTTACTCTCCTCTCCAAAGTACAGGGGGAAAAAAACATAATTTGAATGTACCTAAGAGACAGAGAGGAGAAACTCTCAGTTGCCCTCTAAGGAAGAATGTTGCTAAGCATGGACTTGTTTGCAACCATTAACGTTCAATAGACTTGCAAAAAAATAAAAAAATAAGATTGCCTTGTTGCACTAAAAATGTGAGAATAGAATAAATAAGAATCAAAGTGACCTCTTAGGGCCATAGCAAGGACTTACCTAACCTCCAGCTTCCATCACCAGCCTCTCAGAAGCCCAGGAACACTAGAAGGATGATATCCAGTCCTTATTTTATCTCCAGCATGTTGTGTAGACTTTTGTCCATCCATCCTTGTGGCATAGAATGGTCACTAGTCCAAACTTTACAGATGCACATGAGTTTCCCTATTCATCCACATTTGTTTCAGAAAATATGGGATTTCTTGTATTTGCAGTTGTCCCATGTTGTGAGATGCACCAGTATATTAGTAAGCTTGTTTATTAGTTACTGGTGGTGGTGAAGGTGCTTAAGCAAAGAAAGAGTGGATTCTTTTGAAATTCATAGCTGCATGGCAACCAATGGCTAGCAACCAAGGAGAAGCTCTAATGAAACTTTTCTTCACCTTATGAAGGTTTTTTTGTACAATTTTCAGCATCTTTACTTGGAAGTGAGGCACAAACTCACAAATAAGTTCATGGTTTGGGAACCCAGTGCCAACCAATTCATTTTCATGTTTGTTATTTTAATTGGATAGTCTAATGAATATTCAGTTCAACAAAGATTTATATGCAACAAGTCTATGTACTCTTCACTCCTTGAGTTCAATCAAATGCACTTTATTTGACTTGATGTGTCCAATAGTCTTGGCAATTCCATTTGATGATTCAGATTGAAAGAGTCCTGCTTCTAGTTTCAATTACACAGTCACAGAGTTGCTCTGGAAGCTAAGTTTACTCAAGGTTGAGGAGATAACAACAAGGAGAATTCAAAACCAAAACAAGGTCTTTGAAAGAAAGAAGTGTTTTTACTTTTAACAGGCACACACAGAATAGTCACAATCCAGTCCAAAGTTCCAAAAGCCAGTCAGGGCAGTCAGCAGCTGACCCCCTCTTCTCTGTTGCAGCCTCTTTAAATCTTGGAACATTACTATTATATCATCCCTGATCCTTTTCATCAGACTATACATACCCAATGGCTTCCCCAGTGCCCATGTTTCAATCATATGGGAAATGCCTCCACTTCCTTGTCATGGATGCACATGCATTAATCCCCCTTACATGATACATGTTATGACAATATGCATCTAGAGTCCTGTTCTAAGTAAAACATGTATCAGGGGAAACCATATAGGGTAACATTAGCCATGAGGGATTAAGGCTGTAGTAGGCATTTAGTTGAGCAGGTAGGGCTGGCCACTACTATTATAGACTCACTGTTTCAATATGTGCATAAGATTTTATGTGATTCCCTTCACTTCAAAGCCTTGGGGAGCCTTCAAACTACGCTCTTAAATTTTACCAACATGTTTTGAAAGTTGCGAATTAAGCCCAGGAAACAAAAACAACATTAGAAAGAAACTTAAACTGATTATACCTCAACTCACTTTGGTATAAAAAAGAGGGAGGGAAAAACTGTCAAGTTTTCAAGATTGATGTTGGCTCTTCAAAGTGGGCCAGCTCAGGAAACAGTCTACAGCAGAAATATTGGGACTGTATTGATACAGTCCATAGTAGCAGAATCTTGAAAGCCTGACAGATCTAAACTGAATAAGTCAATCAATAGAGTGTAATGGCTACCTGACGTTTTGAGATGGGGAGCATAGAAACTGCATCATGAGCCCTTTAGATGGGTTGCCAGATTAAAAATAATAATAATCAACACTCCTTTCTTTTGCCTCTCACAAGAGTTCTACTTATCTGATATAATTGTGCCCTATCTAATTTCAATTTCCACTGCTTCATACTCCAGTAGCCCCAGAATATTCATTCTATCTTAAACCAATAAATAAATAAATCTAATATAGGAAAAATAGCAATAGCAATAGCACTTAGACTTATATACCGCTTCATAGTGCTTTACAGCCCTCTCTACGGAGTCAGCATATTGCCTCCAACCCCAAATGGGTCCTCATTTTATTGAAGAATGGAAGGCTAAGTCAACCTTGAGCCAGTCAGGACTGAACTCCTGACAGTGAGCTGAATTAGCCTGCAATTGTGCATTCTAACCACTGCGCCATCACAGCTCTTAAAAATGCAAGAAATAAGCAATTTACTGTTTAAAAAATGTGGAATGCTTTCCAAGCAATGTCCCCACTTTTGTTATCAAAGGTTAACCTATTGCACTGTTAGGTGAAATCACTCTATCTTGAATGAAACGAAAAACTTGCTCTAAGAAACTTGAATACACTTGCTATTGTCTGCTATCATTTATATCTAATACAAGCCTTTCTACACAGCTCATCTTTAATCCCCATGCTTGTTAAGAAGCTTAAAGAGTAAAAAAAAAAAATCAGATGATTTCAGGGTCTTTTGGAGTTCAAGGTCAATATGATTATGTCCTTTCTTTTCTTTCTCTCTCCCTCTCTCTCTCCCCCTCTTTGTAGTTAACGTCATGGTCTCATCACAGTTTGCAAAGTTCAATTCCTTTTTGGTTCCCTAATTAGGAGCTGTCCAGGAATATATCTGGAGGCTTTTATATGCGAGATCAACCCTTTGCCCTGGGACCAATTATAGAAAAATAGCTTTACATATTTCAGTGTTTGAATATCTGATGTTCATACATGCTGTCATGTTTTATGGCAAGGCATGATAAGAGCTACGCCTTTATCAGCCTGGGATGCAGACCTTCATGGAGATTTAAAACTCAGAACAGAGACATCATGCTTGGATATATTATACGGTGAATATCATCTTTAGATGCGTAAACTTGACTTGTAGTAATAATTATGAGGAATAATGTGATGTTAATGATTAAGTATTCTCTTCTATTACTACTACTTAAATTATAGACTTATAGACAATGTAAAGAAATTTAAACATGGCTGGCTGGGGAATTCTGGGAGTTGAATTCGACCCATCTTAAAGTTTCAGCCCAAGATTGCATTAGCTAGAGGCATCTCTCTCTCTGCCTTCAAATGCTTTTAAAAAAAAACTGAAAGGGGTAAACCTCTATTTGACTTAAAGCAAATTACTTGAACATAATATTCTGTTTTCTTTCATTTGTACAAGGCCGGTTATTGCAGGTTGCAAATGTTAGCCTTTTGTAGAAATTTGAAACAGTAGGAGCTAAATAGAACATCAAGGCCAAAAGTAAATGATTGTTATCAGGAAATAATCCATCCAAAGTAAAATACTTCTAATTTGTATAGATATCTGCAGGAGATTGTTAAAAAACCAAGATGACTCCTTCCAATTACATTAAAGAAATTTTGCATCAGGC